>ONZH01021129.1:0-108979 GCA_900303285.1 Rhinella marina
TAGATAGCCCCATTGAATGCCCCCAGTAGTTTAGAAGCCCAATTGATGCCCCCAGTAGTTTAGAATAGCCCAATTGAATGCTCCCCGTAGTTTAGATAGCCCCATTAAGTGCCCCCAGTAGTTTTAGATTAGCCCCTTTAGTACAGATGCCCCCAGTGCCTCCAGAAGTTAGATAGCCACTTTATTTCAGATAGATGCCCTAAGTAGATTAGATAGCCCCATGTAGTGATCCCAGTAGTTTAGATAGCCCCATTGGATGCCCCCAATTAGTTTGGATAGCCCCATTGAGTGCCCAGTAGTTAGATAGCCCCATTAATGCCCCCAGTAGTTTAGATACCCCATTAAATGCCCCCAGTGTAGTTTAGCTAGTTTCAGGTAGTCCAATATGCCCCCAGCATTTAGATAGCCCCATATAGAGGAGCCCCAGCCCCAGCAGTGAAATAAAAACAAAAATGATATATACTTACCTGATTCCCGTAACTCCGTCCCGGCGCGGGCAGGCGGCGCGCCACATGATGATGTCATCACGTCTGTACGTACGTGGTGACGTCATCAGAAAGCGAGATGCCTGCGCCGGGCCCAGGATAGAGGTACGTATTACTAACTGTGTTACTGTGTAACATTAGGCGCAGGCTAACCTGCCTGCGGCCTATTGTACATCGCAGGCGGAGCCTGCATGGATCCACAGTATTCACGGCAAATGTGCCGTGAATACTGTAGTAGATTCACGGACAGGCTTTTTTTCTGCCGGACGCTACGGACGGCAGAAAAAAACACCCTGTTTTCACGGACTGTCCGTGAATCTACGGACGGTTGGCAACCCTGTCCTCATCCTCATCCCCCTCCTCCGATACGCGCTGAGAAACAGACCGGAGGGTGCTGTGGCTATCAATCGACGTATCTTCACCGTCTCTTGTGACAAGCGCAAAGCATCCGACTTCATGCTGAGCAGTGAGTTTTTCAACAGGCAAAGCAGCAGGATGGTGAGGCTGATAATGGCGGCATTGCCGCTGACCATCTGTGTTGACTCCTCAAAGTTGCTCAACACCTGGCAGATATCAGACATCCACGTCCACTCCTCATTGTAGACTTGAGGAATCTGACTGACCTGACTACCAGTTCTGGTGGAAGTTGACATCTGGCAGTCTACAATCGCTCTGCGCTGCTGGTAAACTCTGGATAACATGTTTAATGTGGAATTCCATCTCGTGGGCACGTCGCACAACAGTCGGTGAGCGGGCAGTTGTAGGCGGCGCTGCGCTGCCCTGAGAGTGGCAGCATCTGTGGTCGACTTGCGGAAATGCGCACAGATGCGGCGCACCTTGGTGAGCAAATCAGACAGATTGGGGTATGTCTTGAGGAACCGCTGAACTATTAGATTGAACGTGGGCCAGGCATGGCACATGTGTCAGTCTGCCGAGTTGCAGAGCCGCCACCAGGTTACGCCCGTTGTCACACACAACCATGCCTGGCTTGAGGTTCAGCGGTGCCAGCCACAGATCGGTCTGCGCCGTGATGCCCTGTAACAGCTCTTGGGCGGTGTGCCTTTTGTCACCTAAGCTCAGCAGTTTGAGCACCGCCTGCTGGCGCTTACCCACGGCACTGCTGCTGCGCCTAGAGCTACCGACTGAAGGCGCCGTGCCCACGGATGGTAATTCGGAGGAGGAGGTGGAGGAGGAGGAGGGGTCGGAGGAGGAGGCATAGTACATCTGAGAGACCGTGACCGAGGTAGGCCCCGCAATCCTCGGTGTGGGCAGTACATGAGCGGCCCCAGGGTCAGTCTCGGTCCCAGCCTCCACCAAGTTAACCCAATGTGCCGTCAGTGAGATATAGTGTCCCTGCCCGGCAGCACTTGTCCACGTGTCTGTGGTTAGGTTGACCTTCTCAGAAACAGAGTTGGTCAGGGCACGGATGATGTTCTCTGACACGTGCTGGTGTAGGGCTGGGACGGCACATCGGGAAAAATAGTGGTGGCTGGGGACCGAATACCAAGGGGCAGCCACCGCCATGAGATTGCGAAAGGCCTCGGTCTCTACCAGCCTATAGGGCAGCATCTCCAGGCTCAGCAATTTGGAGATGTGGACGTTGAGGGCTTGGGCATGTGGGTGGGTGGAACTGTATTTCCTCTTGTGCTCCAGCGTCTGCTGTAAAGACAGCTGAACGCTGCGCTGGGACACATTGGTGGACACTGTGGAGGATCGTGGAGGCGAAGGTGTGTTTTTCCGGCGGGAGGCGCTCGTGCCGGGGTCCTGGGCAGGGGGTTGACTAGCAGAGGCAGCGAGTGACACAGGGGAAGGAGCAGTGGTGAACGGCCTTGGTTCCATTGAGTGGGGTGTTTAGCACTCATATGCCTGCGCATGCTGGTGGTGGTTAGGCTAGTAGTGGTGGCACCCCTGCTGATCCTGGTGTTGCACAGGTTGCACACCACAGTCCGTCTGTCATCCTCACTTTCTTTAAAGAACCTCCAGATTTGCGAACATCTAGGCCTCGCCACGGGAGCTTCACTACGTGAAACAGTTTCTGCTAATGCACCAGCTCTGGCCCTGCTTCTCCCTCTGGCCACACCACTGCCTCTTCCAACCTGTTCTGGTGCAGCACTCTCCTCCGCCTCAGAAGCACTGTCTTCACTCGGCATATCAACCCAGCTTGGGTCAGTCACCTCGTCATCCTCCGATTCCTCAGTCCGCTCCCCCTCAGTCTGCTCCCCCCTCGGACTTCCTGCCCTGACAACTTCACCACTGTCTGACAACCGTGTCTCCTCATCGTCCGACACCTCTTTACAAACTTCTTCCACTAACTCAACATTGTCATCATCATCATCATCATCACCCACAGACTGCGACAGTTGGAAAACCTGGGCATCGGGAACAAGGTCAGCAGCAACCTGAGAAGTGGTTTGTGACTCTGGGAAGGGTCCAGAAAACAGTTCCTGAGAGTATGCCAGATCGCATTCCAAATTTTCCTGGGAGGGAGCAGACTGGGGGGAAGGAGGTTGAGGTGGAGGAGCCAGAGGAGTGCTCCCTTGGGTAACATGGGTGGACTGCGTGGAAGACTGACTGGTGGACAAATTACTTGAAGCATTGTCCGCAATCCACGAGATCAGCTGTTCGCACAGTCCTCTACCACGTGTCCCTGTAAGTTGAGACATGAAGCTAGGGAGTGTAGCTCTGCGGCGTTCCACAGCTCCCTCATCAGCAGATACTGTCTCACCCTGCCCAGGACCACGGCCTCTGCCCCCTGCAGTAATTGAATGCCCTCGTCCTCGACCCTTAGCCCTGGGGTTCAACATTTTCTGTATATAAGTGTATTATATAAAAAATAAAAAATAAATGGGCCTGCTGTACTGAAACCCACAAACTTGTTCAGTCTGGTTTAATTAAGTGACTTACAGAAAGTGTCACCTGGACAGAAAATACGGATTGTAGTGAGTGTACTGAACTGTGACACACAGAATGGTTCCACACTGCTGTGTGAAATGGATTCGTATCACTGAGCTAAAAGAACAAAAAAACTATTTTTTTTATATATTTTTTTTAATATATTTTTTTTTTAGTTTTGTTTTTTTTGGAACGTGACGTGCAGAAACTATCGTAGAGCTAACTCACACCCTGCTGACGGTGGCTATTTTGACTGCGACCCAGACAAATGTCGCACAGAGATTTTTGGGATCAAGCTATATACGTGAGAGCAAAAGACCCGGTTGGATTAAGTGACGTACAGAAAGTGTCACCTGGACAGAAAATACGGATTGTAGTGAGTGTACTGAACTGTGACAAACAGAATGGTTCCACACTGCTGTGTGAAATGGATTTGTATCACTGAGATATAACATTAAAAAAAAAGGGGTTATATATGGCGATAGCTGCACTACTAGTGCCAGCCAGCCAAGCCAGGAGACAAAAAAAAATTTCTTGTAGCCCTTAGAAGGGCTGTTGGGTTCTTGGGAGATCACTCCTGCCTAACAAAGAACTAAATGCAGGCCCTAACACTCTCCCTGAAACGCAGCAGCTCTATCCCTAACGACATCCAGACAGCATCTGAGCCGAGCACCGCGGCCAGTCACTAGTATATTACAGGGTCACCTGATCAGGCCAGCCAACCCCTGCTATCGACATGTAAGGGCCCCACGTGATGCTGGGTGTACTGTAGAGTCTCCTGGCTTGTGATTGGCTGAGTTTTTAGGCACCAAAAATGCACAATGCGGAAGTTGCCATTTCCTCGAGCATGGCGAGATACTCGTCCGAGCAGCGAGCACTTACGAGTACCGTAATACTCGAACGAGCACCAAGCTCGGACGAGTATGCTCGCTCATCTCTAGTGTGGACCCATTCATTTCTATAGGGCTGTAAAGCTACAATCTCACTAATATATCTTTATATTGGCGCTCGTTATTTTTCCCTCCCCCCCCCTCTTTTTGCCCCATCCCCTTTTTTCCTAGAAACACCCACTGAGGAATTTATAAGGCTGCATTCACACGAAGGTATGAATAAGTCTGCACCCGTTCCGCAATTTTGCGGAATGGGTGTGGACCCGTTCATTTCTATAGGGCCGCAAAGCTACAATCTCACTAATATAGCTTTATATTGGCTCTCTTTAATTCCTCCCCCCCCCCTTTTTTTCCCCTAGAAACACCCATTGAGGAATTTATAAGGCTACATTCACACAAACATATTAATGAGTCCGCAATTTTGTGGAACAGGTGTGGACCCATTTGTTTCTATTGCTCCGTGTCGAGGCCCCGCAAAAAAAAATAGAACATGTACTATTCTTGTCTGCAATTGTGGACAAGAATAGGCATTTTCTATGATATCGCCAGCATGTGGTCCGCAAATTGCGGATCTGCAAAACACCACGTTTGTGTGAATGTAGCCTAAGGTTACTACCAATGGTTACCTAAGTTTTGAAATATACAGTCAAGTCACATTATGATAATCCGGTCTCTTCCCGATAATTGACTGCTCAGTAGGGACATGTAAATACCTTAAACCTCTCTTTTCCCAAAATTTGCAGCAATTTGTAGCAATCAAAGTGCAAAACACAAGAAAACCAGTTGACGATTCTTTAGTCTTTTGTTTACCAAGCAGCAGGAGATTACATTTACAACACAATGGAGAGTACAGGGCCCAGTTCTGATATTCAGATTGCACATTGTCTTTCACAGCGTAATTCTAATCAGCATAAATTGTGGATATTAGAAATGTTTTTTATCTTCTGATGTTGCTGGATTGAAATCCTAGAAAGAAAAAAAAAAACAACTGAGACTATAAAACATAGATCACCTAACATGGTGGGTGGGGGTGATGTGGGGGATTTAGGGCTATAACTGTATAAAGCAAAATGTATTGTTTTCCTAAAATACACCCTGTAAATATATACTACAGCACAATGCACACTTAAATCACAGAGCTGGATCTGAAGTGAAAAGTAGCAATATTCTAGTCACTCAGGGACAATGAATCTGGATATAGAATACATTTTTCTCTGCTGTAGATGAGAATGCAAATGATAAGATCTTAGAGCCATTATTATTTCTCGTATATAATGTCGCAAGAAGAGATACAGAGAACTAGCAGATGGTAAACGGGAAGAAATGCAGGCAGGATCTGTGCAAGATATACAGGCATTAACCCTGTGCATTCAGTGTAATAATACACAAGATGAATTCAATTGATCAGGGGTGCACCACCAATGAGGCCAGGTGAGGCGATTGCCTTAGGCAGCAACAGGTAAGGGAAGGAGGGGGACAGCCGAAGGGCCATGGGCTGAAGTGAAGGGGTTAGATTAAGACATTGGCATTGGGGAGGGAGGGGTGCCATTTCAGTTTTCGACTCAGGCAGCAGAAAGGCTAGGTGCACCCCTGGCCATGATAGTTTTTTGCGTAAACGTAGCCTACAGCCTATGTGGTACCACAACACACTACGGTACTGTATGTCAAACCCAGCACTGCTGTCACGTCTTAAATGAAAAGGGATGTCCAGGGTTAGAAAAACACTGCCCTCTTTCAGAAATAGTACAGCACCTGTCCGTGGTTGTGTCTGGTATTGCAACCTGTGAACCGAGGTGATGCTGTTATTGGGAAAGTAAAGCAGCCATGTCTTTCTGATCCTAGACAACCTTTTGTGGGCACCAGAGATTAGTTATATCAATAGTGTGGTCACTCCCATATATTTCTTCTTCCAATAGCTCATAATTAAAGGGATTATCTACTTTAGGCAAATCCTTTTCACAACTTTTTATAAGTTTTTATCCCCTTTGATTATGATGATGATGAGAGAGACACTGCAAAGAGAAGCTCACCCTACCGAGAACCATGCCTATGGAGGACACATTAAATAGACAACCCAATGACTTCCATGTTTGTAATTTAATGATGTATTCCGAGGGGATGATTAGTCACGGTCGGTTCCCTCAAAGAAGGGAGATTCCTAGAAACTTGATACTGGGGACCTGTTATGTGTTAATGCATGTGTCACCAGGAAAATCACTGTTACATCCAGCACAATGCCTTGTAAGGCCAGCTCAGCTGAATGTAATGATACCTTTCACTTAGCAATCCATTGCTTCTTTCTGGAGGAAAAAAAATACTTTAAGTCCATATGCAAATTAGCAGTTAAGTGCACTTAGGGAGGGTCCAAACCATTCTGTGCACCCTTGCTTCTCCAGCTTCCACTGCCAACTCTGCCCTCTCCTTGATTGACAGGTCCAAGGAAGATGACTATGCAGGAACCTGGCTCTATCAATCAAGAAGGAGATGGAGGGGCTGGCAGAGGAAGTTGGAGGAGCAAGGGTACACAGAGTGTCTTGGGTCCACCTTCGGTGCACTTACAGGAACTGCTCATTTGCATAAATATTTAGCTAAGCTAGCCCTACAAGGCATAGTACCCAGTTTAACTGTGAAATTCCTGGTGACAGACTACCTTTAAGGTTGACTTGTTAATATCACATATGGCAGTCCATATGAAGGGCTTGCTGTCTGACTTGAAAGATTGAGAGCTCTGTGGTGAGTTGATACACATCAGTGATTAGGATCATGGTGTCTCAGCACTAGGAGCCTCCTTACGTTTTTATCCAGGTTCTGCCAAGATGTAGATCCCAAGGGTGGCCTTCAACCACACAACCACATAAAAGAAAAGGTCCTGAAAGAGGAGACCTTAGATCATGGGCACACCAGTAAATGCCCACATTATTGACCATACAGTTATTTCTTTTTTCTGGAGTATTGGAAGGAGTACTAAACCTAGAAATGAAGGATACAAGGGATCCGGAGATAACCTTGCCTCTACTCTTGTAGAAAGCCTTCAGAGAACCCAGGAGGTTCATCTACTACCGATCTGCTCTACGTTCAGCTGGTATATGGCTGAGGGTGTGGTTCCTAACAAAGAAACGGGGTCTAAACAAACCTTTGGTCCAACTGCAAAGAGAGAGAGAGGGGAGGCTCCTGCTGCAGCCAGTTGTCTTATAACATGACACAGAACAGTGATGAGGAGGAGAAGGAACATGGCTATATACTTGGAGATGAAGGGAGGAAGAGCTGGAATATTCTGTATTCTGTGTTTACTGTTCCTTTAAAGATCATCCCTCGGTCTGACTGATATACAATGAGAGAGGACAGAAAAGGGATCAAATACTTAAGATAGTGCTATATACATAAAGACGTGTTTTCTTTAAACGTACATCATTGTGCTATGAATAAAACTCATTAAATGCTTTGTATGACAAGGTAACAATGAAGTCTAATGAATAACACATATTCCTCATTCCGTCTTGTCTTCTTCACAATAGCAAAGAAATTCACAGTTCATCAGTTCAGCTTGTTACATGTAGCAGAGTCCTAATTGTGTACAGTATGAAAAGGAAATGGCCATGGAATATAATGACAATACTAATTTGGGACCACTTTTGTCCATGTGTCTGATATTGCAGTTAAGCACTGTTAAAGAGGAACACTCTGCAGAATCAACCCTATTAAATCAGGCATACTGCCTGTTGCACTGTTCTAGAGAAAAGAAAGTGTGATTCCATAGGAAAATTAGGGCTGAGGGGTGGTCCCTAGTTAGCTCCCCAGTGTACCTCAGCTCCTCAGCTTTCCTGTGTTTGTCCCCTCTCAAACTCTTGGTACTATTAAGGCCTAATTTGCATATGGAATTAAATTTTGTTTTCTCTGGAACGGTGCAATGGATTTTCACCATCCAGGAATCATGGGGTTGTTCACCTCTGGGAGACTTTCAGGCAGACTCCCCAGAATAGCTAGACCTGTGGAGAGAATCATACTGCTTGATGTGGCTACTGCAGCCAATGATTGACTGCAGTTAAGTTGTATACCCCATGTGTTATGTCACTGGGTCACGTGGCACGTGGGGGACAAGTGACAGCTGCAGCCAATAACTGGAACCAGGGTGTTGACGAGCGGAGACTGTTAGCATTTCGGGGGAATGAGGAAGCCGGAACCCAGTTGCAGGGATCAGGTAAGTATGTGTCTCTCAACAAGTCTGACCATGCTGGAGAGAGGGGGGCTCTGCCTGAAAGTGACCCGGGGTGAACAACCCGTTGAAGCATGGTCAACCCTAATAATCAGTAGCCTAGTTTTATAGAGTTGTCACTGCTCGGTAACCTCTTTTGAAATGATACCAACCCAGCAACCATCTGATCACCATGGGTCCAGATATAGAAAGGGGGAAGCTGCGGCAAGCCATTTGTTTCCCATGTATTACATGAGTGCCATTCACAAGCATATGGGGATGAGCTGCCATACCAGGAACAACCCATGGACAAAAGTAGAGCTTTTTCAGGGTTAGAAAAGGTGACTATTTTTCCCTAACCATAACATCTGCAGTATCCCAGACCTGGGGGTACTGCAGTGGTTTGTAGTGTAATGCAATGTAATGTTATGCTATACACGTTGTTCATAAGCAGAAGGGGTACGGTTGACAGTGGTTGGCTACAAGAATGGGATTTACCATCCCATTTCTCCCCTCTTGGAAAGAGTGGGCTGTTCTGAATTCTGAAAAGAGCTAGTTAGAGGGGGGCTTGTGGATGAAAATGAGGAGAGAAAGAGCATGTGATCCACCTCCTGGACCATGAGGACCACAGAGTCAACTCATTTAGGAGGACCACTAATCCAGAAAGCCTGCAGGTGTGATCAAGCAATCAAGCTAGACAAACTTCGCTGCAAGGTGAGGGGAAACACATTAAGACACCACCACCACAGTCCAAGACAGGTGTAACTAGAAGCCTACACCATATAGTGGACATCTACTGCCACAGGTGCCAGAGTATAGCCATAGGAAAGGGAATGAGGAGATAGACTTTGTCAGCTAGCAAATTTCTGAAGGTCATCTTCTGCCACATTGCCAGCCTAATTATCTGGAAGGAGAAATTGCACTTTGCACGAACCGTTGCTGGATGTGCTGCAGTTTGTCTTTGCCGACCATGAAGAAAGACATCATTTAATTTCTGCCTGGTTCCCTCACATCACTTATTGACTACACCAAACCCTGGAAGAGACGGCCTGATCTAGTACACCATGACGAAACACTTTATCAGAGCCACTATCACTTCCCGTCCTCTACACTGGCTCCTCCGGTGCTCATTCTACAACCACATAAAAACAGTATAAAAACTATACTGTAACATTCAACCCTTTCCAAGCAAATGGTCCCCTTCTGGCAGATCCCTATTCACTTGAAAAGGGATTGTGTTTGTGATACAACCTCTTTAAAGTGAGTTATGTCGTCTTGAAGTACCAGTAACTTCCTTAGATCAAGTGTGGCGCTGTTTCGGCAAGAAAGTAGACTTTTTTTTATACAGTTCCTTTAACGAGCGTGTCTGAGCAAACACTAATGCAAAAACACTCCAATCTTTAACTAATGCCATGGCAAATATGACAGATAATGGAATCAAAATCAGAACGAGCCAGACATAAAACTATTTCCATAATATTAAATTTAAACTAAATACAACAGTAATAACCACTCAATGCTTAAATGTAATGTAATCATCGAAAAAGACTGCTAAAATGAAGCACAAACAGAAGCCACTCATCTGAAAGGTTATTCCAAAGAGGCAAATGAGAGAATCAGTCTAGTTTGAGACTAAATCCAGCTAAAAGCGGAATAGAATGAATATTTTATAAATTGTATTACTGCAATGTAAGTAAGTCGGGGTGACAACAGGATCAACATTAATGACTTTAATACATGTAACAAAGATTTGTGCATTTTAAGTAGACCCGTTCTAATACAGTTGCCAGGGAGCCGGATAAATTTGCCTATAAATTGAGACTAATGCTCATTGTGTGTCCCACTTCTGTCGGCTGATATAGTTTCAATGTCGGAGATGGGAAATGATTATTCAAGCTAAACATTACTTCATGGAGGCTCAGACTAAGGTACGAGAAATTCATTTATTTTAGTGACTGGACACAGTTTTGTAAGCAGTTATGCATTTTTTTAAGACCATGGAGTCGAAGAACTTCAGTTCTGGATTAAAGAATAATTTGCAAAGTGTAAGAGAAGGCTTGCACAGTAAAATATCAATTTTTGCAGATGACACTAAACTGTGTAAAGTAATTAACACGGAACAGGACAGTACACTGTATATATATATATATATATATATATATATATATATATATACTACAGAGGACAGTATTCTGTATATATATACTACATAGGACAGTATACTGTATATATATATATATATATATATATATACTACAGAGGACAGTATACTGTATATATATATATATATATATATATATATATACTACAGAGGACAGTATACTGCATATATATACTACAGAGGACAGTATACTGTATATATATATATACTACAGAGGACAGTATACTGTAATATATATACTACAGAGGACAGTATATTGCTACAGAGGGATCTGGATAGGGGTGGGATACAGACAGAACATACAGTATAGCTTAGCAACTTGGGTTCATTCACACAACCGTATAAATGGATCCACATCCGTTCCACAATTTTGCAGAACGGGTGCAGACCCATTCATTTCAATTGGGCCGCAAAAGATGAGGACAGCACACCATCTATATAGCGCTGGCCACGTGCGGTCCGCAAATTGCAGAACGCACACAGCACGCAATTTGCGAACTGCAAAACACTTGCTGTCGTCTGAATGTAGCCTAACCCAAAGCACCCACAAGTGCACACAACCAGAAGGATGGATAAACCTCTACATGGAACAGAACACACAGGAAGCAAGGACAATTAACCCCTGCCTTGCTGAACAGAACAGAGAGGAGAGACATACCAATGGTAATGTTTACACCACAAAGTATCCACGGCCAGTACGCACAACACAGAGATGGATATGCGCTGCCACACAACACATAGTCCTAGATACATAGCCACTAGTATATGGCAACCAGCCCACACGGCATACAATGAGACACCACAAGTATCCACGGCCAGTACGCACGAGACAAAAGAAGAGGGGAACTGCCAAACCGACACATGGCCCTAGATACACACCACCAGTATCCGGCAATCAGCCGACACAGCATATAATGGAACACTTGAGCAGATGTTGAAATAGGCAGGAAAACAGGACCTACTGTAATAAATTCTCTCCCTACATAGAAATTTTTGTCCCATCGGCTTCTACGTGGTGCTGGCATTTCTATTCCTCCACCAGTATAACATCTGTGGCTGAACCAGTCCCCAGAACCATGTTGGGTGACAATTTTTAGCATCACAATGAGAAACCATCAACATCCTCCTCTTAAACATCATTAACAATTAATAAAATATTGAGTACATTTATTAAGACCGGCATTTTAGACGCCGTCTTAATAAAGCCCTGCACTGGCGGTGGATCCGCCAAAGTTATGTAGAGGCGCAGTAGGCCGCTTCTAAATGTAAGACAGCTCCTTTGCTGTCTTACATTTAGACCATTTTATAAAATAGGTGTAGAAAATGGTAAATGAGACAATCTGTTTAATAAATGACTCTCCATATATTTATTTATTTTATGCACTTATATACCACCTACATATTCCGCAGCGCTTTACAGACATTAGCATCCAAATGGGGCTCACAATCTAAGTTCCTTATCAGTATGTCTTTGGAGGCTGGGAGGAAACTGGAGAACCTGGAGGAAACCCACACAGACACGGGGAGAACATACAAACTCCATGCAGATGTTGTCCTTGGTCGGATTCCAACCCAGGACCCCAGTGCTGCAAGGCCACCGTGCTGCTATATAATATATATATATATATATATATTTTTTTTTTTTTTTTTCATTTCCCCATCACATGCATCAATCCTGGAACAAAGCACAGTGTTGGCCTAATAGCAGGAAAGTACACCTTACACTTGCACTTACATGGTCTTTTATCTCACTTTTTTAAAGGGGTTCTGTTCAGTTTTGCAGCCCAACTTCTAAAGGATGGAGACACAATAGCACACATAGCCTAAACATGTGAGCAGTGTATACCTCAGAGGCAAGGAGATAGTGATCACCTATGTCAATTGGAAGAGAATTTACAAAAATTGGGATCACGATATTATGTAATGACGAGACTCCAGCACCAGGTCCAATCCTGCACAGATTTCTATCACAACTATCTGTTATAGTGACAACTATCACTATAACAGAGCTGAGTTTCCCATTACATGTCATAAAAAATTCATCGGTCAAACCAGTGTGTACTAAAAAACGTTGGTTTACAATTCTATAAAACGGATTTGGATTGCCTTGTTTAAAAAAAATGTTTTTAAAATATAATTAAGGAACTTTAAAGGGGTTGTCTCACTTCAGCAAATGGCATTTATCATGTAAATAAAGTTATTATATATGTAAATAAAGTAATTACAATCCAGCAGTGGTGGTCGTGCTTGTACATTATAAGAAAATTTTTGGCATTAGCCTCTCTGGTGGCTGGGACCATGGGAGCACACACAGGACAGCTTTTTTTCTTACAGTCTGCAAGCATGACCACCTCTGCTGGATTGCAGGGTGGTCATAACCCCTGGATACGAGTAACGTATAACATAGTGGAAAAATTAAATAAGCCAGCAAAGGAAGCAATATGGACAATCACAATACATTAGTAAGTGCCTTGTATTAACTTTCTCTACGTGATAAATGTCATTTGATGAAGTGAGATCTTCATCTATCAGCCAGAGTGGAGACTGGCTAAAAAAAAATAGTATCCATCTTTTTGGATCTTTTTGTGCAATTTACAGACAGTTCATAGATTTGAATGAAAAATGTGTAATGCTTCATTTGTCCTCTGGAGGTGCTGCAGAGCAATCAAAGACTTACTCCTGAGTTCGCTCTGTTTACCCCCTACAAGAAGTTGTTTTCTGCAGGGTCATAATAATCAAATAAAACGAGCTCCCTTTCTAGTTTAGCGAGTTTTCTAATTTCATATTGTTAAGGTTAGAATTTCTAACTTAGAATAAGCTGAGTTGAGTTTGGGGGAGTGCAGCTGAGCATTGCACAGTTTAGTTGACAGTTTATCAAGAAAAGTTTTTGGAAAGAAATTGCAGTTATTTAATCAGGGAAAAAATAGACACGTACACCAAAAATAATATTTGCAAGCAAAATCAAAATCATGAATATACATGAGTGTAGATGTTCTGTCACTGTGTGCAGACGTCTGACTGCAGCTGATCACAAAGTTCTACGGTTTACAAAGTGCTTGAGCTGAAAGAAGACGGAGGGTAAGTAGATGTGAACGTCTGGAAGTCTGACTATATTCAATTCACTCAGGGCAGCTTTGTGTAATTATTTCCATTAAAATGTAAGCTACTATGTTAAACGGAATGTATCAACAGAATATTATTATTACATTGGGTTTTTAGCTTAACCCCTTAATGACCAGGCCATTTTGCACCTTCGTGACCAGACTTATTTTTGAAAATCTGACATGTATCACTCTATGTGGTAATAACTTTGGAACACTTTTACTTATCCAAGCCATTCTGAGATTGTTTTCTCGTGACACATTGTACTTCATGACAGTCATAAATTTGAGTCAATATATGTCACCTTTATTTCTGAAAAAATCCCAACTTTACCAAAATTTTTGAAAAATTCACAATTTTCAAAATTTAAATGTCTCTGCTTTTAAAATTGAAAGTGATACCGCCTAAAATATTTATTATTTAACATTCCCCATATGTCTACTTCATGTTTGCATCATTTTGTAAATGTCATTTTATTTTTTTGGGACGTTAGAAGGCTTAGAATTTTAGAGGCAATTCTTAAAATTTTTAAGAAAATTTCCAAAACCCACTTTTTAAGGATCAGTTCAGGTCTGAAGTCACTTTGTGGGGCTTACATAGTAGAACCCCCCATAAATTATCCCATTTTGGAAACTACACCCCTCAAGTTACTTAACACTGATTTTATAAACTTTGTTAACCCTTTAGGTATTCCACAAGAATTAAAGGAAAATGGAGATGAAATTTCTAAATTTCACTTTTTTGGCAGATTTACCATTTTAGTCCATTTTTTCATTAACACATCTAAGGTTAACAGCCAAACAAAACTCAAATATTTATTACCCTGATTCTGCGGTTTACAGAAACACCCCACATGTGGTGGTAAACTGCTGTATGGGCGCATGGCAGGGCGCAGAAGGAAAGGAGCGCCGTATGGTTTTTGGAAGGCAGATTTTGCTGGACTGGTTTTTAGACAACATGTCTCATTTGAAGCCCCCCAGATGCACCCTATAGTACAAACAATCAAAAACTGACCCCATTTTGGAAACTACGGGATAAGATGACAGTTTTATTGGTACTATTTTGGGGTACATATGATTTTTAATCGCTCTATATTATTTTTTTGGGAGGCAAGGTAACCGAAGAATGGTTGTTTTGGTACTGTATTTATTTTTTGTTTTTTATAATATTCATCTGACAGGTTATATCATGTGGTATTTTTATAGAGCAGGTTGTTACGGACGCGATGATATCAAATATGTCTAATTTCTTTGTTTGTTTGTTTCAGTTTTACATAATAAAGCATTTTTGAGAAAAAAATATGTTTTTGTGTCTCCATTTTCTGAATGCCATATCTTTTTTATTTTTCTTCCGATCGTCTTGTGTAGGGGCTCATTTTTTGCAGGAAGAGTTGAAATTTTTATTGGTACCATTTTTGAGTAAATATGATTTTTTGATTATTCATTATTACACTTTTTGGGGCAAGGTGACCCAAACATTGGTAATTTTGGCACAGCTTTAATTTATTCATTTTTACTGCGTTCACCTGAGGGGTTAGGTCATGTGAGATTTTTGTAGAGCAGGTTGTTACGGACGTGGCAATACCGAACATGTGTACTTTTTTTATTTATTTAAGGTTTACACAATAATATCATTTTTGAAACAGAAAAAAAAATCATGTTTTAGTGTCTCCATAGTCTGAGAACTGTAGTTTTTTTTATTTTTTGGGCGATTGTCTCAGGTAGGGGCTAATTTTTTGCAGGATGAGATGACGGTTAGATTGGTACTATTTTGGAAGGAATACGCCTTTTTGATCGCTTGGTATTACACTTTTTGTAATGTAAGGTGACAAAAAATGGCTTTTTTGACATAGTTTTTATTTTATTTTTTTTACTGTGTTTATCTGAGGGATTAGGTCATGTGAGATTTTTGTAGAGCAGGTTGTTACGGACGTGGCGATACCTAACGTGTACTTTTTTTTATTTATTTAAGGTTTACACAATAATATCATTTTTGAAAGAAAAAAAAAATCATGTTTTAGTGTCTCCATAGTCTGAGAGCTGTAGTTTTTTTATTTTTTGGACGATTGTCTCAGGTAGGGGCTAATTTTTTGCGGGATAAGATGATGGTTAGATTGGTACTATTTTGGGAAGAATACGCCTTTTTGATTGCTTGGTATTGCGCTTTTTGTAATGTAAGGTGACAAAAATGGCTTTTTTCACGATAGTTTTTATTTTATTTTTTTTACTGTGTTCATCTGAGGGGTTAGGCCATGTGAGATTTTTGTAGAGTAAGTTGTTACGGACGCGGCGATACCTAACATGTCTAGGGTATTTTATTATTTTATTTATTTATTTTTACTCAGTTAGAAATGTGCATATATGGAAAAAAAGGCCGACAGCGATGTCGGCCTTTACATTAGATTGTCAGCTGTATGTTACAGCTGACAATCTAAAACCGCTCGCCATCCTGAAACTTGGGGGGAATAAACTGGGGAAGGGGGGGTTAATACTTACCAGCAGCAGCGGAGGACGGCGGGTGGCGGGTGGTCGGTAGCTTGGGGGGTCCGCTCGGCCATCCTCAAGGACATCGGGGCTGCGCTGCTGAACTCTGCGATTGGTCAGTCAAATCTGACTGACCAATCGCAGGGGTTCTAAGGCAGGGACCACTCGGTTTACAAGCAAGTGTCACCGCAAGTGTACTTGTGGTGACACTTGGAGCTCATGACGTACTGTGCACATCATGATGCGGTAACTAACACCACATCATGACGTACATAGTACGTCATCAGTCACTAAGGGGTTAAATATAATTGTTAAACAATTTTGTTGCTTTTGAAATATCACAATTTCCACACCAATTTTCACACAATTTTATAGCTTTACTGTATAGACTAGGACAGAATTAGGAGAGTCATCACATTGTCATTATTGGGTAAGTGGGTTTATGACCACTCCGTGGTACTGCCCGAGGCCTAGATAAGGTAGGATAGCAACACTAGACAAAAGATCAGGCTCTGTGAGACACTTCTTTGAAACTCCCTAGGGTTTAGGGAAGGAGTTCCGTACTCCATCACTTCTCTGATATTGTAAAAATCTATGACATGTTGATTGACTACCGTTCATTTCAGCTGCCATCTATCAAACACTCTGCTGTTATGCAGATGTTACAGGAAGAAAATCAAGAGGCAGTGTGTGCCTACAATAGGGCTACCCTAGAAAAGCTTAAAAAATAGCAACACAAATAATAAAAAAAAGTGATTATATTTTGTCTTCCGCAAACTTCCATCTGATTAATGAAACAAAAATTAAAAACATGAGACATTCCCTTTAGGCCTCATGCACACATCCATATGTATTTTGCAGTCCGCAAAAAAAGGGATCCACAAAAAAAACGGATGACGGCCATGTGCCTTCCGTATTTTGTGGAACGGGACAGCTGCCCGCTAATAGAACAGTCCTCTCCTTGTCTGTAATGCGGACAATAATAGGACATGTTCCATTCTTTTATGGAACGGACATGTGGAAACAGAATGCACACAGAGTAACTTACGTTTTTTTGCGGATCCATTGAAATTAATGGTTCTGCATACGGTCTTCAAAAAAAAGTTAACACTTCAATGGGGATGAGCCGCTCCTAGGCCACGTGACCAATGATCACTGGCCTTTTAAAATCTAAGAGAAGGCAGCAGCGCTCAAATAGCTGATCGGCAAGGGTCCTGGGTGTCGGACCCCCACCGATCAGATACTGATGACCTATCCTGAGGCTAGGTCATCAGTAGTACAATCCCAGAAAACCCCTTTAATATGCTAAAAAGAGACATTCACAGCTCCTTGTCTGCTCCGCCAAATGCAGAGTTGACGCCCCAAGTGGCATGACTGACCCATCTCAGGTATCCGCTCTTCTGAAAATGGTAACTTTATCCTGTATAATTCACATTACAAGCCCAGGTTCCCCATTCATGCTGAGGTAACTGCATCTAAATCTTACAAGTCTCCCCCCTCATCTTACAAGTCTTCCCTCATTCTGCCCCCTCCCCTCATATAGAGATGTTATTATGTGGCGTTTAGTGAACATTTGCGCTCTAATAACGAACGTTCAGTTTTAAAAGGTACGCAAATTTTTTGAACACGTACGCATGAGCGTACAAATTGCGTATGAATCCTCAGCGTACTATTGTCTAGCGATTACTAATACGCAGGCACGCATGACGAGAGTCCGCGGCGTGCACTCCTCAGAGGCAGAGCAAATTTTTGAAAATGGCATCCAGGCGATCCTCATCCTTTATCTCTGCAGAGCTTAAAGACATGATCCGGCTGATGGACTGCGAGGATTACGATGTCACACCGCCACCCGAACCAGCATGAAAAGGAGGTGATCCAGCAGGTGATCCGAGGCTTGCGCAATCGTTTCGATACTGTGCGGACCCCGGGCCAGATCCAGCAGAAATGGTCCGATCTGAAATTCAAATGCCCAGAGCGGCTTAATGAGATCCGCGCAGAGATACGGCAGGGTGAGTAACAAAATATTTGAAAAGTAAAAACATTAAAAAATTAGTGTACTGTATTGTATATATACCAGTAGTGAGTGCCAATAATGAAAAACGTATAGAAGGACAACGTGGGCGTGCGTAGTGCGCTGCAGTAATTTTCTTTCATGCTAGGCCACGCCTCTAACTGGAACCAAACAAGTGAAGGTATTCTCAGATATGTGCCCCTTCACAGTAATTTGCCTTAGGCTACTTTCACATATGTGGTGGTGATCCTGCAGGCTGTTCTGCAGTATTTGTCCGGCCAATTCCAGGCATGCTTGCCGAATAGCGGCCGGATCAGCGCCGTCCCCCATTATTGTTAATGGTGCTGGCCGTTCTCCCGTTTGTGTCAGGCAAATGCACTAGTGTGAAAGAAAGTACCCTTAGATATATGCCCCTTCATAGTTAGCACTTCCTTCTCCTACACACAGACTCAAAGACGTGCTCATGCTGCAGCTAATGTGCGTGGGCGATATCAAAAGTATTCCCACCGCACCGTGTTAATGATATTAAGAAATTTATTGCGACGATAACGATATCTATCGCGATAAATACCTATTTAGATGAAAAAAATGGATATCATATGGCCCCCCCTCTCACCCATAATATCTTCATAGTACTATAGTGTTAGTATTAAAAAGAGTCATCATATAACAATTGTGTACGGATTTATGTTGCAGAGAACCGTGAACAACGGCGTCTCCACGGTCACCGTCGAGGCAGGACGATCCCTATAGTACCTGCAGCTTCTAGTAAGTGTAAACATATTTAATTTATTTTAAATCCAAGCTACGTGGGAGTGCAGCTGCAGTGATATAAGAGCACTAGTGGTTAGGAATGGGATCATCCAGCCCAAAACTATTCCCATGTATGAACATCAGAAGTTACAACTGTTCATTAGAGTTGAATGTAAATGCCATTATTTAATGATTTTTGACAGCTGCTGCACCACAGAGGAGCGCCTCTCACCCTCCTCCACCTCCGCAAGAGAAGACCCCACCTGCCCCTCCAACACCACCAGCCCAACTTCCAGAGGTAGAAGGTAGGTAAAATAAAAAGTGTAATGGGTGGACCTTCTGTCATCAAAATATAAGCTAAATTTATGTTTTATCTTTTGTAGCTCCAACCGTCAGGGAGGAGTTTTCCCCTGGACCATGGGAAGACCACGCAGTATGGATGTCCAGTAAAAACAAACCCCAAACCGACCATGTGTGGCCTTCTCAGTGAGCAGTTCAAAGAAAAAAAAAGGCTCAATACAGATACATGTCACTGAATAACTTGTTCCAGTACATATACCAAATATATAATGACATGCAATTGCTAAAGTATTCTGATCCAGGTGCTGGTTTAAAATTTAGAATTTTTTTCGTGAGACAACCACTTTTACTCGATCATACTAATTATATTACTGTTTCCACCCCTACAGATATCCCCACTGACTTTGAAGTGGAGGCAGCCTTACGCCGCTTCGGGACCATGCTCCACGCTGCCTCCCGGCTTATTCGCGGCCTGCAGCTGGAGCACCAAGAGCTGCAGGAGATGATGGCCAGACGTCGGCAAAGGCCGACGTAACCTTTTTTTTGTTTATTATATTATTTATTATTTGTAAAAAGTTATTATTTATTATTAAAATATTCTTGTAAAACGGCGTGGCGAGATACATATGAATGGCTCAAATGAGTGCAAAGCTTCTGGGACTTTGCCAGCACTGTGCGCAGGCCAGTGAATGTTTTGAGAAAACTCTGCACCACTAGATTTAGGACATGTGCCATACAGGGAGCATGCGTGAATTGACCCAGGTTTAGCGCTGCCACTATATTTTTCCCACTTCCAGCTGGCGTGGAGAGAGCCAGTGCGCTATTTGCTGCTTCATGTAATACAGCAAGCGCTGGCCTGTGTGGCTGCTACTGCCAAGACAAACTAAGTCTAACACTGCATGGCAGCGTTGCACCTGGCACATATGATATGAAGGAGCGGGGGTAACTCGCTGCCCTGACGCTCCAGCAGGCGGACTGCCCGTGGAGGTGAAAGCGGATAGTTGTGGGGTGGTCTGCTGCAATCCTGTCTGGAAAGCGCATGGAGGTGCCAACAGCAATTGGCCCTCTTGCTGGGGGATTCCTGCCTCGCTGCCACTAAATACTGCCAGCGTGGCTGAGCGCAAGCCATTAGCTCCCTAAAAGCTGGGCAGTCAACCAGTTGGTACGGCAGAGACTGCACAGCCAGCAACTTCGTCAGGTGATCATTCAGTTTGCGCACTGTTGGATTACTTGTGGCGTAAAACTGCTTCCTGGCCGCTCACTCTGCAATGAACGGCTGCCGAATAAGAGGAGGTGGAAACATGCACGCAGTGGGCGATGAGGTGTATGTACTAGTTACACCCTGGGATGTGGGCTGAGCTATGGCCCTGGATGCGGCCTGCCTGACAGAAGGGACCCCGGGAGAAGTAACCAGCTCTTCAGTATTAATGGGCTGCTCTAAATTGCCGGCATGACACCGCTTCAGATGGTTCCACAGAGCAGTGGTCCCGATATTTGTTGCTTTCCCACGGCTCAATTTCTGTTTACACAAATTACACGTGGCCATACTGCTATCCCCTGGCATAGTGGTAAAATACTTCCACACACCCGACGTGCGCCCTCCACAGCTGTCCAAGCTTGTAGCCCTTGCACGCTTACACCCTGGTGCCGGCCCCACTATACTTGGGGTCTCGCTAGTTCCCAAGGAAGGACTGGTCCTGGGCCTAACTCGCCTCTGCCCTCTGCTGCTGCCACTACTACTACCACCCTCCTCCTCAGAGATCAAACCCTGCTCACCAGCCCGATCCGCCTCCCAGGTCCTCCAGTCTAACACATCAGATTCATCATCAGACTCCTCCTCACCACTTTTTTCTGACTGCAAATTAGGCTGTTCCCCACCAACCTCCAATTCCGGGCAGTCCAAACTCTGACTGCCCTCTAAGAAATCCTCAGGGAGGCCGTCCTCTATAACCGCCGGATTATGCAGTGGGGTTCGGTGGCCTTTTATTTTATAAATTGCAGAATGGACACCACTAGGAGGGAGCACTGAAGCCCGAGAGGTAGCACAAAATGATGGGCTTTGCTGGAGCGGAATGGTTGAGCAGGACGAGTCTGACCCCTGGCTACTTGCCCTGCAGTATCCCTGATGTGTAATATGGATTCCCTGAACACTTTCACCCCAGTTTCAACAACACAGGTCTCAGAGTCTCAGAAATTCACACACAGTGCTTCTGCTTGTCTCAGCAGTCACAGCAGAAGTGATGCATCACTGGCTTACCGAGCCTGAGCCAATCAGAGCAAGCCCTGCCCAGTAGGTCAGGTGACCGCTTTCTTCCCGGGCTTTTGCGTACGAATAACGAACTAACAGTAAAAGTTCGCTAATTACTTGTATTCGTACACAACAGCTTATACGTAGCATTAGCATACAATTTATCAGACAAGAATCACCTAATATTCGGATTCGCTTCGCAGCTGAAAACTTCCAAGATTCGATACGAATCAACAAATCAACGAATAGATTCGCTCATCTCTACCCTCATACACACACTTTCTTTGGTCCCATAGATGTGCTTTGTAGAATTTTGTTTCTTCTTTTTTATGTGACTACTAAACATCCAGAAGTATGCTTTTTTCACACAGGTCTCTGGAACATGCAGTAGACTGATATGTTTTGTTCTGTGCATCTTACCCTTCGGCTTTGCTGCATAAACAGGGACAGAGTCAGCAGAGCCATCTCATTATCCATTAGAGGATGATGAATTCAAAGGAAATGTCTAATTGATTTCATTTTATGTTCAATAACTAGCTAGAGAAGGCAAATGTGTTTTGAAATAATGTTCCTATTTATACATTGTTTTATTTTATTTTATTTTTTTTAACTTCCATGGGGGTGGCCATATTAGAGAAACTCACTTCCTGTCTGTTTTTTCTGTTTAGATGATGCATCCAGCTGTATGCTTTATGGCAGCTGAAATAATTGGGAGTCAATTATGAGGGGAATAGCATAGATTATTACAGTTTCCAAGAGAGCAGAGACAGGGAAACGTCTACATGTGCATGACCACATAAAAATTGCAAAACTTTAAAAAAAATGTTCACAATAAAAAACTGATTTAAACGGTTATCCCATGAATAATGTAAAAAATGAAAATCACACATAATCTAGTACATGACAACCTCTTTCTAACAAAGGTAGAACCAGCCCTGTACCTCTCATGGTTCCAGAGATCTCCCTATTCATTGCTCCAATTGTTCGGCTAGATTTATTCCAGGCTGTCGGGTTAAGGTGTGCATCCTTTCTCAAGGCGTGCTTTCTGGTGCAGCTGGTGGCAGTTGAAGGATGAAACTGAGCATGTGTTTCCATCTCAATGAGCAGGACAGAGAAATTAGAAAAAGAGCAAACAGCAGGTGGAGCTATACAGATACATTTTATTGAATAACTCAGTGGCTATACAGAATTTTTAATTAAATTCAGTTACTAAAGTATTCAGATGCAGGAGCTGATTTGAAAACTGTAAAATAATTTTTATGGGACAACCCCTTTAATGCCCCTTTAATTTTCTGATGACTCCCTTTAACGGCAGCTGGGGATGCAGCAATATACACACAGTTCTGTATGCCACTCTCTGCTCTCTAGGGGAGAGGTATGTACCCTATCATTTCTTTGAGACTGTATTAGGCCTGGTTTACATTTATGTGTTAGTGTCACATCCGTGAAAAAAGCGTACGTGTTTAATCCATGAAGATGGCCGTGAAGGATCCGTGGTTGGTCCGAGTGTCCGTTTTTACCATCCATGTGTCATCCGTAAGTCACTGACCGATGGTCAGTAAAAAAATTACTGAAATGTGAACAGACACATTTAAATCAATGGGTATGTTTGCTGTCTGTAGAAAACGCGAGCAGCACACGTCAGTGAAAAATGTAAATTTGAACAAGGCCTTAATCTATGAACTCTATTCTGACCATTAGTCTCCATTTATTGCAGCTTCCATACAGCACACATATCCCGATGCCATGCCTATACAGACCATACAAGAAGAAAGTGCATGTCTTCAATATGGCCGCCTCCAGGACATTTTTAAATATTAAAAAAATGTGAATTAACACATTATTTCTTTACTACAGATTTATATCTAATTAATACAACCACAAATTAAATATAGGAGACCCTTTAAGTTTGCCCTGGAATATACATTTCTTTACAGTTCCTCTTTAATTTTTATGAAGCAACTGGCTATGTGGCAATTGTAAAAAAAAAAAAATCCAAAATATGAGTTTCTGTATATCAGTTTTACAGTGAGAAAATATTAAAAAATGCACGCTGGTGTTGTAATAAGTGTGTTAATGGAATATCCGTGGCATGGATTCCACAGAACATATTTTACCAGATGGCTATGTAAATATATGAGCAATACGTAAAAATTTTTCACTTAAAAGTCAGGCGTGTTACACATTAAAAGAGACACTTTGTGTGGCGTAATGTTAACCGCCTGCCATAAATATATATTATACACATAATAAAGCTGCTTAATAGCCGCAGATAGTCATTTCACCTCTCTAAATAGCCTCAGCTTGATAAAAGCCACACATTTCACCGGAGAGGCGCACAGCTCAATGACCCTGCTTGCATCTGTTTGTATTTAATTGGATTGAAAGGAAAGATTGCAATTGCCGTTACAAAAATAAAAGATGAAGGCAATCTATGCCAGGGATCGAATCGTAAAAGGCAATCCCAGGAAGCTGAGGAAAGAGCTTTTTAAAATGCAAGGAAAGTTTCGGCCATTGAGCTTTGGATATGGGATTTCATTCTGATTGAGCAAATGAAGCCCAGGGTTTGACAGTATTGAGCCGTGGTACATTATAAAATGTTGTTAACCGCTACCTTTTTGGATTAGAAGGAAAATAATTGGGAGATGTTTTTGAAACAGCAACAGGGGTCATTTTTGAAAATTATAAAAACTTAAAGGGGTTGGCCCATCTCACACATTGGTCGCATATTGCTAGGATATGCCGCCAATGTCAGATAGGTGCAGGTCCCACCTCATCCCTAAAACATGGCACAGTGAAGGAGAGCGCACCGCGCATGCACAGAGTGTTTTCCGTTAATTTCTATGGGAATCCTGAAAATAGCAGAGCACTTTACGTTATTTCTGTAGCTCCCATAGACCTCTTCATTCAACCCTATGGGAGATCTGGAAATAGTCGAGCCAGTTCTCAGCTAGTTTCAGGACTCTTTTAGAAGTGAACAGAGTGTGCCCTCAATCAGTTTTGGGACCTCGTTCTAGAGATAATTGTGGGTCCCAGAAGTGGTACTTGCATCTGTCATTGATGGCATATCCTAATGATATATGCCACCAGGGTGTGAGATTGAATAACGCCTTTAAGCTTACAGATGCATACATCCTTATCTTATCTCTCATTGGGTAAAGAACTCCAATTTGTCCTGAAACCAATTCAAGACCATAGAAACATAGAAACATAGAAGATTGACGGCAGAAAAAGACCACCTGGTCCATCTAGTCTGCCCTTTTATTATCCTTTTATTGTTATCTTAGGATAGATACATGTTTATCCCAGGCATGTTTAAATTCAGTTACTGTGGATTTATCAACCACCTCTGCTGGAAGTTTGTTCCAAGCTTCTACTACTCTTTCAGTGAAATAATATTTTCTATTGTTGTTCTTGATTTTTCCCCCAACTAACCTCAGATTGTGCCCCCTTGTTCTTGTGTTCTGTTTCTTATTAATAACCCTTCCCTCCTGAACTTTATTCAGTCCTTTAACATATTTAAAGGTTTCAATCATGCCCCCCCTTTCTCTTCTTTCCTCCAGACTAGACATATTAACAACTTGATAAGTTCTATGCTTTAGACCTTCCACCATTTTTGTAGCTCTTCTTTGTACCCGTTCTATTTTAGCAAAACCCTTAAAAGGCAGCGATTCACCACAAAATCACTGGGAGGCCGCACATAGAAACATATAGCGTAGACATCTCAGTACACAAAATTGCAAAATTATACTGTTTTGGAAAGATGGACATCTTGTGACACACATATCAGGACATGTCCAGCCAAGAAGAAAAGAAAGGAAGGACACAACTGTACTTGGCAACAGACCAGGAAACTGGACTACGAAAGGGGGAGGTTATATAGTAATTTGCATCAAAAGGGTTTTTTTCTAGTCAATTTGGGACACTCCAAGGCAGGGCTTAAGTGTGCAGAACTTCAAATGTTGGCAAGTATATCTCGTCTTTATACAATTTTGCACGAGTGACCTCCTGTAGGACATATATAGATGTGTCCTTCCTTACATTTCTTTTTGGTGCTACATATCTTAAGATGTTTGGCAGAACATGACTAATTTTAGAAAAAAAAAATCATCATACTTTGAAAAATGTTTATGTTATATGTTTTATATGTAACCACCCAGTGATAATGTTATAAATAGTGTTGAGCGAGCATGCTCGGCCGAACTCGCTGTTCTGCCGAGCATGCCTACGCTCGGGTCCGCTCAGTGTTCGGCCGAACACCGAGTGTACTCGAGCGCAATGCTCGAGTCTCTTCCCCGCACTGTAATGTTGATTTGTACGCTAATGCGTACTAATTTGTATGCTAATGCGTACAAATTTGTATGCTAATGCATACAAATTTGTATGCTAATGCGTATGAATTTGTTTGCTAATGTGTCCGCATTGTATGCTAATGCATACGCATTGTGCGCTAATGCGTACAAATTCAGTTAATTAGCATACTTTGACGAGTGAAAGGAGTAAAAGAGGAGAAGTCGCGATTCTAACCTTTTTCTATTAACCAGACACCCTCCCCTCTTCCGAGCGGGGGGTGCCTGGTTTAGTCCCATTGACTAACATTATGTTCGGGTGCTCGGCCGAGCACTCGAGCAAACCCTAGTGCTCGGCCAGAGCACCCGAGCATACGAGCACAGAGGTGCTCGCTCAACACTAGTTATAAATTACAGCCTATAAATCAGCCTCTTCTTAGGCCACTGACATCTTGTTCATTGGTCATATGGTCTATTTGTTGCTCAGTCCCATTCACGTGAATGGACCTGGGGTGCAATACCAAGTACAGCCACTATACAATGTACGGCACTGTGTTTGGTATACTGTGAGGAGGTTGCAATACTCACCGGAGTGCAGCAGCTGATCGGTGGTGGTGCCAGGCATCGGATCCACGCTGATCAGGATAGGTCATCAATATTCTTTTCAGAAGATAATACTATAGTTGGCTATAACTTACCCTGGTGATAACTTCTGAATTCCAGGGTTTTTTGAAGCTTAACCTATGCCAACCACTTGATCCCTGGGCCACTTGATCCCTGAAATGGTAAGTTTAATGAGAAGAGAAAGAAATGGAAAAAAAATCTCTGCATTTACAGAAACAGCGCCATTCTTGTCCAAGGACTATTTCTAGAATTACAGCATTGGTTCACGTAAAAGTGAGGAGCTGTTCCTCAAATAAATAAATAAATAAATAAATAAAATAGACCGCAAACCTTATACACAGAATTGGACCCTCATTTATGGTATATAATTGTCAGCATCAGACTGTCCCACCAGAGAATCCTCTGTTGCAGGATAATAATGGGCTTAAATGGTCCAGAAGAAGACAAAGACATTTGGATTTCCTGTATAGATGGAGACTGGACCCTCAGAGCCATGTCCTCTGATGGACCCAAGGAACCCGAGTCCCACATTTCACCAGTTCTATTTTTCTATGCACTTGCCATTCTACCCTTTAACATCTCATCATTGGATCTCTCCATTCCACCTTCCATATCTGCTGTAAATGGCACACTAACATTTAGATTCCCATCTAAAGAAAACCCTTGGCACCACTTGTTATCTACAGAGTTGAACCATCATGTATAGCATATCATTATCAGCATCAGGCTGGCCTACCAGAGGACCCTCAGTTGGAGGACAATAATGGTCCTCAAGGGTCCAGAAGACGACAACTACATTTGGTTGTTCTGTATAGATGGAGTCTGAACCTTCAGAGTCATTTCCTCTGCTTCAAACCAGTCCAACACTGGTCAATTTTATCAGTTATTTTTCAATTCCCTTTACATTCCACCCTTTAACATCAGTTAATTGAATCTCTCCATTCTACCACACAGTTTTCTTCATTCCACCATCGTTTCCAAGCAGTCAGCAATCACTAATATCATTTTCTTCTGCATCTGTTGTGCGTTCACCCCTGTCTTTTACACTTCTCTCTACAGCAACTGCAATTTTCCAATATGAATATCTTGAGCCAAAAGGGCAGACGGATAATACTGATCCGTAAAAACTTCAAGGGTAGTGGTAGCATAGAGCAGATTGGAAGCATTTTGTGAAGCTAACAGAACAAATTGTTGTAGTTTAAAGACAGAAGGGAGTATACTCAGGGGGAATGTGAGAAAATAATTCTTAATAGATGCTTGGAACAGCTTAATTAATGTTAATAATTAGATCCATAAATTAAATATTATTTTGTCAGCATTAAATCAAATTTGGCAGTTAGCCCAAATCACTGCTTACAAATTAAACTACATAGGGATGCTATTTTATTAACTGCAGCAATTAGAATGAATAGCACAGGCTCTCGAGCAAGTTGCCTATGATTTAATCCAGGCTGGTATGATCGTTGCATGCTAAAAGGCGACAAGGCTGCCAGGAATTTCCAATCTATGCAAGATACAGTTGTAGCCAACTTGAAACTCTCGCTTGCGCAGTAATGCCGCCGAGAATAGCTATGGAATAATCAGGTGATAATCAGATACCATGAAGTCATTAACTGGAGAGCAATGATAATTTCTGGACTCTTGGTAAGGTTTAATTCAGAGCCCTTTTCAGTGTCCAGAATCTTAATTATGGGAATGGGAACATATTTGTCAGGTTTTAACCTGCATTGTTTAACAGGAGCATTTGCTTTCTGAATGCAAAATAATCCAAGAACCCTATTTAGTGCCATGCTGATTGCAATATTTGCTATGGTAGATCTTTTTATTCGCAAGCCCACTATATAGGTAGACCATGTCACTGCTTTGGAGCCAATGGTGACATGAGGGCCACTGACCAACTTAAAGGGGGTTTCTTCATCTTCTATATTGATGGCCTATCCTCAGGATAGGTCGTCAATTTCTGATCGGTAGGTTCTGACTCCCAGGTGTCCCCCTCCTCCCATTTGATCATTTGTTTGAAGAGGCCATGGTGTTCTGGTGAGAACTGAACATGTCCTCTCCCTAGGCCAGAGACTGTGATCATCTCTTTGTAGAGGCCATGGTGCTCTGGTGACCACAGAGCATGTCCTCTCCCTAAGCCAGAGACTGTGATCATCTCTTTGTAGAGGCCATGGCACTCTGGTGAGCACAGATCATGTTCTCTCCCTAGGCCAGAGACTGTGATCATCTCTTTGTAGAGGCCATGGTGCTCTGGTGACCACAGAGCATGTCCTCTCCCTAAGCCAGAGACTGTGATCATCTCTTTGTAGAGGCCATCGCACTCTGGTGAGCACAGACCATGTTTTCTATCTAGGCCAGTGACTTCACATTCATCAGTGACATTGCCTAGGTGCAGCTCCCATTCAAATGAATTGAACTGAGCTGTGATACTAAGTACAGCCACCATTCAATGGACAGCGCTGTGCTTAGTAAGCTGTGAGGAGGCAGTGGCGCTCAACGGAGTCAGACCCCACCAATCACAAACTGATGGCCTTTCCTGACAATAGGTCATCAGTATAAAACATTGAGAAAACCCCTGTAATCCCTCAGCCATTAATACATATCACACATCTCCCACTGAGTTCAAACCTAGCTGTGCAGATCCATAAACACAGCTCCCCCTGGTGGTGCCTGCAAGCAGCCTGAATTTTATCATTTAAAGGGGGTTGACCCATGAACAACATTTATCTCCTAGTTATCGGATAAATGATAATAAAGGTATGATGTCTGAGAGGTCCAACAGCTGGAAACTAACTGATTACAATAATAAGGAGTCCCCTGCGTGACCACCACTCCATTCACTGGGACTGACATGGACGTAGAAGCGAATGGATTGAAAAAATGCAGACCGTCCTTAAAAAAATAAAATATTGATATCTCCAAACTTATACCTAAAAGGCCGTGATTGGGGTTCTTTTATTTAAAAAAAAAATGTTTGGCTCCCAGTATACAAAACCCCATTGGCAAAGAATTTTGTCATGTCCCTATGACCAGGATGGATGATACCTTCTGTTGATGTACCCTATAAATGCCTGATGATGACCAAAGAAATTTTTCATGCAGCTACCTAATTAAAAGTGCTATATGGTGCCAGAACTATTCACTGCTAAATATTTTACTACACAGTACCTAAGTAGCAGTGCCAAACAATTTAAATGTCACTATACAGTGCTCAGATGGCATCAGCGTACGGTGACCCAATAACATATAATAATATTGCTGTACAGGAGAAATGACAGATGAGGTTTAACACTGACAAATGTAAGGTTATTCAAATGGGAAGGAATAATGCAAGTCACCAGTACATACTGAATGGTAAAACACTGGGTAACTCTGACATGGAAAAGGACCTAGGAATTTTAGTGAACAGCAAACTAAGCTGTAGAAGCCAGTGTCAGACAGCTGCTGCCAAGGCCAATAAGTTAATGGATTACATCAAGTCCTGCCACTTTACAAATCACTAGTCAGACCACACATGGAGTACTGTGTACAGTTCTGGGCTCCTGTGAACAAGGCAGACATAGCAGAGCTGGAGAGGTTTCAGAGGAGGGCAACTAAAGTAATAACTGGAATGGGTGTACTACAGTACCCAGAAAGATTATCAAAATTAGGCTTATTCACTTTAGAAAAAAGACGACTGAGGGGAGATCTAATAACTATGTATAAATATATCAGAGGTCAGTACAGATATCTCTCCCATCATCTATTTATCCCCAGGACTGTGACTGTGACGAGGGGACATGCTCTGCGTCTGGAGGAAAGAAGGTTTCTACACAAACATAGAAGAGGATTCTTTACGGTAAGAGCAGTGAGACTATGGAACTCTCTGCCTGAGGAGGTGGTGATGGTAAGTTCACTAAAAGAATTCAAGAGAGGCCTGGATGTATTTCTGGAGGGTAATAATATTACAGGTTATAGTTACTAGAGAGGGGTCGTTGATGCAGGGAGTAATTCTGATTGCCTGATTGGAGTCAGGAAGGAATTTTTTTCCCGTAAAGTGGGGAAATTTGGATTCTACCTCATAGGGTTTTTTTTGCCTTCCTCTGGATCAACTTGTAGAAAAACAGGCCAAACTGGATGGAAAGATGTCTTTCTTCAGCCTTATAAACTATGTTACTCTGTTACAATGTGCAAATCATTCTGCTATACAAGTAATAGTGAGATTCCTGATGATCAACACCCTAAGGTACCAGACAGATCAGTGGTTCCCCTTTTCAGTGGCAGATGATGTACATTGATCGATGGGGTTAAAAAATATCAGCAATAAAGTAAATATAGAGTAATCCGAGACTTCTACTTGAACCTTATATGGGACAAATCAAAAACTTGTAATGGAAAATGACTTCTAGAACTAAAAGTCAAATGGAATTGTCGTTCATTTTCCATCCCGAATAACACAGAGTGCTAAAATATGACAGTCTAAATTAATCTGAAGGGAGAACACATTAAAAATGCATAATTTATACTCTGGTGAATAATTGATAACGTGTTTTCTTGTTATTTTCTTAGGACAGAATTGTTCTAACTCTGCTCAACATTAAAATTTGCTCCAAGCAAGAAAAGTCATAGAAAAAGGGAAGGTAATATCAATACTACGTACAATGTTTTCTGCAACTCGGCAGGTTACAAAACAGCCATCATCATTTAATCTCAGCGTCTAGAACATGGTAATTTTCCTTTCGACTAGAAAAAAATACATTTCTATATTCCCTTTTTTCTTTTTCTTTTTTTTCCTCGACAAATAATCAACTAAAACAAGAAGTTACCATAAGAAATTGGAGTAATAGGATTACACACTTGTGGAAGGCTTGGATAATATTTTTAAGTTTTCTGCTGTGGTAGCAACATTTACAATGTTAGGATTTTAAGCTGCTTTTAAATTCTTTCTTCGGTTCTTTTGAAAGACAGAAAGTACTGGATTAATTAAAAAAAAATCATGTATAATGCTGGAAAAATAACTTTTCAAAAAAATATATTTTATTAACATCGAATAGATACTTGTAGGGGGAGAAAAGGAAGTGGAAAAAAATCTACTAAAAACCTTGAATTTTTTTTTATTTTTTTTTTACGATAACACTGACCAGATGTATTCATTGCAAAACAGTTGAGAAATAAGTATGAATAAATGTAATTAACAATAAAAGGAAGTTACATAATGAGGGAATTAAAAGAAAACTTTGAATCTTTCATACTTAGGAACTAGAGATGAGCGAATCATTCAAAATAATAAAATTATATATATTATATATATTATATATATTATTATTATATATTCATTGAATCTGCGTACAAAATAGCAAACATTTGCGCACTAATAACGAACGTTCAGTTTTAAAAGGTACGCAACTTCTTTGAACACGTACGCATGAGTGTACAAATTGCGTACGAAAATGACGGGCTTTGCTGAAGAGGAATGGTGGAGCAGGAGGAACGCTCTGAGTCTGACCCCTGGATACATATGGATAGATCAGCAGATCATACAGCTGAGACTGAGATGAGCGTGCCATCCACTCCACTACCTCATCCACTTTCTCCTCCACTACAATTTTGCTCCTTGGTTGGTTAGCCCGGTGGAACACCGGCCAAGTATTGCGAATACTACAAGGAGAAGCTCCAGCTACAGGTCCTTTGGCACTTCTGCCCTCTGCCACCTTCTCCTTTTTTTTAGAGCTCGAGGTCTCGCTGGAACTGGACCCCTTTTGCTTATCCATTCCAGACATTTTCCACTTCACTCTGTGGCCCTGCAGCTGGTCTTTGTCTTTGTCCTCTCTCCCTATCTCTCTCCGGTGACTGCTTTCTTCCCGGGCTTTTGCGCACGAATAATGAACTAACAGTAAAAGTTCGCTAATTACTTGAATTCGTACGCAACAGCGTATAGAGTAGCTTATGCGTAGCATTAGCGTACAATTTATCGGACAAGTACGTAGCAAATGCGTAGAAAGCCTTAGGAACATTTTCAAATCTTAACGGAGCAAATCACCTAATATTCGGATTCGCTTCGCAGCTGAAAATTTCCAAGATTCGATACGAATCAACGAATCGACAAACAGATTCACTCATCTCTATTAGGAACCACAGGGGATCTTGAAGAAGGCAAAAACAACCCTTGGATTGGTGAGCTACTAAAATGCTATTCAATGACTATCAATATCTTGGGATTTCCTGGACTCATTATTGATTCCTAGGCCCACCTCCACCTATACAGAACATGTACACGTCATGTTGGAATTGCATCATTGTTCATATCATTGTATACTCAGGACTAGGGATGAGTGAACTTGTGTTTTGGTGTACAAGGTTCAGGTTATCTAAGAATTCAGTTATGGATTCCACTACTACAGACCATAACTTATGGTCCGTGGGAGCGGATTCCATAACAGAATTCTTAGATAACCCCAACCTTGTACGCCAAACTTGAAACACAAGTTCGCTCATCCCTAATCAGGACATACTGTATTATTAAAGGGGTATTCCGGTTACCATAAATATAACTTATGTTTTAGACTAATTCATCATAAAGCATTACCTAATATAATGTCAATTTCACATATTTACCGTTCAGTAGTTATAAAGTACTTTTCTTTCCCTGTTACCCACTGTGTTCCTCATAAGTTACCATGGCACCGACCTGTAGTTCTGAGCTTTTGTTATGTCAGGCATGCTCAGTGTGTTGCTATCAATTCTCTAGCTAAATGTTAGTGTGCTGCAGCTTGCTGAGTAATGGGGGATTGTCAGTGTTCTGGTGATTACTGCGTAGAGGGGACGTGTCTGCACTGTGATATCAGGCAGCCAATCAGTAATCATCAACACTCATGAACAAGCAGAAACTCACAGCAGGAAAGCTTGGCATTGTAGTTTTGTGAGGGAAGATCAGGAGCCATGGTATTCTCAGTGTGCTGCAGGCTCACACAGGAGCTACACAAGTAGATTGCAGGGTAAATTGAAGCTCTGATGATTTGTATAGGTATGGGTTCTGGTTGGGTCACAGCACTACGGAGGGTACTATATGCACACCTTTTTTTGTATCATTATTGAATTGCATGTATTTTTTCTAAATTGATTTTTTTTAAATAGGTCTAAAAAAATTTAGCTTTTTTTGGCTTCTACAGCTTACACCTAAAGTAGATACTCTCCGCAGCAAGCTGCAGAAGGGAGTTCTGTGATAAATCCATCAGACCAGTTGTCTGATGACTTGGTGACCAGACTTTCTCTGTCCTCTCCTGAGAGACTGTCTATGGTGATTTATGACCAAATCAAGTTTGATTTGTATGTGGTCATAAATCAGCTTAGAGGGTCCAATGAAGAGATTATCCTAAGCATAGCATTGGCAGCAGCCACCACAAGTAGGGCGAGGCTGGAAGCAAAAGCCCTGTTCTGTGTGGATGTAAGGATGATTGGCATAATGGCAGCTCATTATCTGTTTTCAAGTTTGAGAGCACACCATCAGTTCCCTAAAGGCAGTGGAATGCAGTAAGTGGTATGGCAGGGACTGCACTGCCAGCAACTTGACCAGGTGGGAGTTCAGTTTGCATGCAAGTGGATCACTGGGCACTCTAGTACAGAGTTGAGCATTAGTGTGTGACAGGATGGTGGTAAGGGTGGGCACGTACTCGAGTATCAGATCTTACCCTGGATTTTTTTGGCCAGTACGTGATGTACGTGTCAAAGGATGGTAGAAGGAAACAGGTTATACCTGAAACAGCACTCTTTAATGAACTCTCTTGGGGCAACCAGCTTGGGGGCTGCAGCGTTTTCATGAGGCAACTGGCTTGATTCTTACAGTTTCATGTTGGCCAAGAAATCTAATGGTAACAACAGTCTCTCTTAAAGAACACAGGGTTTGTTAGAGACAGCAGGTTTGGCAAACACATTAACTCTTTAAGTGGCAACAAGTTGACTCTCTCCAACATACAGCCACAACATCCTAAAAATTGCCAGGGCCACATCTGCTCCAATTGTGGTCAGTTCGGGAACAGGTGATGGCGTTGATTCTGTTTATGTAGACTCAAAATGTGTCAGACGTAGGGCAAGCTTGGCTTCTGATGGATCTCCCATATGGGAATTTTTCTCCACTGTGACTGTAGTCAAAACCATTGCAGTATGCAAGATCTGCAGGATGAAATAAGCCATGAACATTGAAGCAAAATGTCAAAACTACTGCTGTCATGCACCACATAATGCGGAATTGACTGATCCAGTGGAAAAAGCGAACTGGTCAGCAAATTGAACAATGGTGTCCTCCTTCTCCCTTTCAGCAGCCAGGCCAAATCCAGAAGCAACACATTGTTGTCATCATCATGACCTTTATCAGATACTGCTTCTGCTACTCAGACTACTACTCCTCCTCGCCCTCCACTCTGTTGCCCGTCAACCATAATGGAATGTCTGGGCAGGAAACACATACTGTACAGTGTGTGCCCAGTGATCCACTTGCATGCAAACTGAACTCCCACCTGGTCAAGTTGCTGGCAGTGCAATCCCTGCCATACCACTTACTGCATTCCACTGCCTTTAGGGAACTGATGGTATGCTTTCAAACTTGAAAACAGATAATGAGCTGCCATTATTTCTAAAAAAAAAAAAACAACAACCCTGCCTTGTGCTCACATGGCAGAAGAAGTGGGCCACACCTTGACCATATTCTTCTTTTATATATGTAAACTGAAGCATTGCCATTCTGTCTTATAACTGATGAGCCTGGGCAGGAGAAGTCCCATAGCAAACCAATATTAATGTGCATCAAGCAGCATATTTCCTGCTGAATGTCTCACCACGAATTACAACTGGGCAAGGTTGTCAACGAAAATGGCAGGAAAATAGTGGCTGTACTGCATTTGGGGGATGTAAAGCATGATGTCCTCCCTCATCTCTGTCTACCATCCTATCCGTGCGCTCCGTTCAGTTAATGACTTATGATCGATCGATCATCAGATACAGTCCACCACACACTATGCACTCAGAAACACTGCAGATACCGGCTGGCGACTGGCTCATGCAGCTTTATACCTACTGTACTCTCCTATAGTGTTAATATAAAGCAGGGTTCACTTCTGCGTTGGTAGATCCATAATAACGGATCCTCATAGATTGTAATCTCTTCAGAGCAATTGTTGACCTGTTTGTTGCTATGTTGTTTATGACTCTCTTTGTACATGAATACCCTGATTGTAAAGGGCTGCGGTAGATGTTGACACTATATAAATAAAGATTATTATTTTAATTACTATTGTTATCCCTGCATGGCATACGTGATTAATTTGGTGGTGAAGAGCTTTGCCATGACCAGTAGACTGGAATAGTGTCCGAAACTGAACCAGTTTGCTGTTGTGTGTACTGTCTAGACTATCCTCCAGTGTACTGTCAGAGAGAGAATTTAGTGCAGTGGGTAGCGTGGTCACACCAAAAAGAGAATTGTCCTCCTCAACTGTAGAAAACATTCCATTTGTGAAAATGAATTAGGCATGGATTTTACACACCTCCAGCTGATGCCAGTGAATGGATCTGCTGTTGCTAACAGTAGCCACTTATCATTGGTCCAAGGATGCTACTACTGTCTGCTACTCTCATATTCCATGTAGTACATCTGGTGCAGCTACTGCTAACCTTACTATTAAAGAAAAAAGGGGAATTTCAGTCAACACATCCCAGTGAGCAGGTGCACATTGCTATGGCTAAATGCACAAGGTAAGGAAAATACATACAATGCAACGGCACACTGCCAACCAGATAAAGCACAAAATGCCATAGAGATATGAAGTATTCTGGAGCTAATGCTATGCTTGTTAGTAAATTAGAGATTCTTGGCAAATATATTTTGTACAAAATTATCTGGGCCCGTCCACCAAATCGTCCAGGTGATCTCTGTAGAACAGGAACCTAACACTATTTCCTGCCTGTTATGTGCCAACCTTGGCTTCCATATAATCAGGGGGTGTTTGGTTCCACATGCATGCTGGGTCCCTTATGAATTTTGCCATTTATGGTGCTTCAAAGGCCTCCACTAATACAGGGATGCAGGTACCAAACATGCATGCCAAACAGGCTGATTTTAATTAGTGTAACTATAAAGCCGAGTGGACTCGGCATGCATGTTTGGTACCTGCATCCCTGTATTAGTGGAGGCCTTTGAAGCACCATAAATGGCAAAATTCATAAGGGACCCAGCATGCATGTGGAACCAAACACCCCCTGATTATATGGAAGCCAAGGTTGGCACATAACAGGTAGAAAATAGTGTTAGGTTCCCGTTCTACAGAGATCACCTTGACGATTTGGTGGACGGGCCCAGATAATTTTGTACAAAATATATTTGCCAAGAATCTCTCATTTACTAGACAAGCATAGCATTAGCTCCAGAATACTTCATATCTCTATGGCATTTTGTGCTTTATCTGGTTAGCAGTGTGCCGTTGCATTGTAAGTATTTTCCTTTCCTTGTGCATTTAGCCATAGCAACGTGCACCTGCGCACTGGGATGTGCTGACTGAAATTCCCCTTTTTTCTTTGTAAGTTTGTACTGGAGGTGTGGCTACTCCATTTAGTCATGCACTCATGATTAGCCCCGTCTGCCCCATAGGCTGATTTTAATTAGTGTAACTATAAAGCCGAGTGGACTCGGCACGCATGTTTGGTACCTGCATCCCTGTATTAGTGGAGGCCTTTGAAGCACCATAAATGGCAAAAGGCAGAAGGGACCCAGCATGCATGTGGAACCAAACACCCCCTGATTATACGGAAGTCAAGGTTGGCACATAACAGGTAGGAAATAGTGTTAGGTTCCCGTTCTACAGAGATCACCTTGACGATTTGGTGGACGGGCCCAGATAATTTCGTACAAAATATATTTGCCAAGAATCTCTCATTTACTAGACAAGCATAGCATTAGCTCCAGAATACTTCATATCTCTATGGCATTTTGTGCTTTATCTGGTTAGCAGTGTGCCGTTGCATTGTATGTATTTTCCTAACCTTACTATTACACATACAAGGCCACACATCTACCAATTTCTCCTTCAGAGCCTATACTGTACTGCTGCTGACATGGTTACTATTGCCACTACTACTACTCCTACATAGCTGCACATGTCCTGCTTTGTCTGTCAGAATTCATACTGTACTTTAGCTGCTTCTTAAAAGGAAGAATTTTGGACCGCTTGTTCTGAACAAGTCATTGATTCTCCTTCACCATCATGTGTGTATAAATCCCTGCAGACACCTTCCCCCAAAAGGGTTAAAGGGGTTGTCCGGGTTCAGAGCTGAACCCGGACCTACCCTTACTTTCACCCAGGCAGCCCGCCTGACTAGGACATCGGACATCTGATGGGCGGGCTTTAGCGCGGCCCTAGCCAGTAAAACGGCTAGGGCAGCGCAAAAGCCGGCCGATTACAGCCGGTGACGTCACCGAACACACTGCCGGGAGCCCAGTCACGTCGCATATTTTCGAGCCCTCCCGCTAATTATTCACTCCCCTTCATCCCTGTGTTCTCCTCCGGCTGTGGCATAATCTCGCACATGCGCAGTACCTAGTAGGAGAACGCAGGGATGAAGGGGAGTGAATAATTAGCAGGAGGGCAGTGCTGGGCTCAAAAATATGCAGCGTGACTGGGCTCCAACGGCCCACAGGACACCCCTTGGGCTCCTTTTGTGAGTAATTATGATATGAATAAAAACGCTTTTTTGTGGAAAGTACAGCTCTGATAACAATAAGAATAACATATTTAGAATGACAGCACTAAGACCAATACAGAGATGTCATTATCTCTATACATCATATCCTGCTGACAGAATCCCTTTAAATGGGTTTTCCAGGATTGTTATCAGTATCTGAACGACACCCGGGACCCCCGCCGATCAGCTGTTTGAGAAGGCAGCGGCGCTCCTGCGAGGCTGAGCACGATACCAAGCACAGCCGCTGTATAATGTACGGCACTGTGTTTGGTAAGCTGCGAGACGGTAGCAGCGCTCACAGGAGAGCCGGTGCCTTCTCAAACAGCTGATCGGCGGGGGTCCCGGGTGTCCGACCCCCACCGATCAGATACTGACAACCTATCCTGAGGATTGGTCATCAGTAGTTAACTCCCGGACAACCCCTTTAATTCAGCCCTACTAGCCATGATCCCACAAAACAGCTTCTGGTTGAACTTGCTACGCTTTATTTACAAGAAATAATACATTTATTGAGTTCTTATAACAATTTAGTACAATAAAATTACCAATTTCTTACATTATGTGTTCAGAGTTCTGTCACCCGCAGAACTTTTGTTTTGTTGCCATAACAAAGCCATTGTTGGAGAGCAGTGTGGGCCTCAAAAGACTTTCATTACGTTAACATAATAAAATAGCATGTGATAGCTACATAATAGAATAACATGCAAGGATTGACATGATAAAATAACATACAAGCGCCTATATAATAAACTAACATGCGTGCACCTGCATAATAAAATAATGTGCAAGGACTGACATGATAAAATTACATGAAACTGCCTGCATAATAAGATAACATTTAATCATCAACATAGTAAGTATCTATAAGTATCTACATAATAAGATAACATTTAATCATCTACATAGTAAGTATCTATAAGTATCTACATAATAAGATAACATTTAATCATCTACATAGTAAGTATCTATAAGTATCTACATAATAAGATAACATTTAATCATCTACATAGTAAGTATCTATAAGTATCTACATAATAAGATAACATTTAATCATCTACATAATAAGTATCTATAAGTATCTACATAATAAGATAACATTTAATCATCTAAATAATACGTATCTACAAGTATCTACATAATAAAATAACACAATACAAGTGACTAAGGCCTCATGCACACGTTCCGTCTGCACCCGTTCCGTTTTTACGGTCCGTTTTTTTTCAATCCGTTTTTTATCCGTTTTTCATCCGTTAAAACGGACTGCCATCCGTTTAAACGGATCCGTTTTTCATCCGTTTTCCATCCGTTTAAACGGATCCGTTTTTTTAACATTTAGGTTGGTTCTGTGTCTCCAAGCAACCTATCCGTGAAAACGGATGGAAAACGGATACATACCCGTTTCCATCCGTTTTCACGGACGCTCCTATAGAGTTCAATGGAGCCATCCGTCACGTTTAAAAGGATGAAAATGGGACATGCACCAGTGAAAAAGGATCTGAAAAATGGAACGGACAGGCATCCGTGAAAAAACGGATGCCTGTCCGTCGCCCATACAAGTGAATGGGTCCGTTTTTTCTATCCTTTTTTCAGGATCCTGAAAAAAGGATAGAAAGCGGAACATGTGCATGAGGCCTGAGAGTAGTAGATTCTTGTATGGTTGGAAAAGTGACCAGGATAAACATATATCTGTGGAAATGTGGGCATAAGGAAGCTACCAGTGTGTTCCTCATACCCACCTTGTGCTTGAAACATCCTTCCAACCAGAGGGTTGGAAGGCGTACACTTTAAGCCCCTGTCTCAGACGCCAGAGAAACTGATTTTGTGCCACAGACGAGATTGGTTAAGGCTGGAGCTAGCACAGTAGGTGCTTTGACAGATGGGTGTCATGGACACCCCTAGGTGTTGTATCGGGAAGCTGTAGGGAAAGACACGAGCATCCTATGCAGGTCTAATAGAGGCACTGCAGAGATGATTGCCACTGTAGTAGGGAAGAAGGTCACTTTTACATATCCATCTCAGAGGCATCATCAGGAAATACGCCCATTGCCAATTTGACTGTACTCACCATTGTAAGGGCGGGTTCACATCACCGTTATGGTTCCCGTTATGCCAGCCAGAAAACAAAGTCCTGTCGACAGGATTTTTTTTTTCCGTTCTGCATAATGGAAACCAGACTGATCCGTTATGATTGCCCATAGACTTCTATTGTGACGGATCAAAATGGAATGCTTCTTAAAGGCTTCCGTTTTGACTTCCGCCTTATGGATTCCGTTATTTTCCGTTATAACCATGTTCCATAATGGTGATGTGAACCTGCCCTAAGTGCAAGCTTCTAAGAAATGTGCCTCTCAAGTGATGTGCACTGTTGTCTGAACCACATACAAGTGGGGGCATTGCCTAGCTCCTCAGCCAAGACATTACACTACAAAATGTTATATATACTGTAATACTAGGTGGTCAAATCAGGTCTGCTTCTTTACAGGTCAGAATCAGGGCAATAGGGGGTGCAGTGGTAGTAGTCATACATGGAACCTGGTACCATCTACTACATATGAAGACACCAATGTTAATCATGCACATGGAAGGTCAGGGCCGTATTGCGGATTTAGCATTGGGACTCAAGAGATTTAAAACCTTTAAGACCTGTTGGCGCCTCCCTTGGCAGCCAGCACCTGGGACATCTTTTCTGTCAGCCCCCCTGAGTGATCACAGGGTATATATGAGTGTCATCACTACACTATACAAACAATTCCGGCAGAGAGGATCGGAGCAGGGGTGGCTCTAGAAGAGACGGAGTGTGAAATGTGTGAGTATGCATTTTTATTATTTTTTTTTACAATTGTTGGTTTGGAGGAAAATGTATAATAGACAACCCCTTTAAATGACATCTATGGATTGCATATTCCATGGCTACAAATCACTAAGGAAAGAAGTGTATACTGAGTCATTTCAGTAATGAAATTATTGCTGCTTCCCGATGCGCACCAGTAGTGGCTTCTAAACCATTCTTATCTCAACAGATCATGCCCAGAGCCACTGCCACACTATATCCACTACTTATAGAGCCCAAACTGCTGAGGACACCAATCCCCCTACCATAATGACACTACTCACAAAAAGCTAGGGATATTTGACTTATGGGTGAAATTTCAGGATGAACCTAAAACACACTCTAACCTTTACAGGTGAACTTAATGTGACCTTCTCTAAACTTCTGAATGTCCAGCTGTTCAATGTTTCAGTACTTTTTGCACAAGTTGATGTTCTCTAACAAGGAGCTTAACTTCAAAATTCACAACAGGTGTTTGATCCATGAATCGCCCAATAAATTTTCTGGTTCAATTAGAATTGGTATTTAACCAGTCCTCCTCATCATGTTATTCACATTTTGACATCATGAGACCAAGACGACACCTAACAATTGATCCTCAGTACCTCGCCATTGCGAGGCTTCAAGCAGGATGTTCTCAGACGGAAGTGAACACTGAGCTTAGAGTGTCATCAGCAGGTTGCAACAGAGATACAGAGAGACTTGAAGAGTCACGGAAAGGCGTAGAAGTGAATGTCTTTTGGCCACATCTCACACTGATGACCGCTTCATTTTTAACAATACCCTGTGGAAACGGATGATGAATGCCACAGAACTCCAGGCACATTTAAGGGAGGTGAGAGGCACCCAAGTGTCACGTCAGGCCATTCAAAACCGTTTACATCAGTGTGGTCTGTGTGCTAGACGACCTGCAAGGGTACCTGACCACAGGCATCATCGTCTTGCATGGGCCAGGAAGCATCTACGCTGGACGAGGGAGCAGTGGGCCTCAGTGCTGTTCACTGATGAAAGTCAATTCACTCTGAGCAGAAATGATGGCTGCCAACGATGTTGTAGACATCTCTGCTCTGTTTCAGTTGCAGTGTAATTACAAGTATGGCGTCCCCGTTCACTTCTATGCGACACCTCTGCCTGTTCAAGTGCATAAAAAGAAGCCTTCCCATAGATGAGAATAGGCAGTGGCGTAACTACAACTAACTGGGCCCCACAGCAAATTTTTGAATGGGGCCCCCCCAGAAACGTCCTCGCAACCCCGAACTCACATGCAACCCTCACTCTTGTGGCTAGTCAAGATTGAGCTCTCCCAGACAAGGCCTGACAGCCGCTCCATCCGTTTCCTATAGTGTCACTGTATATAATGTCATTGTATAATACTGTTGAGGGGGCCCTGACAATAAAATCTTGTAGTCTCCCTCCTGAGGGGGCCCCTTGTGGGTCTGGGCCCCAAAGCAGCTGCTTCCCCTATTGCTATGCCCCTGAGAATGGGGACGCCATACTTGTAATTACTCCTGCTCACCACTGCAATTTCTGTGTCATATGAGTGCTGCCTTCTCTTCAAACAGCTGTTCGGCGCGGGTGCCGGGGGATCGGACCACCGTCGATCTCATATTGATGATCTATCCTGAGGATAGGTCATCAATAGTAAGTAGAAAACCCCTTTAATGGTGCAACAGGGCAGAGCTTAGCACTGCCACAAGAGCCCCAAGACATAACACTGCCTGGAGTCCCAGAAATGCTGAATTCGCCCCTGCGTGGTGTTACATACGGAATCCAGAGTCATGGCTATAAATGACTATTGTACAGGACAGTATCTTATCAGCAGCAGGGTAGCACTTGGCATTTGATATTGATCTGGCACGTTGCCTGAGGATATTGCAGGTAACATTTCCATCTGATTATCCTGATACCGTAGACTCTTTCCTTACATTTATACCATAATTTCCTATTCGGTAATGCCCTTGTTGTTTCTTGACACGCGATATATATACATTTACTGTATCATTACCAGCATCGAAAACAGATTTGCTCTAAGTTTAATCAATAGATCCCTATTAAATAAGTCATTGAGCAGTAAAATAATTTGTGTCACATCGTTTCTAAGCGTTCATTGTAAAGTACATTCATGGAAGTCCCAAGCATAGTGATGCCTTTCTTCTTTTAACTCTCTCAGACACAACCCCAGGTGGTGCTCTTTAATGGAACAGGATTGCTTCTGCCAGTATTTTAGCGCGGTGAGAAGAGGCAAAGTTCTCGAGCCATACAAAGTGTATAATAGCTAAGATGTGCTTCTGCTGTGATAATGAAGAAGCATTTCTTTGACCCACTGCCTGAAGAGCTTAGTAAAACATATTGGTCCTGTCCAATAGATTTTCTTTTTATAATATGCTATAATAGAAGAGAAATAACAAAAAAGATAAAAAGAAAAAAGTAAATATATATATATATATATATACACTCACCGGCCACTTTATTAGGTACACCATGCTAGTAACGGGTTGGACCCCCTTTTGCCTTCAGAACTGCCTCAATTCTTCGTGGCATAGATTCAACAAGGTGCTGGAAGCATTCCTCAGAGATTTTTGTCCATATTGACATGATGGCATCACACAGTTGCCGCAGATTTGTCGGCTGCACATCCATGATGCGAATCTCCCGTTCCACCACATCCCAAAGATGCTCTATTGGATTGAGATCTGGTGACTGTGGAGGCCATTTGAGTACAGTGAACTCATTGTTATGTTCAAGAAACCAGTCTGAGATGATTCCAGCTTTATGACATGGCGCATTATCCTGCTGAAAGTAGCCATCAGATGTTGGGTACATTGTGGTCATAAAGGGATGGACATGGTCAGCAACAATACTCAGGTAGGCTGTGGCGTTGCAACGATGCTCAATTGGTACCAAGGAGCCCAAAGAGTGCCAAGAAAATATTCCCCACACCATGACACCACCACCACCAGCTTGAACCGTTGATACAAGGCAGGATGGATCCATGCTTTCATGTTGTTGACGCCAAATTCTGACGCTACCATCCGAATGTCGCAGCAGAAATCGAGACTCATCAGACCAGGCAACGTTTTTCCAATCTTCTATTGTCCAATTTCGATGAGCTTGTGCAAATTGTAGCCTCAGTTTCCTGTTCTTAGCTGAAAGGAGTGGCACCCGGTGTGGTCTTCTGCTGTAGCCCATCTGCCTCAAAGTTCGACGTACTGTGCGTTCAGAGATGCTCTTCTGCCTACCTTGGTTGTAATGGGTGGCAATTTGAGTCACTGTTGCCTTTCTATCAGCTCGAACCAGTCTGCCCATTCTCCTCTGACCTCTGGCATCAACAAGGCATTTCCGCCCACAGAACTGCCGCTCACTGGATGTTTTTTCTTTTTCGGACCATTCTCTGTAAACCCTAGAGATGGTTGTGCGTGAAAATCCCAGTAGATCAGCAGTTTCTGAAATACTCAGACCAGCCCTTCTGGCACCAACAACCATGCCACGTTCAAAGGCACTCAAATCACCTTTCTTCCCCATACTGATGCTCGGTTTGAACTGCAGGAGATTGTCTTGACCATGTCTACATGCCTAAATGCACTGAGTTGCCGCCATGTGATTGGCTGATTAGAAATTAAGTGTTAACGAGCAGTTGGACAGGTGTACCTAATAAAGTGGCCGGTGAGTGTATATATACAGTGCCTTGCAAAAGTATTCGGCCCCCTGGAACTTTTCAACCTTTTGCCACATTTCAGGCTTCAAACAAAAAGATATAACATTTAAAATTTTTGGTGAAGAATCAACAACAAGTGGGTCACAATTGTGAAGTGGAACGAAATTTATTGGATCATTTAAACTTTTTTTATAATAATAAAACTGAAAAGTGGGGTGTGCAAAATTATTCGGCCCCCTTGCATTAATACTTTGTTGCGCCACCTTTTGCTGCGATTACAGCTGCGGTCGCTTGGGGTATGTCTCTATCAGTTTTGCACATCTAGAGACTGAAATTCTTGCCCATTCTTCCTTGCAAAACAGCTGGAGCTCTTTGAGGTTGGATGGAGAGCGTTTGTGAACAGCAGTTTTCAGCTCTTTCCGCATATTCTCAATTGGATTCAGGTCTGGACTTTGACTTGGCCATTCTAAGACCTGGATACATTTATTTTTGAACCATTCCATTGTAGATTTTGCTTTATGTTTGGGATCATTGTCTTGTTGGAAGATAAATCTCCGTCCTAGTCTCAGGTCTTTTGCAGACTCCAACAGGTTTTCATCCAGAATGGTCCTGTATTTGGCTCCATCCATCTTCCCATCAGTTTTAACCATCTTCCCTGTCCCTGCTGATGAAAAACAGGCCCAAACCATGATGCTGCCACCACCATGTCTGACAGTGGGGATGCTGTGTTCAGGGTGATGAGCTGTGTTGCTTTTACGCCAAACATATCGTTTTGCATTGTTTCCAAAAAGTTTGATTTTGGTTTCATCTTCACCTTCTTCCACATGTTTGGTGTGTCTCCCAGGTGGCTTGTGGCAAACTGTAAACAAGACTTTTTATGGATATCTTTGAGAAATGGCTTTCTTCTTGCCACTCTTCCATAAAGGCCAGATTTGTGAAGTGTTGGACTGATTGTTGTCCTATGGACAGACTCTCCCACCTCAGCTGTAGATCTCTGCAGTTCATCCGGAGTGATCATCGGCCTCTTGGCTGCATCTCTGATCAGTCTTTTCTCTTGTTTGAGATGAAAGTTTAGAGGGACGGCCGGGTCTTGGTAGAATTGCAGTGGTCTGATACTCCTTCCATTTCAATATGATCGCTTGCACAGTGCTCCTTGGGATGTTTAAAGCTTGGGAAATCTTTTGGTATCCAAATCCGGCTTTAAACTTCTCCACAACAGTATCACGGACCTGCCTGGTGTGTTCCTTGGTCTTCATGATGCAGAACCCTGAGACTATCACAGAGCGGGTGCATTTATACGGAGACTTGATTACACACAGGTGGATTCTATTTCTCTTCATCAGTCATTTAGGACAACATTGGATCATTCAGAGATCCTCAATGAACTTCTGGAGTGAGTTTTCTGAACTGAAAGTAAATGGGCCGAATAATTTTGCACGCCCCACTTTTCAGTTTTAATATTACAAAAACAGTTTAAATGATCCAATAAATTTTGTTCCACTTCACAATTGTGACCCCCTTGTTGTTGATTCTTCACCAAAAATGTAAAATGTTATATCTTTTTGTTTGAAGCCTGAAATGTGGCAAAAGGTTGAAAAGTCCCAGGGGGCCGAATACTTTCTCAAGGCACTGTATATGTATATATATATTTGTTGGACAAAATGTAAACACATGTACTTATTAAGATCAAAGATCACCTCAACGCATCATCTTAAATCTAGTTATGTAGTCCAAGAAATTTGGGTAATTATGATAACCTCTCAATTTCTACTGGAGAGAACAAAGATATAAAACAGAAAAACATCAAACAAGTACTTGTGTGCTGGATTACCTTCCCAGTCTGCTGCTCCTTTGGCGTTACTTCCCTAGTTCCTGGGCAGTCTCAGTGTAGACATGTCATCGCTGGAGTTGGAAGTTCAAGGACTGGTCAGGAAACCACAGAACACTCAGCACAGGAGCAGTAGAAGGTGAGTATATGGATTTTTTTCAGATCAATTTTGGAATCCACTGTGGAAAATATGTACCACTGGGTACAGATTTTTTTAATGGCAGATTTTCCGTGGATTCAAGATTGGATTTGCTGAGGAGTTATGCACAGCAAATCCGACCAACTTAGCCTACGGTTATTATACCCACAGGTCACTGAAATGTGGAAGATGTTCGGCAGCAGAAAATAAATACCAATTTTATTACCAAAATACTGTAAGCCGTGTACCGGGGTGGGCTCCCCAGGATACAGCGAAGTCATAGACAAGGAAGGAAACTCCAACTCAGATTGGCAAAAACAAGATTTTACTAAGTACTTAACATTTGTTGGAAGGAAATACCCCAAGCACATATACATACATAGTTACATAGTTACACATACACTAAGCCGGAAGCTGAGACACTTGTGTTACACAGCACAGCGCTCTATCAGTGTGCGCCCAGGCTTCTCCACAGTTTTGCCTATCTGCAGGTTAGAGCAACCCAGCAGCTGTACCTTTTAATACCCTAATCACCGCAAACAATTCTGTGAGTGTGGTACAGGAGCGCCGGTGTTAAGCGCTTACAAGCTTAAACAATCAACACTAAACCTCAGAAAGAGTATAACCAGTTGTTTGCCACAGTAAACCCCACTTCTGTAGCAAGGTAGCTTGTAGCCTACAAACCACCTGTTTAATCTTCAGGCTTTTACGCAGTAGCTACTGAATTGGCGCCAATAGCATAATGCGGTGCGTCAGGGGCGTTGCTAGGCTAAAACATTCGGGGCCTGGGCCCCTGATGTTTTCTCCCAGGCCCCGAATGTCCTGCCTGTTAGACAAATACAATAGACTGCAAGATATGTAGGACCTATGATGACATCACAGGTCATGTGATCAGTGCCGTCCAATCCTGCACTGGTCACATGACTGTGACATCATCACAGGTCCTTTCCCCTGTCTTCTAAACTGAAGAGGAGAATTGTGGGGAAGAAGCTGCAGTGAGCACTGCTACATCAGAAGAGGTAAGTAAAGGGAGAAACAGAGGGATGCTGGGAGTTATGGTTATTTAACTGGGTCTGTATGTTAGGGCAGAAGGGAGGGATGTTATCATGGGACTGTGTGTTGGAGGTGACTTGGGCAGGGTTCTGTTAGGGTACTTTTACACCTGTTGCATGGGACTCCGTCAGGCTGTTAGGATCCATGCTGCCGCTGGTGCACGTGTGGGGCCAGAACTACGCTCCGGCCCCATTCACTGTAATCGGGGCGGGCCATGGATCCGGCCACAGCATGGCAACTCCTGCCGCAAGGCGGCCAGAACAAAAGTACAGCATATTGTACTTTTGTTCTGCCCGCCTCTCAGCAGGGTTTGCCATGCTGTGGCTGGATCTGTGGCCCGCCCCCATTACAGTGAATGGGGCAGGAGTGTAGTTCTGGCCCCACACGTGCACCTGCTGCAGCATGGATCTGTCGGGCTGTTCACCCACCGGAACAGCCTGCCGGAGTCCCCTGCCACAGGTGTGAAACTAGCCTTAGGCTACTTTCACACTTGCGTTGTAAGGATCCGTTTGTGAGATCAGTCACAGGCTCTCACAAACGGTCCTGAACTGATCAGTTTTTTCCCTAATGCATTCTGAATGGAAAAGGATCCGTTCAGAACGCATCAGTTTTGCTTCAGTTCAGTCTCCATTCCGTTTTGGAGGCGGACACTAAAATGCTGCTTGCTGTGTTTTGGTGTCCACATGAAGAAAATGATCCAAACTGGCTATTTAAAAGATAATACAACCGGATCTGTTCAGAACGGATGCAGACGGTTGTATTATCATGATGGAAGCTTTTTTGCTGATCCATGACGGATCCAGCAAAAACGCTGGTGTGAAAGTAGCCTTATTTACATTGGACTGTGGCGTGGAGTGATGTTATTTACATGGGACTGCATGTTGGATGTGGCTGAGGGCAGGTTTATGTTATTTACATGGGGCTGTGGGGTGGAGTGATGTTATTTTTTTAAGGGACTGCATGTTGGAGGTGTATGTGGGAAGGAAGTGATGTTATTTACATGGGACTGTATGTTAAAGGTGGCTGTCGGAGGGAGTGATATTTACATAGGACTGTATGTTGATGACAGCTATGGGAATTATGTTATTTACATGGGACTGTATTTGGAGGGGGCTGGAGAGATGGTGTGATGTTATTTACACAGGAGGGAAATAGCTTTATTTACATGGGACTGTATGATTGGAGGGGCTGAGGAATTATAATTTCTGAGGACACTAAAAGGAGGAATATAACTACAGCGGGCACTTCAGGGTGAGCATTATAACAGTAGGGGGAGCGATATAAATACTGGAGGCACTGTAGGGGTATTATAATACCAGGGGACATTAGGCGTTCTTATTACTACTGGGGGCTCTATAGGAGGGACTTATAGATCCGCCTTATTTCTACTAAGAGCACTATGGGGGCATTATTACTACTGAAGGGTCTGTGATGGCATTATTACTACTGGAGGACTCTTCTAGTAATGGGGACAATCTTGGGGAGCATTATCAGTGCTGGGGTCACTGTAGGGTGCAGTGTTACTAATGATGGAATTACTACTGGTAGGACTATTACTATGGGGCAGTATTATTTCTCCAGGATAGTATCTGGAGGTTTTGGAGGCACAGTGAACAGCAGTATAAGACTGTGGGGACTCCAGGTTGGGAGATGATGATAGAAATGTGAGGAAGCTAAGATGTCCGTGTGTCACACTCTGCAGAGATGAGGAGCGGCTGAGAGAAGTTGTCTGGACCAAGTGGAGAAGATGACAGAGAAGATCTACATCAGAGGAGAAGTCACCCGGGAGGCCCTGGATGTGAGATATGTGCTGCTGTATAGTAGGATTGGGGCGAGGGTCGACATAGAGAATTGGGCCATATTCATTGGGGCTTGGGCCCCGGATCTTTTGAGACCCTAGCAACGCCTCTGCGGTGCGTGCACAGTTACCCACTCTGTCTGCACAGTGGGCCTCAGTTCTTTCACTGACCTGGGTCCGTTGGTTACCTTAACTTTCAGAAGTGACTGGTAGAGGATCTCATCCGGCAACCACACAGTCTCACTGACGCTTCCACTTGTCCTCTCAGCAGGGCTCCTGATGGTAGTTCTCCCCTTCTGGTCTGTAACACTGCAACAGTCTCTGTTCCAGGTCTCCTTGCAGAGTCTTGCTCCCTTAGGGAATAGTCTCACTTGTAGATCACACTGGAACGCTCAGTCAGTAGCTCCTTCTCCTCTGGCTCTCTGCAGCACACTGCCCAGATGGCTGCCACACACTCCTCCTGTCTGGAGCTCCACCTCTGCTGAACAGGGTCTCTTTGTCATTGCTCCAGGGAGCTATAGTCTTTCCTGTGGTAAACAGTGACATCTTGTGGCCAAACCATGAAATGTCAATTAATAAGAATTATAATTACAGGAACAGGTGCATTCACAAAATGGAGGCTGTTCCTTACCTTACCTTACAATACTACGGATTATATGCATTTTTTCAGAAACATATAATGCTTTCGTAAAGTCTTCAGACCCTTTAAGTTTATTTATATTTTGTTCTATTGAGGCCTTCTGCTAAAAAATGAAGCTTTTCCCAATCAATCTGCACTCAATAGCCCAAAATGGGGTTCACTAACTCTTCTGGACTCTGGGTCTGTATTTTACGTGGTTTGTTGCTTGCTGTATATTTTTCTGATGTTTTTATTTTGTATACTGTTTAGTTATTTCCCACCTGCTGCATGGTCACCTTGCTTAATGTTTATGATTTGTGTCTTATTATTGATGCAATGGAGTTGTACCCTGCAGCTGCTGGGAATTATTTGGAGTATATAGATTGTTTACAACATAGCTAGTTTGATTTCCAAGGGTATTATCCTATTGCCCCATATTATAATATTGGATATAGGGGCAGGTATATAGTTCAGACGCCAGGCCCAGTTTAGTCTTCATCTCTCACAGCATGTAACTGCTTTTTAAGCTGCACTATATATAGTACTAGCTGAAGGACCCGGTTTCGCCCGGGTATGTTTAATTTATTTCTTTTACTGTTTGTGTGTGTGTGTCGTTAAAAGATATCGAGAGTGCCCTCTACAGTGCCTGCCCCTTTAACAGTGACCTCTACAGCGGCCCGCCACTTTAACAGTGACCTCTACAGTGGCCAGACCCTTTAACAGTGACCTCTACAGCGACCCGCCCCTTTAACAGTGACCTCTACAGCGGCCCGCCCCTTTAACAGTGACCTCTACAGCAGCCCGCCCCTTTAACAGTGACCTCTACAGCTGCCCGCCCCTTTAACAGTGACCTCTACAGAAGCCCACCCCTTTAACTGTGACCTCCACAGCAGCTAGAGTGGCCACTGTCTTCACCCCAGAAAGCCAGACCTCACCGGCCATTCCCCCAAACGTGAAACAGCACCCCCAGTTCCCATGAAGACACATCACTAAACATGAGGCCACGTCCCCCCTGGCTCCGTGAAGACATGGAGGAGAAGCTCTCTGAGTGTGAGCTACTGAAAGGGTGGACATCCCTGTGTCTGTCCAGGAACTGCGTCGGACGGAGAACAGGTAGCCAGAAAACTGGACTGTCCAGCCTAAAGCCGGACATCTGGCCACCCTAACATCAGCCTGCCCCTAGGGTGGCCAGAGGTCTTGTTTTAGGCTGGACGGTCTGGCTTTCAGACTCCCTGTCCTCTGTCATGCGCAGGGCCTGGGTGGACACAGCAGCAGCACTCTCAGCAGCAGCACTGTGCAGTCTGAGCAATAAGCTGCAGGGAGAAAGTCACCCTCCCTCCCTCCCCTGCAGCTGACAGAAGGTGATTTTTACCAATATTTTTAATCCCGGTGAAATGCAGCATGGACGTAGCGTGGCCTGACTGAGTCAGGGGCGTGACTTAGTGGGATCTGGGGGTGGTGCTTTTAAGTCCTTCTTTTGACGGTGGCCGGAATTACAGGTTGATGCCATAGTAATTTAGGAGGAAGGTGGGTAGCAGTGGAAGAAAACATCTTTTATTACTACTGAACAGTAAATAAGTGAAATTTACATTGTATGAGGTAATGCTTGATGATGAGTTAGTCTAAAACATAAGTTATAGTTATGGTAACCGGGAATACCCATTTACCATTGTCGTCCACAGTGCTCTGCCTCTTTAATGCAGACCTAAAGCAGTGAACTGGCTAGGTTGTCATAGAAACCTGATGTGTGCCTGTGAGCTTCTATTGGCTGATAAGGGTCATGTGACCAGGCTACTATTGGCTAATGCATTTTTTGGGAATATCTCAGGAACGGTACATCCTGGAGAGTTGAAAACTGTTCTAAAACCTCCCCGGACACCTGATGTACATGTGTGCCAAATTTTGTGATTGTAGCTGCAGCGGTGCGGATTCCTTTAGCGGACATACACACATACACTCAGCTTTATATATTAGATATTTATATACATTTTTTCTAACTGTGTATGTCACATCATAAAATAAAGAATGTAGTTGTACTTTTTGTGTGGTGTCTCTTGTTTGGGGACAATGGCCTTGGTAAGAGTGGTGACCAAGAACCCAATGATCACTCTGGCTGACCTCGAAAGATCCTGTGTACAGATGGGATAAACTATAAACTTCCAGAAGATCAACCATTACTGTGGCATTCTACCAATATGGGCTTTATAGCACAGTGGCCAGAAAGAAGCATTTTCTCAGTAAAATACACATAAAGGCCCGTCTGGATTTTGCAAAAAAAAAAAAAACAAACACCTAAAGACTCTCAAACAAACAAGGTTCTCAATTTTTGATGAAACTAAGATTGAATTTTGTGGCCTCTTTTCTAAGCATCATGTCTTGAGGAAACCAGGCACTGCCCATCAGCTGCCCCATACCATCCCTACAATGAAGCATGGTGGTGGCAGCATCATGTTGTGTGGATGTTTTTCAGCAGCTGAGACCAGTCATGGTTGAGGGGAAGCTGAATCAACCAAAATACAGAGATATTCTTATTGAAAACCTGATTCAGCGTACTCTGGACCTCACAGTGAGCCAAGAGTTTACCGTCCAACAAGACTGTAACTCTATGCAGACAGACAAGAAATGGCTTAGGGACACCTCTGCAAATGTCCTTGAATAGACCAGCCAGAGCCCTGACTTGAACCCAATTGAACAAGTCTGGAGAGACCTGATAATGGCTGTCCACTGATGGTCTTCCTTCAATCTGACAGAGCTTGAGAGGATCTGCAGAGAAGAATGGTATAAAATCCCCAAATCCAGGTGTGCAAACTTTTTGGCATCATACCCAGGAAGACTGGAAGCTGTAATCACTGCCAAAGGGGCTTCAACTAAGTCCTGAGTAAAGGGTCTGAATACTTATGTCAATGCAAGATTTTAATTTTTCCTGTTCAATCAGCAAAGATTTCAAACATTCTGTTTTTACTTTAATATTATGGTGTATTGAGTGCAGAATGATGGGGAAAAAATTTATGTTTTTTTTTTTTTTTTTTCCCACCAGGCCGCAACATAAGAAAATGAAATGAAGGAAGTGAAAGGATCTGAAGACTTTCCAAATACAATGTATTCAGATCCAAGAATGAACAAGAACCAGAAGACAGATCGACCACAGCAGAAAGCAGATGGACAAGACTGGTGATCAGAGTTGCTGCCGATTAGCGGTAAGAGCCCAAAGTAGAAGATGAGACAGGAGTCAGGCTTATAGAAATGCAGATAGCAGAATGATAGTCTGGGAACGTTATCAAGATGATGGCCAGCATGTTTTTTAAGGACGGAAGTTGTCAAGCCAACCTGATTTGTTTTTATGCAGAGAGGAGTAGAAGTCTGAAGAGAGGGACAGCTGTGGATAGATTGTGCTCAAAGATTCCTTCTCTGAATGGTGCCTGCTTATAAGTGGCGTACAGAAATGTTCAGGGCTGAGTATGACATAAAGCAGAGTTTCTCAACCTTTCCAAGCCAAGTACCCCCTAGTGATAAGAAGTTCCCACCAAGTATCCCCAAAGAGGCAATCGGTTACATAAATGTGATCAAAATAACTTAAAACAGTAAAACAAGTACGGTAGATCATAGTCATTGTACAAGTTTTAAAAGTAATAACTTTTGAAGATAACACGGATGCAGGCCGACATTATCAGGGTAGGTAGGTCCATGGATATTGGTCTCTTCACATCTTAAAGATACAAGACCGCAGTCACCCCAGGAGCGGAACATCACAATTAGATGGTCGGCTTCTGATTGTATCCAGTTATTTCCAGCACCAGAATAGCGTGAGGGGGAAAGGGTTAGTGTCACCCTACGAAGACCACCTCTGCTGAATGAATGGAATCCACTGATGGATGGAACCCTCTATCTGTGGCCATGTCCCGAGCCAGCTCAACGCCAGCATGGAGGTCAGTGAACCTGAGTGTAAACATAAATTATTGATATTAAAGGGGTTTTGCCATCACATACAATGGGGCATATTGCTAGGATATGCCCCCATTGTTTGGTGTGGGTCCCACCTCTGGGACCCACCCCTACAACGAGAACAGAGTGGGAAAATTAATGGAGGGCGCACTGCGCATGCGCAACCGCCCCCCATTCATTTCAATGGGGCCGCCGAAAATAGCCGAGCTCCACTGGCTCAGCTATTTCTGTCTGCCCCATGGAAACAAATGGGAGCAGGGACCGCATGTGTGCGGTGCGCTCCCATTCACTTGTATGGGAGCAGCTCTTGGTGGTGGACGGACCCCAGAATGAACCACATCTACACCATCATCTGGCACTCTATGCCTGCAACGGCTGAGTATTATAACCGCTTATTGACTGATTCCAGCTTTTCCTCCCACACACACACACAATCTATGCTGGTAGTGTTGCCTCCCAGTACTAGTACATTGTCATTGCTGAAGTGACGTTCCATTGACATTTTGTGGTGGAGACCATCCACCTGCCAGTTCACTGTTACTGGGAGCCAAAACTAACAGCAGAAAGTGTGGTCAAATCAGGGGGCTAAAAGAAAAAAAATGGAAAGAGTGAAGAAGCAGCTGTAAATGTCTGTAGCTAGTAAATTTAATATCAGGTGCCAGAGCAAAACCCCGAAATATATTCAGACCTCCTATATTAACCCCTTAGTGAACAGCCTATTTTGGGCCTTACTGACCAAGCATTTCTCTTCCTTTTTCCATCGTTGCGTTACAAGAGCTATAACTTTTTTTATTTTTCCGTCTATATATCTGTATGAGGGCTTGTTTATTGCAGGAAAAGTTATAGTTTTTAATGGCGCCATTTTGGGGTACACATAACTTTCTGATTAACTTTTATTAACTCTTTCTGGGATGGAGCTGGGAAAAACAGCAGACACTGCGTTTTTACGTTATAAATTTTACAGCGTTCATTTTTTCATATAAATAACATTATATCTTTATTCTCTGGGTCAGTACGATTACAGTGATACCAAATACATATAGTTGTTTTTCTTTTGTTTGTTTTTTACGCTTTACTACTTTTTTGCAATAAAACCCATTTCACTTGAATTAGTCCGCAATCCGGAAGATGCGTTGCAGTGCGGAATGGAAGCACGGATCTGAAGCCCACAGAAGCACTAAGGACATGTTCTATTTTTTACAGTGTGGACGGATCACGGACCCATTCAAGTTGAATGGGTCTCAATCCGTCCCAGACGCCGCACGGATGTTGCCAGTGCATTGGGCATGTATTCAAGATGTATTACTTGATATACCCATAGACCATAATAGGGCAAACATAGTTCAAGGTATTGTGAGGCAGTGACATGCCTCATACATGAAGAGGAGATGTATGTTTAAGGCCTTGTTCATACGTCAGTTATTTGATCAGTTATTTCCATCAGTTAGCCAAAAACAGGTGTGGGTCAAAAACACAGAACAGTTGCAGATCTTTTCATTACACCTGATCTCTGAGTAGGCTCCACCACTGGTTTTGGCTCACAATAACTGATGGAAATAACTGACCAAATTACTGATGTGTGAACAAGGCCTTAGGATTTGCTGTGTCTTCCCCACGATCACCTGGCCTGAGGTGAGGTCAGGTGTGATAATCACTTGGAGATAAAGCAATCCTCAGAGTGGGAAAGGAGGAGTTAGGCCCCAGGGAACAGACCTGGAGAGACTCTGCGTGGTTTCAGCCAGGAGCCACAAGGCTGAGGACGCCTGAGTTTCGGGAGTCCCAGCAACACCTGAAGAAGAGAGTCAGGAGGACTGCTGGACCATATCCCCCCAAGGTATTTTGCTGCTTCCACCAGGAGGACTGGTGGGTTGCACTGGTCAAAACTGGGAGGCTGTCTGACCGAAGCAGAATACCACAGTGTGAACTGCGTCTTAGAAGTTAGGGAGACCTCTGTATAGTGAGCGCCTAGCCGGGCAAGTGTTTGTTGTTTTGTGTTGATGTAACACGTTGTGAGGTGAAGCTGTTACTTCATGGTGCTGTGTGACACCAAACTTGGAAATGTTATGTGCTGTGCGCTTAAAAACCCCCCCAAGAACTCTATCATTGGCGACCCCTGAGAGAGAGCCATCCATTACATATGGTGGAGGATGCGGGCATGTGGATGCTAAAAGGCAAAGTGTTGCTAGGGGCAGTGGCATGACAAAAAGAGCATGTGCTGCTGAAGGTTGTGTTGGGGAAATTTAAAGGGACCGAAGCCCAAGGTCTGGATAAAGCTGCTGTTGCAAATCTGGACACTTTTGCTGTGTTGCAAGGAAATCTTATGGTGATTTAAAGGGCCAGAAGCTCAAGTGAAAGAGACTGACCTGTGGAGAAAATATTTTTTTGGTCACTATGAAATCCTATGTGCTGCAGCTGGGTGGAGCCCATCCAGTACAACAAAGTGTTGGCAGCTGGAGGACTGTGCAATGGATGATTGTTTGGTCAGGAGATCTGGCAAAGCGTGTGAAAGTGCTTCAAATTGTGCAGATGGAGAATCTGAGGAAAAGTCTTCAGCAGAGTGTGTGACTTGTCGTCCTGAGAAAGAACACTGGATTCAAGGCCAAGGCGTCTCCCATGGCAACTGCTGCACTGAGGAGCCTGTATGTGATTGTGTGACCAGGAACCAAGAGCTGGAGGTTCCTAACATCCAGGAGAAGGATGATGACCTGGAGATGTGCGTATAGCACTTGGGAGCGCCGAACCAGTGACTTCTGTGGGTAAGAGCGTTCCCAGGGGCGGACTGGGAACTTAAATGGAGTCTTTCACCTAAATAACTAACAGCAGTGCCCCACAGAAGATTGCAGACACATCCCAGACATATCTGTGTGCACTGCGTGTCTGTATTCTATGTCCAGCGAAAGCACTTTTATTCTGCTGGAAAACAGCCCGGCTGAAAGTGAAAGTAAAAACAGCTTTCTCTCCTGACTCGATTTCTAACAGCTATATCTTCTGATATACTAGATATGTGATCTTGGAATCAGTTGAAAGCTTAGAATGTCAGCTTTCAAAGAAGGTCAGAACCATTTTCTATCTGCTACCAATCCCAATATACGAGCAGCTAAATCAGCCCTCCCCTCTTCAGTCTGGTTTGCTTCGGTCACTTGCACCAGCAGAGCTGGGCACTTGTGAGCTGTTTTCCTGCAGAATAAAAGTGCTCTTCCTGGACATGTAATACAGACACACAGTGCACACAGGTATGTCAGGGACGTGTCTGCAATCTTCTGTGGGGTGCTCAGTGTTCAGTGCTCTTAGTTATATTGGTGAAAAACAAGTGAAAGACTCCCTTTAAAGTGGCCCTGGAAAAAATACTAAAAGTGGCCTTGTTTTGTAGTTGGGTCCAAATTAATGGAAGGCAGGGCCAGCAATACCATATTGTGGCCCATTACACCATCCTAACAGAGACAAATGCCACAGTCCATCACAAAATGCTGCCAGCAGCACAAAATACATCCCCAAAGACTTCCGCTGGCCGGCCATGAGGAGGGCTCAGATGGCCCCCTGGGCATCGGCCCACCGGGAAATTTCCCTGTAAGGTCTATGGCCAATCGGCCCCCGGAGCGTTCCTGTAATTGTGTGTGTGACAGAAAATGTGATGGAAAGTGAAGCTCTGGAGGCTGGACATGTGCCCTGGGGCCTCAGAGGCCATGAACTGTGGTGAGAGCCGGCGGCAGTTGCTGTGTGCTGAGCCAGGAGACTAGAGACTGCACCGAAAATGTGTGAAGTTGTGGTAAATGGCAATCCAAGCCAGGTGAGCTTGGTAACTGCGGGCTATGTGTTGGACAAACAATTGAGTGAGATGGACATTCATGTGGATAGCAAATTCTATCCTGTGGCTCTCACAGGAGACTCGAGTGGGAAATGGGACTTATGAACTTGGTGTTGCTACCAAGCTCATGCATTCCCTCCAGAGTGTTACCCAGGACATTGTTCTCCATTCATGTTTGCTTCAGGAGAGCCATCCCATAGAAGTAGAAGGCATCTGAACACTGGTTGGCCGTCTCCCCATTTTTCTTACCCAGACGGCTGCTGGCTTCCTGGAAGGCACTAACGGCGGAGGGGATGTCTTTCATGACCAGGTCTTGGTTACTCACTGCCATGAGTCTCTTGGCTTCTGCATCCACATCAGCCCCATCAACTTTTTCCATCTTCTCGGCCGGCACTGTAGCATCACCATCTCAAGACCCATTCTTAACCAGCTCCTGCTTGGACTTCTTGGGGACTCTCCTCCTCATGTTTCCTATTTACCTTATTCCGTAATAGATGAGAGATGTCTAATATACAGTTGATACCCTGTACAATGTAATCCCCACTGTTCTCTATTGCAGCAGATGTAGGAGTACCATCGTTCTCTGAGAAGAGATTGTAAATATAACGTCTGATCGTTCCAGAACTAGCAAATCTGGAAGCGGAGATGCTAAAAGAACTGTCAAAAAAAAGAAGTGGAAACAAAATTGAGGTCCCTGGAAGGGAAACCACAAGATACCACTTCCACCTTATTTGCAGTCCACTGCCTGTACGACTAAAGACTGTTAGAGTCCAAAACGTGTCTGCATTAAACAATGTGCACATCTGGATTTTAATTATTGAAGAAATAAAGCTTACATGATTTTACTACAACTGATGGCTGCTGGAAACTTTGCCTTCTCCTTAATGCCTTGCCACTAGGAAATTCACTAATACACCAGGCACAATGGGGGACATTTATAAATGTCTTTGCGCAAATGATGTGTTCCACGACTTTTAGCACTTCTCGCAACTTTTCAAAAGCGCAATCTGACTGATATACTATAACTTATGTCAGGAACTGGTGTAAGTTCTCCCAGCTGACGTAGACTTGAGTTTCTGGTGCACGACAGGGCAGAGATGTGTCTAATTAATTAAGCAGCCTCTTAATAAAATAAGCACATCTTACTAGGGAGATCAAGCACCGTTCCTTATGGTCCTCAACCTTCAGGACTAACTAAATACTTCTTTCCCTTAGAGGTTGGTTCTTAGCAAAGTTGATTTTCTGACAGCTTTTACTCACAGGGATGGTGTCTCCATGGAGAAGAATTCTTTTATCCTGTCTTGGCATTCACATCTTTCTTTTTTTGCTTACTTGCCAGGAACTAGCAACTAGCCAGCAGAGAGTAGTGCCAGCCCACCACCCCGCCACTGTTGATAAGGACTGTCAGTTAACTATTATCTACCCATACACAACCTTTTGTAATGCAGTATGCATAGATCATAGTTAGCACTACACTAAATGCTTTAATAACTTTAACAGTGAACCATAATATTAACCCTTTAGCCGTGAATAAGAGGGTTACTGCACATAGTCTAGTGTAAACGCTGTGATCCGTCAGTTCAGTCTAATATACAGTAAGTGCTGAGGTCAGTCAGTCCACAGTCTAGTGTAAATGGCACAGGTAAGCGGGGCACTGCAGAGGGCTGACAGGTTCTTTGTGGGTGAGGGTGGGGGTGGTCATACTGTGTGAAAGGTGTTAGGGGACCTTATTGGCCCAATCTCTGGGGGGTGGTAGCAGAAGGAAAAGAAAGGGGCAGTTGGAAACGCAGCTTGCCAGGTACTCTATGGGGAATGGACAAAAGGAGGAAGACGCCAATGGGGTATGGGGGTTTGAGAGGGTAGGGGGAAGACAGTTAGTGGTAGGGGCTCTCGAGCAGAGTAAAGGGGCACATATTAGTATAATAAAACTGGATCTGCTGCTGGTACTTGAGATAGACAGGCAGTAGCTTCGGGGGAGCCCTGACCTCCCTACCAAAGTCACTCACCAAATAAGCATGTAGGAGACCACATCTGAATGTAGGTAGGGACAGACTGCTGCACACTTCCCCCTATTCCTGGCTCCTCCATCTCTTCTCACTTTCCAGCAGCATGGACATCTCACAGGGCTCACCTCCTGTGATATTTTAGCGCCCATGTAGTACCCCAGTCCTCAGGGTACTAACATTGTATATGGTTTATGTATTGTATCCTGTTTTATTATATAGTATTGTGTCCCAGTAAGGACATGGAGGACAAGGGTGTTAACCAGGAACAGGGCTAACCACCCTATTCCCCTCCTCTTGGTAAGAGTGCGCCACTCCTACTTCCAGCCAGGAGGTCAAGTTCCTGCTAAGACATGGAGAGAAAGCTCACGTCTGAGCTCCTTCTCCTAAAGAGGATTCTCCAAAGTGAATTACAATTATATACTGCCTAAAGTAAATCCTTGAGGAGACAGACAGCAGATTGAACAGCTCCAACAAGTGTTCAAAGACACTGCTGTGCGGTGAAGGACTAGGCCAGTACAGCCTAAGTGCTAAATTGCAGGCATATGACCTACATCCGTAAGCCTTAAAGTGTTTATCCAAGGCTTATAATGCCCCCCTCCCATATACCCAGGCCCCTCACACAGATAGTACTTACCTCGCTCCCAGCACCCGCATTGCTTCCGATGCCAGCACAGCTGCCGCTGCATCTCCTTGTTGCATGGATGAAAACATCCATCGTTGGGGAGGGGGGGGGGATAAAAGGTCGCAATGGGAACGAGCCTTCCTAGTGTCACTCGCGATGCTTGAGAGGCTCGTCCCCATCGCGGCCTGCTATTTCCCCCAACACTGGATGTTTTCATCCGCACAACAGGGAGATGCATTGGCAGCCATGCAGCATCAGAAGTGACGTGGGTGCTGGGGAGCGAGCTAAGTACTATCTGTGTGAGGGGGCTGCACTTATCTCTTTACACTCCGGCCACTTACAGTTCTTAGAGTGAGTGGACAGACGGTACAGCAGCTGCTCACTCCTCTTTGGGTCATAGCTTAGCCTCCACAGAGATCTCAATCAGTACGATTCTTTCTGCAGCTCTTAGGCCCCATTCAGACGACCGTGTTTTACGGCCATATACGGGCCGTGAAAGCCCGGCCTGTGCTGCCCCAGAGGACGGGAGCACACGGCGTCATTGGTTGCTATGACGCCATGTGCTTCCTGAGGCCGCCGCCGTACAGTGAAACACGGTCGTCTGAATGGGGCCTTAATCCGGCCCTGAGCAAGGCCCATTCTGAGTTTTGTTCTGTGACGCACACACATCATTCTCCAGTCTGTTCCCGGGCCTACAGATCTCATGTTAATCTAATAATGCAAATATGCAAAACACATCCCAGCCTATGACTGAATTCCCGATGTCGCGGACCCACAATGTGACCGACAGAACTATCCAAGCGTCATCTATAGAAAATAAGTAGCAAAACGCAGAAGGTTTCTAGCATTGACATTCAGATTTACAATCCAGAACTCCGCATGTCATTCCCTCTGTAACGTACCGACTTCAAGCCCCAGACAAACACAACACATTTCTCTCAATTTCTTTCAGTGCCGTATGCTGCTAGGCTGCGAAGATGAAAATAATATGTCATCGAATCTCAAGGGACGAGTGTCCTGTTTGGATTTGGTGAGATATCCGGAGATTTAAATATATGGAAATATATTTTTTGCATTGCTGCCTTGTGTCACCTTTGAAGCACAATGACATTCCGTACTCTTGTCAGCTATAATTGTCAGCCCCATTTAAAAGTGATAAGTCTGGCTATTAGAGAGCAGTGTGTCGGAAAGCGATGATATTTTTTTTTTTTTTTTTTTTGTTCGTGGGGAAATATAATTCTAAACATAGCTGACAGCTCTATACCGGAGAAGGGAAAAACACGGCCGTTCAAAATAGGCCAATATATTTGTAATAATCTCTTCCTTCGGCCATGTTTCTTCTTTATTGTTCTTCATAAACAAGCTATTGGATCTTTTTTCGGCTTGCGGTGGAAAAATGAAAGAATTTCCTCTCTTTCCTCATCTCCGTTATCTGGTAATTGTCTTGTTCGGAGAGGCAGGGAAGGGCAATATAAATGTCTAGGCTCCTTTCCACTTGATGTCCTTCCCAAGCAGTGCATCCCCTATTTCTTTCTAATGGTTGTTGTTCTCAGAGGAAAGGCCAAATGATTTATTCGTATTTGGGTTTGTAAGAAGCATTCCTTCTTTGATTCTATCATCTGATCTATCGTTGGTGAAGGAAAGCATGTTCCTTTTTGAGAATTCAGTTTTATATAATAAAGGGGTTATAATGCAGGGCAGATGGGGGTGAGGGCTCTGGGGCATTTCCTGTTGGCCTTAGGACCAACAGAAAACACTCTGCATTGGCCGGTCTGTTTAATTCAATACCTACTTTAAAGGGTTATGCCATTACTGATATAAAAAAACTAAAAATCAGACGTCATATAGGACATAACTAGAGATGAGCAACGTTTTGGAAAATTCGATTGGGCTGCTTCTTGGAATTTTACACTGTTCACTGTGAGAATCTCCACATCTGGATTTTGTGGATGTGTTCTTTAAATACAGAAACCTGTTAAAGACAGTACAGAATAGTTTGCTAGCCATGAGGGACCACCCTTTTGGTTGCATTGTATTTTCTGAAATGTACATCCTACGTCTGGTTGCTTATGTCAGGGTCAGCTAGTGAAGTGCAGAGTAAGGAAGACTACTTTAAATAGACACCTCGACCTATTAACTACCTGTGGAGCCGTGAGACCTGTAACAAAAGTATGTAAACTACTATGCCCCTTTCACACGAGCGGGAGACTCGCATGTCTCCCGCAACGCATCTACAGGGCTGGACTCGGCACTGACAGGGATCGCATAGCATTATATGTGATCCCAGTCAGTGCAGGAGTCCAGCCCTTTAGATGCGTTGCGGGAGACATGCGAGTCTTCCGCTCGTGTGAAAGGGGCATTAGGATAAGCAGATAATGTGAAAGTGAAATTAGAGGTGTTTTCAATCAATGGGATGACGATCAGGTGTGAATGGGTGACCTGTCTTGTTTAAAAAAAAAAAAAAAAAAAAACAGATCTATCAAATTCTGATATTCACAACACTTATTTAGACATGTATCATGGCATGAACAAAGGAGATTTCTGAGGACTTCAGAAGAAAAGTTGTTGATGCTCATTAGACTGGAAAAGTTACAAAAGAGTTTGGAATCCACCTATCCACTGTCAGATTATGCACAAATGGATGAAATTCAACACCATTATTACCCTCCTCAGGAGTGGTTGACCAACAAAGATCACTCTAAGGCCTCTTTCACACTAGCATTAGCACGGATCCGGTACCTAAAGGGTGCCAACGGATCCGTGCTAACGCTGATACATGTGTGGAGCCGGAGCAGCGCTCCGGCCCCACACATGACACATATTGAAACAAGACACAGACAGACAGACATACATACATACATACTCCAGGGACGCCGGCAGAACGTCTTCACGCGCCTTCTGCGCGCAGTGATGACAATTCCCCACTGCGCCCAGCAGAGGGCGCTGTGGGGAAACGTCATAGCTGCACGCAGGAGGCGCGTGAAGACGTTCTGCCGGCGTTATGTGAGTATGTATGTATGTAGCCGGAACCGGAATGACCCCCCATTGCAAATCAATGGAGGACAGATCCGGATTACTGGTGTGTCCACACCAAACGGATCCGTCCCCATTGACTTGGATTGGGGGTCATTCCGGATCCGTCTTGGTGCGGATGCCTGGACCGGAGAGCAAACCGCAGCATGCTGCAGTTTGTTCTCCGGTCTGAAGACTGAATGGAATGCTTTCAGGAGCACTCCGTTGTCTTCAGTTCAGTTTTGTCCCCATTGACAATGAATGGGGACAAAACTGAAGCGTTTTTTTCCGGTATTGAGCCCCTATAACGGAACTCAATACCGGAATTTAAAAACGCTAGTGTGAAAGTAGCCTAAGAGTAAGGTGTTTAATAGTCTCTGAGGTCAAGATGGAACCCAAGGTTACCGCAAAACAACTAAAGTCCTTTTAAAGGCACTGTGTACGCCGTCCATTGGATAGTAGCTGTGCTTGATATTGCATCTCAGCCCCATTTACATGAATGGGACGGAGCTCCGCCTAGACCATGTGACCGATTGAATGTGATGTCACAGGCCTAGGAAGAGGCCGCGGTGTTCACCAGGGAACCATGGTCTCTTCAAACAGCTGATCGGCGATGGTGCCAGGAGTCAGACTCCTCACGATCAGATATTGATGACCTATTTTCAAGATAGGCCCTCAATATCAAAATCTCAAAAAAAAAAAACCTTTAACCCCCCCCCCCCTTTAAGTTGGATTATTTAAAGAATCTGTGGCAAAAATATAAGGCTCATGCTCAGGTTGCCCCATTCACTTGCTTTGGATAGGAATTATAGTAGACCAGATGATAACTGAAGCTTCATATTCACACTACTCTTGATGATAAAACTCCACAAAAGGTATCTTTGTCCGGCTCTCCCCAGCCCCGACCTAGTGCTGTCACTAGTTTAGCATGGTCAAAACTGCTGATAGATTCCCTTTAAATACTGTACATGTGTTATTCTCCATATAATGATATGTGATGTCCCATTATCCCTATATGTAAATGTAGCTTTCGTGTATACCCTGCAAAGAGAGGCAAGTATTTAATTACACAGCTTTGGTATGACTGTCTTCTAGCTTCTCATTAGCGCCTCCTAACCGACCTAGCACTCAGGGCAAAGAGCCCACCAGCCCATAACTGCTCTTCCATGAAGAGCACAGAAGGACACAGTCACCTTCCTTGGAGGCCTCTGCTCTACAGCCAGGTCCTGGGTTTCTTTCCTCTTTGTCCTAGCCTGAGAACCCATGTGCTGAACTTCTGTTTAGGTTTAATAAGTGCCAGGATTTACAAATGATTTCATATATTTTACTCAGCGCCGAAATAGGAAAAACTTTCTTTGTGCATGAAATGCTTTTCAGTGCCTCATACTGCGGGGCTTATGTTTGAGATGCAAATATGTTGAAGTCACACACTTCATGTGTCACATTTGGAAGTGCACAGCATTCAGCTTTTGTGTTTTTATGTGTGTTATTGAGGTGGCGTTCTAGTAAATAATACCGTATTCTGTGAACAGCTGTAGACTGCTCCTAGCTGGGAGATTAGAGGCCTATAGCTTGTCAGACTGAATCAGTATTCAAACCAGAATTATAAATATTTACACCAATAGTTTATTTAACTCTAAATGAACAAACTTTTTTATTTTTAAGGCCATCATTCGTCCTTGCTCTGACCAGCCCCCGAGGAAACTTCTCTTTTATGGTGAAGAATTAGAATGAAATAATTAGAATACAGTATTAGAATGTATGGGCTCCAATGAGCCTATGTTAATTATTTGCAAAGTCGCACGTGACTTTGTTGAATAACATCAGTAGTTGATTTTTAAAGTTGAAAACCACTTTAAACTTTGAAACCGAACTTGGCTTTGGTTCCCACTAGTACTTTGGAACAGAATGTGCGTTAAGTTTCAAGTTTTAAAGTGGTTTTCAACTTTAAAAATAAACTACCGAAGTTATTCAACAAAGTCACGCACGACTTCGCAAATAACTAACTTCAGCTCGTCGGAGCACGTACATTCTAATACTTACGGAGACAAATCCCCATACAGTATTATTACGAAGTTTTGAACAAAGTGACTTCAGATGAAGCATCCGGAGCTCGCTTTGCTCAACACTAGTCTACATTAAAAAATAACTACAAAATCCTGCAGTTTTCATCCTGGTCAATAAGGTTATTAATAAGCACTACTAATTGGTCTGTGTATCAGTCATCTCATTATCATCTCTGGGAGGATTACAATGACATATTTATATATAGATAATACAGAATACAGCATTCACAGTAGGTCAACTGTTAATTGTTTCTATGACCCATGAGGCAGCTGTAATGCATATTTAACACCCCAGAGTGGTGTTACCACTCTTTCTCCCTGCTTCTATCTGTGTCTGCTAACCCAAATGTCACTCTATGCATTCTTATTGTAGGACCTGCAAAAATGTGTGTGTATGTACATATATAATATATATATTTTACAGTACAGACCAAAAGTTTGGACACACCTTCTCATTCAAAGAGTTTTCTGTATTTTCATGACTATGAAAATTGTAGATTCACACTGAAGGCATCAAAACTATGAATTAACATATGTGGAGTTATATACTTAACAAAAAAGTGTGAAACAACTGAAAATATGTCTTATATTCTAGGTTCTTCAAAGTAGCCACCTTTTGCTTTGATTACTGCTTTGCACACTCTTGGCATTCTCTTGATGAGCTTCAAGAGGTAGTCACCTGAAATGATATTCCAACAGTCTTGAAGGAGTTCCCAGAGATGCTTAGCACTTGTTGGCCCTTTTGCCTTCACTCTGCGGTCCAGCTCACCCCAAACCATCTCGATTGGGTTCAGGTCTGGTGACTTTGTAGGCCAAGTCATCTGGCGTAGCACCCCATCACTCTCCTTCTTGGTCAAATAGCCCTTACACAGCCTGGAGGTGTGTTTGGGGTCATTGTCCTGTTGATAAATAAATGATGGTCCAACTAAACGCAAACCGGATGGAATAGCATGCCGCTGCAAGATGCTGTGGTAGCCATGCTGGTTCAGTATGCCTTCAATTTTGAATAAATCCCCAACAGTGTCACTAGCAAACCACCCCCACATCATCACACCTCCTCCATGCTTCACGGTGGGAACCAGGCATGTAGAATCCATCCGTTCACCTTTTCTGCATCGCACAAAGACACGGTGGTTGGAACCAAAGATCTCAAATTTGGACTCATCAGACCAAAGCGCAGATTTCCACTGGTCTAATGTCCATTCCTTGTGTTCTTTAGCCCAAACAAGTCTCTTCTGCTTGTTGCCTGTCCTTAGCAGTGGTTTCCTAGCAGCTATTTTACCATGAAGGCCTGCTGCGCACAGTCTCCTCTTAATAGTTGTTGTAGAGATGTGTCTGCTGCTAGAACTCTGTGTGGCATTGACCTGGTCTCTAATCTGAGCTGCTGTTAACCTGCGATTTCTGAGGCTGCTGACTCGGATGAACTTATCCTCCGCAGCAGAGGTGACTCTTGGTCTTCCTTTCCTGGGGCGGTCCTCATGTGAGCCAGTTTCTTTGTAGCGCTTAATGGTTTTTGCGACTGCACTTGGAGACACTTTCAAAGTTTTCCCAATTTTTCGGACTGACTGACCTTCATTTCTTAAAGTAATAATGGCCACTCATTTTCCTTTACTTAGCTGCTTTTTTCTTGCCATAATACAAATTCTAACAGTCTTTTCAGTAGGACTATCAGCTGTGTATCCACCTGACTTCTGCCCAACACAACTCATGGTCCCAACCCCATTTATAAGGCAAGAAATCCCACTTATTAAACCTGACAGGGCACACCTGTGAAGTGAAAACCATTTCAGGTGACTACCTCTTGAAGCTCATCAAGAGAATGCCAAGAGTGTGCAAAGCAGTAATCAAAGCAAAAGGTGGCTACTTTGAAGAACCTAGAATATAAGACATATTTTCAGTTGTTTCACACCTTTTTGTTAAGTGTATAATTCCACATATGTTAATTCATAGTTTTGATGCCTTCAGTGTGAATCTACAATTTTCATAGTCATGAAAATACAGAAAACTCTTTGAATGAGAAGGTATGTCCAAACTTTTGGTCTGTACTCTGTGTATGTGTGTGTGTATATATGTATGTGTATATATATATATATATATATATATATAATATATATTATATATTTGCAACTGTTTTCCTATGTAATGTGCCTGGTGTAACAGCAGGTGGCAGCAAAACAAAGGCAGAGCTATAGTTACTCAGAATGCACCTTTCCATTGCCATTCTTATTCCTCCCTTCTGGAGAGAAGTGGACCGTTCCCACTTCCTGCAGTGAGGGTGGAGATCCAGTTAGAACTAGTGAGTTTAGCAGCACCCCTGCAAGGGGAAGGGTGTGCAGGGCATGTCTCTGCTGGACTTGCCAATGCCAGCCAGAGCAACTTCAGCTCTTCTGGCCTAAAGGACAGAGATATACAGCCTCAGCAGCCAGGAGGTGTTTCCCTGGCCCTTAAGTCCAACCAAGAAGGAAAGTGCAGCCATTTGAAGTAATCTAAGTTTACAGTTTGTTAGTACAGCAGTGAGCTACAGAGGATTTTGCCTGCCACGTTTATTAAAAGTTAAAACTTACTGGAAGCCAAAATAAAGCCAGAAGTTTGTTTGGATGCAAGTTTGCCTAAGTAAAGTTGCATTGGATTTCACCGTAAGGTCTGGACTCGTTTATTACTACATCCCTCAATTATTCCCCCTATTTCTTTGCAACCAGAGCTAAAGCCTGGGGTCCAGCTGTTTCCAGGTAGGAGCACCGTGACACACCAGAGACATTTTAGGCCACATAATATACCACTTGGCATACCTACAACTGGGACTTGTGGGACAACACACTTAGCGGGCACTGGAGGGAGGTCGCCCGTCGCAAATTGGCGTCCATTGCAAATAATAGTCAGACAAGATGGCTGCCCCCATGATCATGTGCATAAAATGTCTTGAGCAGGGGGTGGGGGACTAGGGGCCCACCTTGCTCAGAGGCCCACCGGGGGATTCGCCTGTTCCTCTGTTGACCAGTCCAAGCCTGACCGCCATTTTTAGAACCATTTAAAGTTAATGGGGCTATTCAGATGACCCTTCTTTTAACGGCCAATAATGGCGTCTGTGTCACTGGCGTCTGTGTCCTCTTATTCCTCCAGTGAGGAGCAAGTGTTCCATCGCATGCAAGTGGATGAGGTGAGTATTTTATTTTTAATGGATCTGTCAACACTACCATGGCTGCGGGGGTTATAATTTTATGTAAAGGGGGCACAATGGGGTACAAATATACATAATGAAGGGCACTAATGTGCCATTGTTTATACTGGTGGTGCACTATGTGGGCAATTATTCATCCTGGGGGCATTAAGGGACATTATTTATACTGGGGGCACTATGGGGCGATTATTCATACTGGGGGCACTATGGGGGCTATCTGATATCCAAGGAGAAAACTTGGGAGGGGAGCAAAAAATATTCTGAGTGCACAGTAGCAGCTGGGCTATAAAAAAAAAAAAAAAAAATCTGTTTTGAACGACCATTAAAAACTGATACAAAATATATGCAAGACGGCCATTAAATATGAATACACATCCAGAAAATGGATGCACACACTAACGCAAGAAGGCAATAAAAATCTGACAGTGCGTCTGTTTTTAATGGTCGTTTTTTTTCACTGTCATGTGAATACAACCAACCATGATTGGGCGACATGCACACAATAGTGAAAAAAAAACGGCCGTTAAAAATGGGAAACTGTCCATTTTTAACAGATGTTTTTTCACTGGTGCCTTTCTGAGAAACAGACTTCTAAAATGGACCCATTCAATTGTATGGGGGCTGTCGGTCAGTGAAAAATGGACAAGATAGAGCATGATCTATTTTTTTTTTTTTTTTTTTTTTACGTCCGCTATTCAATGACCGTCAAAAACTGATTGAATAACCCCCATAGACTACCATTGGTCTTAAAACGGACATGTGATGGCTGTTAAAAAAACGTGATACGTCTGTTTTTCATGGTTGTGTGCAAGTACTGTAACCTTAGGGCTCATGCACACAAACGTATTTTCTTTCCGTGTCCGTTCCGTGTTTTTTTTTTTTTTTTTTTGCGGACCATATGTGGAACCATTCATTTCAAAGGGTCCACAAAAAAAAAAACTGGAAGTTACTCCGTATGTATTCCATTTCTGTATTTCCGTTCCGCAAAAAAATAGAACATGTCCTATTATTGTCCGCATTACTGACAAGGATAGGACTGTTCTATTAATGGCAGCTGTTCCGTTCCGCAAAATACGGAATGCACACGGACGTCATGTGTATTTTTTGTGGACCGCAAAATACATACGGTTGTGTGCATGAGACCTTGGGCTGTGACTAGAGATGAGCGAGCACTAAAATGCTCGGGTGCTCGTTATTCGAGTCAAATTTTTCCCGATGCTCGGGTGCTCGTTTCGAATAACGAACCCCATTGAAGTGAATGGGAGACTCGAGCATTTTTTGCAGGGGACCAAGGCTCTGCCTAGGGAAGGCTGGGTGGAAACCTCAGAAAATGATGGAAACACCACGGAAATGGACAGGAAACAGCAGGGGCAGCATGCATGGATGCCTCTGAGGCTGCCTAATCCCACCATTACTCCAAATTCTCGGGCAACAGCTTGGTGGTGACCCTCAAGGCAATTGTGCTCACCCAGGCCATAATTTATTGTGGCCCTGTATGGCTGTGACTACAGAGTGACCGAGTTACAGTGCAGGAGCAGGCGAAGCACATACAAAATTTAGCGTGACCCTGTATGGCTGTGACAAGAGAGTGACCGAGTTACACTGCGGAAGCAGGCGAAGCACATAAAAATTTAGCGAGACCCTGTATGGCGGCGGTGACAACAGAGTGATCGAGTTAGACTGAGGTAGCAGGTGAACCACCCAAAAATTTAGCCTGACACAGCATGGCAGTGACACCACCAATGCCTTTGTCCGACTGACATTGCAGTCAAATGGCTGTAGGTGAGCCTCCCAAAAATTTTTTTTGGGAGTGTCTGAAGTCAACCCTCCGGAAAAAATTTTTTTGTGTCTGTAGTTGACGCTCCGGAAAAATTGTTTGAAGAGAGAGCCTGTAGGTGGCTCTCCGGAAACATTGTCTTAAAAGAGTGCCAGTTGGCCCTCTAAAAAAATCCCTTTTGGGTCAGCGTTTGGCAATGAAGAGAAGGAGGAGGAGGAGTAGAGGAGAGGAATCGGATACATAAGGAATCTTATTCTTTAGCTGCTTTCCCCCGGAGGAGATTTGAATTCTGGTGAAATCCAGGCTTTGTTCATTTTAATAAGCGTCAGCCTGTCAGTTGACAGGCGTGTACGCTTATTGGTGATGATGCCACCAGCTGCACTGAATACCCGCTCTGACAACACGCTAGCGGCAGGGCAGGCCAGCACCTCCAAGGCGTACAGCGCCAGTTCAGGCCACATGTCCAGCTTTGAAACCCAGTAGTTGTATGGAGCAGAGTGATCACGCAGGACATTGGTATGGTCAGCTAGGTACTCCCTCACCATCTTTCTGTACAGCTCCCCCCTACTCTGCCTAGACTGGGGACAGGTGACAGTGTCTTGCTGGGGTGACATAAAACTGGCAAAGGCCTTGGAGAGCGTTCCCCTGCCAGTGCTGGACAAGCTGCCTGCTCGCCTCCTCTCCCCTGCTACTTGGCCCACAGAACCACGCCCTCTGCCGCTAGCGGCGTCAGATGGGAAGGATTGTTTCAGCTTGTGCACCAGGGCCTGTTGATATTGATTCATTCTCATACTTCTTTCCTCTACAGGGATGAGAGTGGAAAGGTTCTGCTTGTACCGTGGGTCCAGGAGAGTGAACACCCAGTAATCGGTGTTTGAAAAAACATGGGATAGGCAGCCTAACATGAAGTCTGCCATGTGCGCCAGAGTCCCAACACGCAAGTATTCCCTCTCCTCACTGGCCTGACTCTCCATTTCCTCCTCCTCTTCAGCCCATACACGCTCAAGAGTTAAGAAGGACTGAGCACTGGTACCCTCTTCTGTCTCGCCAACATTCTCCTCCTCTTCCTCCTCATCCCCCTCCTCCAATATGCGCTGAGAAACCGACCAGAGGGTGCTCTGGCTATCAAGTGACGTATCTTCTTCCCCCATCTCCTGTGACAAGCGCAAAGCTTCTGACTTCATGCTGAGCATTGAGTTTTTCAACAGGCAAAGCAGCGGGATGGTGAGGCTGATAATGGCTGCATCGCCGCTGACCATCTGTGTTTACTCCTCAAAGTTCCTCAACACCTGACAGATATCAGACATCCACGTCCACTCCTCATTGTAGACTTGAGGAAGCTGACTGACCTGACTACCAGTTCTGGTGGAAGTTGACATCTGGCAGTCTACAATCGCTCTGCGCTGCTGGTAAACTCTGGATAACATGTTTAATGTCGAATTCCATCTCGTGGGCAAGTCGTACAACAGTCGGTGAGCTGGCAGTTGTAGGCACCGCTGCACTGCCCTGAGAGTGGCAGCATCTGTGCTTGACTTGCGGAAATGCGCACAGATGTGGCGCACCTTGGTGAGTAAATCTGACAAATTAGGGTATGTCTTGAGGAACTGCTGAACTATGAGATTGAACACGTGGGCCAGGTATGGCACATGTGTCAGTCTGCCGAGTTGCAGAGCCGCCACCAGGTTACGCCCGATGTCACACAACCATGCCTGGCTTGAGGTTCAGCGGTGCCAGCCACACATCGGTCTGCGCCGTGATGCCCTGTAACAGCTCTTGGGCGGTGTGCCTTTTGTCACCTAAGCTCAGCAGTTTGAGCACCGCCTGCTGGCGCTTACCCACGGCACTGCTGCTGCGCCTAGAGCTACCAACTGAAGGCGCCGTGCCCATGGATGATAATTCGGAGGAGGAAGGGTTGGAGGAAGAGGCATAGTACCATCTGAGAAACCGTGACCGAGGTAGGCCCCGCAATCCTCGGTGTGGGCAGTACATGAGCAGCCCCAGGGTCAGACTCGGTCCCAGCCTCCACCAAGTTAACCCAATGTGCCGTCAGTGAGATAGTGTCCCTGCCCGGCAGCACTTGTCCACGTGTCCATGGTTAGGTGGACCTTATCACTAACAGCGTTGGTCAGGCCACGGATGATGTTCTGTGACACGTGCTGGTGTAGGGCTGGGACGGCACATCAGGAAAAATAGTGGCGGCTGGGGACCAAGTACCGAGGGACAGCCACCCCCATCAGGTTGTGGAAAGCCTCAGTCTCTACCAGTCTATAGGGCAGCATCTCCAGGCTCAACAATTTGGAGATGTGGACGTTGAGGGCTTGTGCATGTGGGTGGGTGGAATTGTATTTGCGCTTGCGCTCAAATGTCTGCTGCAAAGACAGCTGAACGCTGCGCTGGGACACATTGGTGGAGGATCGTGGAGGTGAAGGGGTGGTTGTAGGGCGGGAGACGCTCGTGCCGTGGTCCTGGGTGGGGGGTTGACTCGCCGAGCCAGCATGTGACACAGGGGAAGGGGCAGTGGTGTGACCCGCAGGAGGTGAATGGCCTTGGTTCCACTGAGTCGGGTGTTTAGCACTCATATGCCTGCGCATGCTGGTAGTGGTTAGGCTGGTAGTGGTGGCTCCCCTGCTGATCCTGGTGTGGCACAGGTTGCACACCACAGTCCATCGGGAGCTTGACTCCATGAAACAGTTGCTGATCTACCTGCTCTGGCCCTGCTTCTCCCTCTGGCCACCCCACTGCCTCTTCCAACCTGTTCTGGTGCTGCACTTGCCTCCCCCTCAGAAGCACTGTCTTGAGTTGGATTACCAACCCAGCTCGGGTCAGTCACCTCATCATCCACCAGCTCTTCCTCCGATTCCTCACTCTGCTCACCCCTCGGACTTACTGCCCTGACAACAACGTGTCACTGTCTGACAACCGTGTCTCATCATTAGCATCATCATCATCATCCGACACCTCTTCCACACTGTCATCACCCACAGACTGTAAAAGGTCTAAATTTTGGGCATCGGGACAGAACAACTGCACAGGTTGCTGTTGAGCAGTGGTTTGTGTCTCTGGGTAGGGTCCTGAAAAGAGTTCCTGTGAGTATGCCTGATCTGAATCCATACTTTCCGTGGGGGGGGCAGGCTGGGGGGAAGGAGGTTGAGCTGGAGGATACAGAGGTCTACTCCCTTGGCTAGCGTGGACGTGGGTGGACTGCGTGGAAGATTGGGTTGTGGATAAATTACTGGACACATTGTCCACTATCCATGTCATCACCTGTTCGCACTGTTGTGGTTTCAATAGTGGTGTACCACGTGAACCAGTAAGTTGCGAGATGAAGCTAGGGAGCGAAACTCTGCGGCGTTCCACTGCTCCCTCATCAACATGTACTGTGTCAACCTGCCCAGGACCACGGCCTCTGCCCCCTACACTACTTGAATGCCCTCATCCTCGACCCTTAGCCCTTGGGTTCAACATTTTGTATGTTCACTGCACTGTATGATATATAACTGAGAGAAAAAACTTATATTTTATACATTCCGGCTAGTGTGCAGCACACGACAGAATTTTTCACTGCACTGTAGTATATATGACTGAGAGGAAAAACGTAGTCTTTAGATGGCGGCTATTGCACCGCAAACCACTCAATTTTTCACTGCACTGTAGGATATATAAAAAAACGTATTCCCTAGACTGACGCTACTGTACAGCACACTACATAATTGTTCACTGGCCTGTAGTGTATAGAAATGACAGAAAAACGTATTCCCTAGACTGACACTACTGTACAGCACACTACATAATTGTTCACTGGACTATAGTGTATTGAAATGACAGAAAAACGTATTCCCTAGACTGCACTACAGATCTCAGCAAGCCAAGGTACAGCAGCAGCAAAAATGAGTAGTTTGGGCAATTTATTTTGGGTCTGTGTGGACCACGTGCTGTCCCTTCTGCCACCAGTCACTGTGTGCAGCTAAGATGGCGGTAGCTGCACTACAAGTCCCAGCCAGCAGCCTGGAGGAGACCAAAAAAAAAGTGCTTGTAGCCCTTAGAAGGGCTGTTGGGTTCATTGTGGGTGATTCCTGCCTAACCAACGTCTAAATTCAGGCCCTAACACTCTCCCTGACAGACAGCAGCTCTATCCCTAATCTCATGAAGACGGCGTATGATGCGAGCAGCGCGGGACCAGATTCTTATATTCCCAGCAGGGATTGGCTGGCCAGATCAGATGACCTATCGACTTGTAGGGGCCCTACATGATGCTAGGAGGTACCAAAGACTCTCCTGCATGTTGATTGGCTGAAAAAAGGCGGCTAACATGCAGGAAGAGGAAGTTGCCATTTCCTCGAGGATCGCGATATGCTCGACCGAGTAGCGAGCATATGCGAATACCCTAATACCCGAACGAGCATGTTCGCTCATCTCTAGCTGTGACCAAACAAGAGGAACTTTGTTTTTTTTTTTTCTTGCATTTTTCAGCCTTTATTAAAGCGTGGAAACCGTGTACGTCTGGGCTCTATGCATCTGGCTTTTATTCAGCTAAATTGACATTTACTAAATATAAATTCTGACAAGCAAATCCATAAAGAAAATGTTTATTTTGTAGACCTGCACATAAATAGGACAATTTCTGCTCTGCAGTGATTGGGGATACGCTGTAATTAACATTTATGGATGTAGGTCAGAGTGTTAGATTTTTACTCAGAAACAGCAAAACTAAAAGTAATTAAAACTGCCAAAAAAAAAAAGTTGAGAAATAGTTTAGAAGACTCCACCACAATCATAATTAGAAAACTCATTTAAAAGAGCGGATTGAATGGGTGCAGAGAGATTAATTACAAGTCTCCCTCAAGGAAATGGTCAGAAATAAAGTCTTTAAATTTGAGACGCAGATCACATCAATTCATTATGGGTTTTTATTGCAGATTCTATAACAATATTTTTTCTATACTTGATTAAATCTATTGGGCCTGGATTAACGACTATAAGTAAATTAAAGAAGCAGGAGAGCAATCAGCATCAATCTCCTACAGAACAGAGTTGTGAATGAGCCATATGGACCCAGATCGGGAGTTGCACTGGAGATGCACTGTTCCAATTTCATATTTCTCTTCAATTTTTGGATATTTAATATTGTACGCGTTTTAGGCTTGTGCCATACCACTTAAAGGGGTTGTCCAGGATTTTACTATTGATGGCCTACCCTCAGGGTTGGCCATCAATATCTAATTGGCTGCGGTCTGACAACCTGAACCACCATCGATAAGTTGTTCCTGAGTAGCTCCTGTGCTACAGCCGAACTACAAAGCTCTGCCCATTGTGTAGTGGATGGAGCTTGTTACTATAGTATTGCTGCCATTCATTTATATACAATCGCTGTAGTAACTGTAACATACAGCTTGGGGAGCCCCAATATATTCGTGTTGAGGTTTGTGAATGGTATAGTATGAACTAGTGTGGTGTCCTTGTGTCACAGTGGTCCTACCTCAGGCCACCTCTCCCTAGGGGTGGTTCGCTGCAATAATTGAGTTAAAGTAGACAAAAAGTCCAGATTGGGGAATTTGAATGTAGTTTCCTGAGTAAACTTGGTAATACAAAAATGTTTCTTTTACTTGGTTGGAATTCACTCCACTTGGTACCAGCAGGATGCAAGGTGGCAGCAGTTGGTCCACATGCTTCTCTTGGTTCCTATCTGGCTTAAGTCTGTTATCTGTGCGATTAGTAGGGTGTTTCTTGCCCATTTTCCTTCTCATGTAAAGAGTCTACAGTTCAGTCAAAAGCAAGGAACAGGGTGCTCTAGGAGCTGCTTCCCGGGCTCCTGCAGCAGGAGAGGCAGGAAACTCATTCCCTTGCTGCACCATGTCTTGTACCTTGGAACTCCAATTTCAACTCCTACAGCTTCCTGAAAAACCTATACGTTTGTGGGAAGCAGGACAGTCTACTTCTGCTCCCCAAGAGGGAAAAAGAATGGAATGGTTAGTCCCATTCTTGTCTCTAGGACTCTGCCAGACCTACGCCACCTGATGGAAACCCAGCACATTGCAATAAAATGCAATATACAGTAAGTTAACCTTTGCATAAGTACAATACTTAGTAAGGAGGACATTTATTAAATAGGAACATGGAAAGCTAGCCATAAGAAACAATTACAATGTGTTAATTTATCCAGGGTATTACATAACCAGCTCCATCCTCTACAAAGCAGACGGAGCTGTGTAGTTTTGCACTGACTACCAATGCCATAGCTATCTCGAATCAGAAGATTGGCAAGCGTGTGGGGTGTCAGAAACCTACATATCAGATATTGATGGCCTTTCCTTCTGCACTGTACATTTTGGGGAATTAGCTTCCCCTATTTAGATTATGTACTCCCGCCCATCTGTCAGGGCTTCTAATTAGAGTATTGTATAGCTGGATTCTACATTGCCCTGAATTATGTAGGCCAGGAGAGGCAAGACTTTTAGTGCAGGTCCCATCTATTTGAAGCCAAATTGTCATTGGAAGATGGGTCCAATTTAAGCTACTTTTTAGCTTTTACATTGGAGCCATGGTAACATGTACCTGAACCCTCCCCCCCCCCATTTTTATACATAGGTTGGAAGTGCTGGTTAAACTTTGTTTTCTATCCTGAGGGTAGACCATCAGTTGTAACCCCCCCCCCCTTAAAGGGACTGACCAGGGATAGAAAACCATGGCTGCTTTCTTATAATAACAGTGCTCCACCTGCCCATGAGTCCCTGGACCTATTAGGTTCAGATCCAGAGGCTCAGCACTCTTTAAATTTTCTGCTGGTAATACACCCTTGCCAGTTATAGGTGATGCTGTATGTATTGGATTGTTTGTGTTCTTGACCTCAGTTTACTTTTGACCTCACTCTGTCTAGTGATTCCTTACAGTGCTACCCATCTGGTTCTGACTTTGGCTTGGCTATTTTGACTACCATCCATCCTCTGATTTTGTACTGTGTTTTTCCTCCCAGCTTTGACCTTTTTCTGTAAAACCCGTCTTTTTGTTTTTTTTTGTCTATGCCTGTCTGTCCGGCACTGAGCAATACAGGGAACATCGACCAGTTGCGGTCTTGCTGCTTAGGGCTCACACTGCAAGTAGGCAGGAAATGCAGGTTGGGTTCAGTTAGGGCTCACTGTATGTGTTTCCCTGCCTACTATGTTGACATTCCTATATTCTACTTCTGTCCAGCAGTTTATTAATCAACTAGCCTAACGTACAAAATATGGCATAAAGAGAAGAGTCTAATATGCGCCAAGATGTGCTGAATCTACCAGTGTGCACCACTGTGATATGTTTGGCAATTCTGACTAACTCCTCTAGGCTAAATATCTTTTAACACTGTGTCTTAATAGTCTGTAGGATCTGGGAAAAATCCCATTGTATTCATTAAAGGGACCAATAGGAACCCATAAACCAATGGACGCCAAAAGAGCATTCTGTTGCCGTGTTACTATCAATTCAACGTTCAATACAGGAGGTTTTTTTTTTGTAAAAAAATGCATACCATTCAGTGTACGTTCTTGTAGCATAAGTGCCTATGGGGATCCGCAGCCAGGAACCTCCCTGGGGCATATGGTAAAGTGACTAATTAGGCGTAGTGTGAAAAAACCTTTTGACTATTTATGTTTAAAGCATACCTGAGTTTAAAAAAAAAAAAGTTTGTACAATCATTACTGTGAAGCAACGTGTCTTTTTTGGGTTTCCTCAATGTATTTTTCAGCCATATTATTCCCTGTTTCAGTTGCACAGTTAGATGCATTTCACTCAAAAGCAGGAGGCATCATTCTTCTTTGAAATCTGCCAGCATTGTACTGCTATGATATACTTTCCTTTTCTTCCCACTATGTTTGTTTTTATCTCCAGGGCTCATAGAACAGAAAAGGAGGAAATCATACTTTCATACACACAAGAGGTTCCTGTAATCTTCAGAAGATTTGAAGAGCCAGTTCTTTTATCAGGCTCGGGATCGCAGCTACTGTAGCTTTGACATGCCCTCACTTCATCTCTGCAATCGTATTGCACCCTGTGGCAAATCAGTTTTAATATTTAGTTGTTGTACATTACGTCCTGCATTGGAGCCTTGTAATGTAGGACACGTAAGCGTCATCGGTAAGAACAAGGGCAGTGGTTGTCACATGTCCTGCTGATGTCGGGATACATCTTACTGCCGCATGATGGGATAGCAGACACATAACACACCAGGAAGTAGAATTCAAGCACAGTGGTTAACAGAAAACTGCAAATGAGGGTAAATGTGTTTTTGCCAAATTTACAAGAATAATAGATGAAACAATTCACCCACTAGATATTGTCTGACATTTTAAAATAAAAAAAATAGGTCAAACCCGCAGATTGTGGAAGTCACGCATATTGATAGATTCTCAAAAGTACCATCCAGAGCCCTTAAAAGTGGCAGCCATGGTTCCCCATAGGCACTACGCACAGTGCCTTGACAAATGGTGAGGTTTTACCCACAAATACAAGAACAGTGCCCTAATAGAAGAAGGCCAAAAATGCCCTTATGCCAGCCAGAGCACCTATAAGTGTTAGTCATAGCCCCCATGTGTACCAACCATTGTGACCCCATAGCTATAAGAAAAACTGGGGGTCAGTCAGCACATCCAAGTATGCAGGTGCACGTCACACAGGTGTGGCTGCAAAATAAAATGGTAAAACATAGAAGGTGCAACAGCACTCAGCGAACACAGACAGCAAATCGAATACCCCATAGCTATAATGTCTCTACAGATGTCAGAATAACTCTCCCTCAAGTGTTCCCACAAAGCCCCCCACAGTGCCCTCATAATTACCATGTAAAGTCAGACTATATAGAATATATAAAGCAAAATACACTAGTAGTTTACTGGCTAATTGAATGGGGTTTTATGGTGAATTCTAAGGTACAGGAAAAAATTGGCTTAAATAGTTACGTTAATAAGAACTTTAATATGAAGTGTATAAGATATAGAAGCCATCACTTAACATGCACTCAATTCTCGGGAAGATCCTCACCAGCTATAAAGACTAGTGGAATACAAATAGATGAGTAGTTTTCACACACTAACATCCTCTTTTGGAGCTTAATTCTCTGTTCCACGCATAGAACATCATGCCTTCTAGCCCAGTGGTCCCTCCTAAAAGATTTCCATTCTCAGGAATGCGGTCAAGTACCAGTCCTGGTAACTTTTAGAACAATAGGGTCCTGTATCTGCTCACTAAAATTATAAGTAATAATTGAACGACTAAAAATAAAACCTTACAGTACCCATATTAATACAGGAAAAAACTAATTTGCATACTTTTTTTTTCCCAAAGGAGTATTGCATGGCCTGTAATACTTCCCACTCCTACTAGTTGTTCTCCACAATGGATAATAGTATCCCTTCCGATTGCCACAGAGGCCTCTCACATTAAGTCAGTTCTCTCTGCTTTGCACTGACAAGGGGCAGCCTTCCTAAAATAGCTTTCTGCAGATGAGTGACTGGCTTGGCTATAATCCTAAATTATGTCTCGAGGCCTGTTTAAAGGTCAAACAGTAACTTGTAGATTAGCTGCCTTCCTTTCTTTTCTTTTTGGAAAGAGAACTACAGTGATTTAAATACCTTTTTTTCCCTTGAGGATCATAGCATGGCCTGTAAGACTTCTTACAACTACTAGGCACTCTCCACAAGGGAACTAGATCCGGGATAATACAGGATTTGGAAAACATGGTTGCTTTCCTCTAAAAACAGCAGCATACTTCACAGCAGATTGTTTGTGGTGCTGCATCTCCGCTCCTATGCACAGGTGTGGCTCTGTTTCTAAAAGAAAGCCGCCATGTTTTTTTTTTTCTAATCCTACAAACATCTTTAATTTTTTTCTTATTTTTTTTTCTTTTTTTTGGTATACCTTCCAACTCTACTTGAGCGCAAATACCTAACCTCCAATGAATGCGGATAAAAATACAATTTAATCTCCTTGTCCATTTTCTCCTAACCTATCCCTCTATGCTAATCTTTGTTTATTTCCTTTTCAATCACTGCGGCGGAGATACAGATGCATAGCATTTAGCTTAAAAAATATAGAAATGTCTGATCCGAATGGAGCAGATTTGATGTGTTGGCTGACGGGCTTTGATAAGTGTATGAGACGAGTCTAGATCCAAGTATCTTATAAAAGATTTTTGATGCTTAAGCTGCTTACTACATGTAATCATTTGTATGTCTCTGATCGGAATTTTAGATCACTGAAGTTTTTTCTATTCTTAGAGTATAACATCTGCAGACGCCTGTCAGTGAACGGCATATAAATCGTCCTCTCGCCCCAGGTGATGGTCTCTATTCTTCACAGGCGTTGGAACAGAAATAACCTCAAATCTTCAATGGGTACCAAAACTACATATGGTGAATGCTATGAATAAACATCTGAATTCATCTTTCATATTAATGTGATAAACTCCTTCATTATCTGCATGACTTATAAATATTAATCGCCTACGTATGTCAGGACTGAAATGCCTCGGGCTTCATACTTAGCAAGTTATTAGACAGCTATTACTTGCTTTCCAACCTTTTTTTTTCCAAGGTATGATTTCAATTTTCCATCAAGCTGATAAAAACTAAAAATAAAAAAACTCACCTGCTCGAGGCTCCTCCGATTCAGCACTGCTGTTGCCTGTAGTCAGTCAGGCTGCAGTCGTAATGTATGTTCCGGCTGCAGCAGTGATGTCACGTATACTACTGCAGCCAATCACTGGCTTCAGCAGCTTCATGCTGTACACCACTTAGGCTAGTAATTGGCTTCATGGGTATATGTGACATCACCTCTGCAGTCAGGTGGAGAGGACAGCAAGGCCGGGACAAAGTATTTTGGTGCCCTACGTAGAGAAGGCAAATTGACCCTGAGCTGAGACGCCAAAATTTATAGACTTCCACACAAGACTCCAAAATTAATACAGACCTCCAAAACGGACTCCAGAATTAATACAAACCTCCACAGAAACCCCAACATTTATTTACGCAGACCTCCAAACCCACAAATAAATACAGATCTCCTCAAAATTAAGGCAGACCTATAGAGCTGATCCCAAAATGAATCCAGACCCCGGGGGAGCCCCCAAGTTTATATAGACCCTGAAATCAGACCCTTGTCTCCTTCTATAACCCCCACCTAACTCCTAGGTCTAATCCTTTCTTATTGTGATAGGTGCCCAACTGGTTTCTGTTCCAGTGGATCTTCACCATAAGTCACCTTGTTAGAAGACCCTCCTGACTTCTTTCTATCCATAACTATGCTCCTGCCTTGTTTTTTTAGAGTTGGCTGAATTGTCTTCCTGGTAACCTGCCTCAGCTCTGTTTTTGACATTCTGACATCAGGGTATCTGGCGTGGGCCACGTTAAATTTTTTAGGCTTGAAGTGGTCTGGAACCACGTGCGTTATCCAGGATGGTCTCTACTTCCAGCGTGAGTACTCATTCCAACACGTCCAACTGACAAACTGCCAGAGCAGGTCCATGGAGTAGGCGGTGGTCAATAGTTGACATCAAGGTCCCTACTTCTCTCAGCAAGCCTAATCCAACCATGGATACTCCTCAGGGCTAACTAGTAACTCAAGGCAGATGTGCCTAAGATCTGAAGCACTCTGCCATACACTTTCTAATTGACTGACTACATGGCGTCCTTACTTTCTATTTATGACCTGGTCTCGCCTAGAACACAACCGTGCAACACAATGTTAGTCCTCACATGTGACGTCTGACCTCATCCAACCTGAAGACTCACTACACTACCAAAACCCTTGACAGGCTGCAGTCTCGTCAAAACCACTGTGTGACCACATATAGACACATATACAGTGCCCTGCGAAAGTATTCGACCCCCTTGAACTTTTCAACCTTTTGCCACATTTCAGTCTTCAAACAAAAAGATATAACATTTTAAATTTTTGGTGAAGAATCAACAACAAGTGGGTCACAATTGTGAAGTGTAACGAAATTTATTGGATCATTTAAACTTTTTTTTGTAATAATAAAACTGAAAAGTTGGGCGTGCAAAATTATTCGGCCCATTTACTTTCAGTTCAGAAAACTCACTCCAGAAGTTCATTGAGGATCTCTGAATGATCCAATGTTGTCCTAAATGACTGATGAAGATAAATAGAATCCACCTGTGTGTAATCAAGTCTCCGTATAAATGCACCTGCTCTGTGATAGTCTCAGGGTTCTGTTTAAAGCACAGAGAGCATCATGAAGACCAAGGAACACACCAGGCAGGTCCGTGATACTGTTGTGGAGAAGTTAAAGCTGGATTTGGATACCAAAAGATTTCCCAAGCTTTAAACATCCCAAGGAGCACTGTGTAAGCGATCATATTGAAATGGAAGGAGTATCAGACCACTGCAAATCTACCATGACCCGGCCGTCCCTCTAAACTTTCATCTCAAACAAGGAGAAGACTGATCAGAGATGCAGCCAAGAGGCCCATGATCACTCCGGATGAATTGCAGAGATCTACAGCTGGACAGTCTGTCCATAGGACAACAATCAGTCGAATACTTCACAAATCTGGCCTTTATTGAAGAGTGGCAAGAAGAAAGCCATTTCTTAAAGATATCCATAAAAAGTCTCGTTTACAGTTTGCCACAAGCCACCTGGGAAACACACCAAACATGTGGAAGAAGGTGCTCTGTTCAGATGAAACCAAAATCGAACTTTTTGGAAACAATGCAAAATGATATGTTTGGCGTAAAAGCAACACAGCTCATCACCCTGAACACACCATCCCCACTGTCAAACATGGTGGTGGCAGCATCATGGTTTGGGCCTGCTTTTCATCAGCAGGGACAGGGAAGATGGTTAAAATTGATGGGAAGATGGATGGAGCCAAATACAGGACCATTCTGGATGAAAACCTGTTGGAGTCTGCAAAAGACCTGAGACTAGGACGGAGATTTATCTTCCAACAAGACAATGATCCCAAACATAAAGCAAAATCTACAATGGAATGGTTCAAAAATAAATGTATCCAGGTCTTAGAATGGCCAAGTCAAAGTCCAGACCTGAATCCAATAGAGAATATGTGGAAAGAGTTGAAAACTGCTGTTCACAAACGCTCTCCATCCAACCTCAAAGAGCTCGAGCTGTTTTGCAAGGAAGAATGGGCAAGAATTTCAGTCTCTAGATGTGCAAAACTGATAGAGACATACCCCAAGAGACCGCAGCTGTAATCGCAGCAAAAGGTGGCGCAACAAAGTATTAATGCAAGGGGGCCGAATAATTTTGCACGCCTCACTTTTCAGTTTTATTATTACAAAAAAAGTTTAAATGATCCAATAAATTTCGTTCCACTTCACAATTGTGACCCACTTGTTGTTGATTCTTCAGCAAAAATGTAAAATGTTATATCTTTTTGTTTGAAGCCTGAAATGTGGCAAAAGGTTTAAAAGTTCCAGGGGGCCAAATACTTTCTCAAGGCACTGTAGCTTAAACTCCTAACATAGTATCACAAAGTACATGTTAACCTTCACCTTCTACTCATCCAGTGCAACATAACATGGCAAAACATGCAATTTGCTGGAGATGGTGATTTGAGTTCCTTAGCAGTTCTCATTGAGGCACCCCCTTTATTATCTTGCCTCTTGGCGTGACATGACCAGATTTGAAAAAAAATATTGTATGCATGTTTTCTTGATACTGCATCTGGAGTTGTTTGTGCTATATGTGCCTCTACGTAGCTATTCAGGAGTTGTGATGTGAAATGAAGCCTGTTGTGGGTTTTTCCTAGCATGCCATGGTAATATGGTCAATTTATCACATGAGAAACTGAGGTTGTTAACAAAATTTGCTGAAAGGTAAGCATGACCACATCTGTGCGGGTCAGTGAGCCCTCAAATACCTGTTATCACAGGAAACATCAAACATTATTGGCACGTCGGTTATGCTTTCCCTGCCAATTGAGCATTTCAGTGCAGAACAGCCAATTTACTGGCAAAGTTGGAAATATTAGGCTTGTTAGCTGTTACACATTTTAGGGTATGACTTTCTAGTAAGAGGAACACAACTATAACAATTAGCAAACACATGCTGTTCAGTTTAAAGGAAACTATCCCAATTCTCCCGGTGCCAAGCATTAGAAGAGTAAAAAATTGAATAGGGTTATTGGCAGTACTGTGAGAAGCAGACTTAATGAAACCCCCCGAAGAGAGTCCGGTACTGCAAAACGCAGGAACACAGTCAGGCTGAGTCCATTCTGTAGCTGGCGAACCACTCAGCGCACATAAATGCTGAATGCATTGTTAAAAAATTGGACCCAGGCTATAAAATATAAATCGCCTTTACAAAGGGCTTTATTACTCTGCCCAAATTGTTCTACATTGAACAAATAAATTACAAACATCAGGGTTCTTCAAAAAGGCAGGAGTTGTACAATTTGTGCGAACCATAGGAGTCAGAACAGGAGCATTAAGAAAGCTAATGTACAGGAGAACTGAATTCACCCATGAACACAATTCATTTTCCTCTCATCTGTGCATATATTTCAGCTCACGCAGTCAGGATGTATTATTTTATTTACTTTGCCGTTTTAATGAACAGGCTGCACAGTTTTTCGCACAGCCTTTCAAAAGAGCCAGATTTGACTTGTAATCTCGTAAAGGAAGCACTGGCTTTTAACTATATTTTACAAAAATGGAGGCATATGGTGATATAAGCAGGGACATGGGTAAAGTGGGGTGCAGAGGTGGCAGCCTAGTCCTGACCCTGGTGCCTAAGGGGGCTAAAAGGTCGCTCTGTCACATAATAAGTACCCGCTTCTCAGCAGGGTGACCTGGCTGGTTCTTCATGTGCAGGAGCATCAGCCAATCAGAGGCTGAGCTGGCATGTCTGGGGCACTGACATCATTGCTTATTTGACAGCAGGCATGTCATGTGACCAGGAAGTGCAGCCTTATAGGCAATCTGCTACAGGTTGCCTGTGACTGGTGTCTTTTCCCTGCATCTCTTCATTAGTGTTTGTTATTGATTCTGATTCTCCTGATTTCCTGACCTCTGTTTTGGACCCTGATTGTGATTCTTGTCTGATGATTTCGCGCCTGACGTTTCATCCTGGTTTTGATTCCTGTCTTGGTATAGTGTCTGATTTTTGCACTTTGCAAGGGTGCTTTGCACTTTTGGATTGCTTTGTTGAGCCTGTTAAAGGGGTATTCTCATCTTAGACAATGGGGGCATATCGCTAGGATATGCCCCCATTGTCTTATAGGTGCAGGTCCCACCGCTGGGACCCGCACCTATATCTAGATTGGAGGGGGAAGCGCTGCATCTGGAGGACCCCAGGTTTTCTGGGATCCAGCCACCACCAGGCACAGCTCCCCTGCTGCTCCCATAGACATGAATGAGAGTGCCCCACGCATGCACGGCCACCGCTCCCATTCATTTCTATGTAGCCGACGGAAATGGCCGAGCCAGCGCTCGGCTATTTTCGCCAGCCCCATAGAAATGAATGGAGGGCGGCTGCGCATGTGCAGTGCGCCCTCCTTCAGTTTGGGGGCTCCGTTCTCGATATAGGTGTGGGTCCCAGCGATGGGACCCGCACCTATAAGACGATGGGGGCAAATCCTAGTGATATGCCCCCATTGTCCAAGAGGAGACAACCCCTTTTAAATGAGGCTCTAGAGTGTTTTTTGTAGATGGTCTCCCTAAGATCAGCTATTATTTTGTTTGAGTAGTCTCCAAGGCATTGGTCCCGTTTAGTCAGAATCCTACTCCACACTGATTAGGGGCCACACCCCGAAACAGCTGTCTGTGGATGGATAACTGGCATAGGTCTTCCCCTATCATATCTTTAAGGCTTGTAAAAGAGCGGGATCTTGACATTAGAGGCCACTTAATATGGTGGATCTGGTGATATCCGTAATGGGGATACCCCTTTGCTTGGTTTCCGTTGAGGAATATCTGGAATATCTGGTGTTGAAAGATGGTTATTTTGCAAACTAAGTGTGGTGTTAGAGGAATCCACTGATTCTTGGCTGTGTGTATATGTTGTCACTTGAGATGATGTTGAAAAGTGAGTCCACCATTCGAGAACAGCTGTATTGTTGGTCAAAACATGACCACTGGATGACAGTGGCAGCTGTGGCCTGTTGCTGCCTCTGCTGCTATAACAACTCCTTCTTCTTCTGCTGCTACTTGTGCCAGCTACAGCAACATTTTTGCCACTTCCTGTTCCTTTAGAGGGCCCACGCAACTGTCTGTTGGCCATAATGTACCCTAACTGTATCAGTAATATAACAGATTAACTATGAATGTTGCAGTGGTTGAACAAGATAAACGTGGCAATATATTAGACTGTCCTTTCATGCTGAGGCACAGTACTTCTATACATAAATTAACAGATTAACTGGGAATGTGCCAGCAGTTCTGCAAGATGCACACAGCAATTACATTCAACATGCACTCTCCTATGCTCTCCATAGTGTCTAAAAAATCTCTTATCTTTTTGCACTGTCCCTATCCAATATTCTACAATTAAAAGCTTTCTGCAATGCTCTCCCTAGAGCATAAGTGCTTCTCACATCTTTCACCAAGCTTAGCTCACAGTGAAATGGCGGACACTGAGAAGGATGAGGCTTTTTAGAGCTGTGACATCAGACGGGATGGCTATCTGCTGATTGGCTGGTTGCACGGCATTATGGGTCATATCACTTTCCCGGGCTTCTTAGTTTCACTTTGTAACATGTGCAGCAGTCATTCATTACCACAAAGCACAAGGACATTCGGCTTAGTGGAGAATCAAATTTTTACTAAACTTCAGATCGAATTCCGCTTCAGATGCTTCGATTCACTCAACACTAGTGGACCTATATATAGATATTTTCTGAACCCAGCATTTCATGGAGAACTTGTGTCTGGAAACAACCTTGAATTGAAATACGGTACCTTGGGCCTACCAGTAAAAATTATTCTGAAGGTCTTCTGTCTGTACAGTTCAAAGGCATGTCTATTGCTCTTAATAAACTGTTATCTTCAAACACACAATGTCATTACCAAGGGTTGCTGGGTTGTTTGTGAAAAAAAACTCCGAAAATGACCCTCTCCCATGTGCGTTTTAGATATTTTTGCCTACTTCTGGACTATGAGGAACCTCTTGTGACTGAGAATTAGGTATTCTGGTTATTTCACTATTATCCCTTATCCAGAGGATAGGGGATAACTATTAGATCAGTGGTAGTCTAACTACTGGGACACTGATCACAAAAACAGGGGCAAACAGTGCTCCCCAAAAATGAACGGAGTGGCAGGTCCGGCAAGCGCACTGATCTCCATTCTATGGGACTGCCAGAAATAACTCACCACTGTCCTTGGCTCCAGCATAGAGAGGGAGCAGCACTGCACATGTTTAATCTACCACTCCTTTCATTTGGGAGGGGGCAAGGGGTATGGGGTCCCCTTTTTCTTCCGATTAGTGGGCTTACCTATGGTGGGACCCACACATAATTATTTCCTATCCTGTGCATATGGGATAACTTGAAATATAAATTCAGTAATTGTCCCATTTATTGGCCTAACACTATCTAATGTTCATGGGGGCCTTCTCATCCTCACCCAATTGAGCTGCTATAGAAGAGCAAGATTAAGCTGTTGAATTTGAGGCTCCCCAACCCAAGCATACATGCATATGGGGACTTGGGAGAGAGAGCTGTTATAAGCATTCAACCGGCAACTATCTAATTTATTCAACTAGCCTCACTATCATGTTGGCATGGAGAAACTGGTGAGTAAGCTTGATCCTGACAACAGATGACCTTCAGGTTACAAGCAATAATGGTTTACAACAATAACCATGTTTTGATTTTTCCATTACCTATGTACCTATAAGAGGGTGGTTGAGTGTTCTACATCTGCTCGAGTCTCAAGCCCACCAGTGTAGCCACAATGAACAGGTTAACCATGGCCTTCAACCCACTGATGCACCTTCTATGGATAAACTCAGAACTAACCATTGACCTAGGCCAATCACACATCTCCTTGACACCACACGTGGACCATCTGTTCACACCTTTTCTTAGCTCCTCTGCTCCTTCCACTATGTGTTGTGGTGCCCTTACATTTAAAACAAGAAACCTGTAGTGCAGTATAGGATTGGGGGACAGCATTACAGTTGGGCCATGTCTATAGTGAGTGTAGAGATGGCAGTATAGCATGGCCTTAGGCCCAAAAAACCCTCTCTGCTACACAGAGAGCCACCAGTATTATAAGGCACATGGGAGGTGAAGACCTTAATGTAGATTTGCATGGATGCCCAGAAGTTATGCCTCTGGTTCAACTTTTTTAGTTTTTTGATTTGTCCTAATAGCGCTGTCATTTTATTATAATTTATTTCAGATAAGCCAAGCACACTAAAAATACCAGCTCTCGACAGTAAAAGAATTCATCTCTGACAATGGGTCATATAAGTCCCTCGACAAATTGTTGCAAATAATTAAAATCTTGATCCTCCTGTGACACGATAGAATTGTAAAAGTCAACACTCAGACCAAAGTCAAAGCTTTTCAAAACTAATAATATCTCAGTGCATTAAACACAGCACAGAATTAACCGCTCAGCACCAGGCATCCAGCCAGCCGAATTTTAGGTCTTGGACCAATTTGACTTTTCATTCAGTGGTCAATGGCCAGAACAGATCAGGTGTTTAAGTAGATTCTGCTTGTATCGAAATTAGCATCTGTTGTCTGCCGAGAGAGAATGTGAATAACAGATTTTGAAGTAAATATTTAGTGGGTTAAAGGAATTTTCTGAGAGTAGAATATTGATGGCCTATCCTACGGATTGGTCATCAGTATCTGATTGGTGGGGGTCTGACTCCATCACCCCTGCCGATCAGCTGTTTGAAGAGGTTGTGTCTTTCTGGTGAATGCTTGGCATGAGGAGGCTGCAGAGCTAACCGATCACGGCAGCTGATCAGTTGTGGTACCAAGTGGCGACCTGAGGATGTCATCTACTGTACTCTCAGAAAACCCCTTTAAATAGGAGGAGGCGTAACTACCATAGCAGCAGACCATGCGACTGGTATGGGGTCCAGGGCAAGAGGGGACCAGTCTTAGTTGTGATTATCTCCTATTCTACTGGAGGTGAAAACTTGGTCAGGACTCTACCCTCTAAAGCAGGGGTGGGCAATTAATTTTCCCATGAGGCCGCATGAGAAATTGGGATGGTTTTAGAGGGCTGGACTAATATAATTAACTCAGTTCTACCCAATACTGTATATAGTATATACACTGTCACCAGATGTATTTGCAGGTGCTGCTCTGCCTGTCACTGGTGTATCTGGACATGCTTGCTCTGCCTGTCACCAGTGTATCTGGACGTGCTGCCTGTCACAAGCACAGAGCACTAAATATTCCCTGGTTTCGGGCAATAGACGGGAGCAGGACAAGATAAACAAAATGCACATTACTGGGAACTAGCACTTTTTTTTTTTTTTACACTTTTTTCTTTTTATAGTTCCCATAGGGAACTATTACAAGCAATCATCTGATATCATCTTATATCATGCATTAGCATTGGAGTCTATGATGATTTTACTACTTTCCTATGGGGCCCTATTACACAGAAGGGCTCCATAGGAAAGTCTATGCAGCAGCCTCCTGTCATTCACTATGAGGGCTACCCCCCCCCCCCCCAATGAAAAAAAAGACACACACACAGCTCCATACATATACAGCATGTTCCAGATTATTATGCAAATTGGATTTAAGTGTCATAAAGATTACATTTTTTGTTTTTCAATGAAACTCATTGATGGTATTGTGTCTCAGAGCTCTTTGGATCACTGGAATCAATCTCAGATACCTGTGATAATTAGTTTGCCAGGTGAGCCCAATTACAGCAAAACTGGATGTTCCACAATATTAAGCAGGCCACTGTTTTCAAGTAAAATGGGAAAGAAAAAGGATCTCTCTGCTGCCGAAAAGCATCAAATAGTGCAATGCCTTGGACAAGGGATGAAAACATTAGATATTTCACGAAAACTTAAGCGTGATCATCATACAGTGAAGAGATTTGTGGCTGATTCAGAGCATAGACGGGTTTGTGCTGATAAAGGCAGAATGAGGAAGGTTTCTGCCAGGCAAGTTCATCGGATTAAGAGAGCAGCTGCTAAAAAGCCATTACAAACCAGCAAACAGATATTTGAAGCTGCTGTTGCCGCTGGAGTCCCTCAAACCTCAAGGTGTAGGATCCTTCAAAGGCTTGCTGTGGTGCATAAACCTACGATTCGGCCACCCCTAACCAGTGCTCACAAGCAGAAACGGTTGCAGTGGGCCCAGACATACATGAAGACTAATTTTCAAACAGTCTTGTTTACTGATGAGTGTCGTGCAACCCTGGATGGTCCAGATGGATGGAGTAGTGGATGGCCAACATGTCCCAACAAGGATGTGACGTCAGCAAGAAGGTGGAGGAGTCATGTTTTGGGCCGAAATCATGGGGAGAGAGCTGGTAGGCCACTTTAGGGTTCCTGAAGGTGTGAAAATGACCTCTGCAAAGTATATAGAGTTTCTGACAGACCACTTTCTTCCATGGTACAAAAAGCAGAAACGTGCCTTCAGGAGCAAAATCATCTTCATGCTGACAATGCACCATCTAATGCTGCAAGGAATACCTCTGTGTCATTGGCTGCTATGGGCATAAAAGGAGATAAACTCATGGTGTGGCCACCATCTTCCCCTGACCTCAACCCTATAGAGAACCTTTGGAGTATCATCAAGCAAAAGATCTATGAGGGTGGGAGGCAGTTCACATCAAAACAGCAGCTCTGGGAGGCTATTCTGACATCATGCAAAGAAATTCAAGCAGAAACTCTCCAAAAACTCACAAGTTCAATGGATGCAAGAATTGTGATGGTGATATTAAAGAAGGGTTCCTATGTTAACATGTAACTTGGCCTGTTAGGATGTTTTGGATTTAAATAGCTTTTTATTTCAGTGAATGTGACCTCCTAATGCTGAAAATTCCATAATGAGCATTTTCAGTTCTTAAAAACATATAAAATGTTTAGAAACTCTACTGTGCATAATAATTTGGAACAGTGCTTTTTGAGTTTTTTTTTAATTTTTGAAGAATATACTGTTATCATTGGGAGGTTTGTTCAATAAAATTCGATGTATACTCTAACGGGTGATGACTTTTATTATACTGACTGTCATTTGCACCGACTATTTAAGAAAATGAGAGATAAATATCATTTGCATAATAATTTGGAACATGGTGTAATTAGAAAATGTTATAGGGGTCAGAATATGGTGATGAAAGAACTAATTTTTCCAAGGTTTTTATTTTTTTAAAATGAAGAGCACAAGATAGTTTTACTGCCTTTGGCGGAATTACATTTTTTTCCAATTCCACCACACTTGGTATTTTGGAATAATGGAACCACAGTGGTTCCATTAGAAAGTACAACTTGTCCGGGGCGTGGCTAGCCGCTGAACAGGAAAGACGCGTCTCCTCGCAGCTCCTGCTGAACCGAAGCAAGCTGAAGTCATCCACCTACATCCAAGGCGAGAGGACCCATAAAAAGGTCTTGTGTGGACTCTGCTCTCCATACCCTACGTGCGGATACCATCCCGAGCTTTGTCGGACGGACAGAATCAAAGAACGGCCTGCGGCCTACCTTGCGGGCCGCGGCCTACAGTTCCGGCTGCAGCTAGGACAGTGTATGATCGCGCACTCCTAGCCGTCCCAACAGCCGCTAAAGACACACAGAGGCAACGGTCATTTCACCATCGCCATGGATGGGCAAGTACATAGCGGGTCTTGGGGAACTAAGAGACAGTTGATCGGCAGCCCAGGCCTAAACTTCGTGGGCCTCAGGGGCCATGCAGAACTAGATTAGCTCAGCCCAACCAGATAAGAACACCTGGGCGGCGCATACCACCACTTAGACGGCGGGCACATTGATAGACTGAGGGCCAGGTCGGACTGAGTGGATACTTACCGTTTCTTGCCTAATCTGTGCCCGAAGATTATAACGCCGGGATATACCAATAAGGCCTAGTCAGTAAAGACCCTTGTGAGCCATCTTGCCAGCAAGCGCATATACTCTCCTTTGCTTACCGGAGGAGTCACAGGTCCTTATAGCTCATCCTTCACAGGGAAGGACAGCAACTTTAGCAGAATGACATGCATTTAAAAATGTCTACTTCAAAGAACGATATGACCTAGGTTGTACATGTCATATCTGAAGAGAGCACTACAGCTATTAGGGGCACGAAGGTCCAGACCCAATGGTGAAATAGGGAAATATAAAGGACCGGCTTCAGAACCTCTGAAACAACAAATCCCACAACTGCTGTCACAGTCGGACTTAAATAAGTTCATTATGAAAAAGCCACAACCTCCTGCTCCATCTCAGACCCCATTATCTAAAGGGGCTCAGGGTCGTGGCCCAAATATTCCTTCAGACAGAGACAGTGACATTCAAGGAAATGCCGAGGCAGCCGTGGACTTGCCAATCTCTAGAACCTTCATATCACAAGCACTTTCAAAAGCTCTTAACCCTGTGCTTGAAGAACTATCAGAGATTAAAAGAGAAATTAGGCATATTGGTCATAGAGTGGAAAATCTTGAATCTACCCAGTCAGACATAATTGCCTACACAAAGAAAAATACAGACACCCTTACAATCTATCAACAACACATTAATCTGCTGCATGATCAGCTAGAAGACCAAGATAACAGAGGAAGGCGGAACAATTTACGGATCCGTGGGGTGCCTGAAACAGTTGCTATGGAAGCTGTCCCGAAAGCAGTCACAGAAATATGTGCTTCACTGTTGGGAGATGACTACACCAAACCAATCATTTTAGAAAGAGCACACGGGGCATTACGCCCGAAGCCAAAACCCACTGACCCACCCAGAGATATAATTTGCAAATTCCTGAACTTCACCCAAAAAGAACTAGTTATGAAAAAAGCTAGAGAGTGTAACGGTATAGAATATGAAGGATCCACCATTTTACTTTTTCAAGACCTTGCCCCATCCACTCTAAACAAAAGAAGAATTCTAAAGCCCTTGACTGACTATCTCAGACAGAAAAGAATTGCCTTCAGATGGCTCTTGTAACATCCAGAATACAACTGCAGCACTCTCAGGTCTTCAAATCATCTTTGTTTTATTCCACGTTCCTTAGTGCGACGTTTCGACCACCCTCGGTCTTTCTCAAGCAAACATGCTTGAGAAAGACCGAGGGTGGTCGAAACGTCGCACTAAGGAAGGTGGAATAAAACAAAGATGATTTGAAGACCTGAGAGTGCTGCAGTTTTATTCTGGATGTTACAAGTAACTGGGGTACTACAGACTAGTACCCGACACTGACGGCACCACCACATTATGGACCTATAATCACCGTAGGTGCTGCTGCAATTAAGCATTTATTTTCAGATGGCTCTTCCTATTTGGCATGCTGATCTCATGGAGAGACAAAAAACTGATCCTCAAAACGCATAATGATCTCCCAGAAATACTGGCGGCTTTGGAGGTAGAAGACATGGAGATCCCCGACTGGTCAGCGACAAAGGACATCTTCATCCCGTGTGAGATCACCCCTCCTACTCCATGGGAAACGGTTTATCATGGAAAACCTCAAAGACAGAGGGAAAAACCAGGGAAGATGACACCCCGCAGGATTCTCTCTGAGGGAGAATGAAGTCCCATCTGAACTTACAGTTTGTTTTATAGGCACTAAGGTTTAACAGCTCAAGAGTGGGCGCGCTCTGCTCTCTTCCCCCTTGTTTTGAGTTGACTGTTCAATCCTTAAGGCTGCATATATGATAATTTCTATTACCATCTAGGCCCATTGGTTGGCAGCCTTTCCATTGGGTGGAGAGAGTGGCTCTGCGCACTACTGAGACCCAGTCTAGCTTAGTTTAGTTTGTTATTTCTTCTAATACAGTGCTCTCTTTGCCTGGAATATGGCAATTATACATGCAAATTTTATATGCTATATAGTACAGCTTAGGTTGTAGAGTTTGGTCTCGTTCTGTACTTAATCCTATATTATTTCCATCCTTGTTGCTGCCGTATATAGACACATAAATGCGGTATTTGAACCTTGCTAGGTTCCCCCAGGAGATCGCTTATCTCCTTGTCATATTTTCATATTGGAGAATTTGATTATTATGTTATGTTTGTTGCTCATATAATACCTTTGTTTTACAGCCACCTTCCCATCCCCACCTGTCTTGTACTCCTTTGGCTCATTTCTTGGCTCGTCCTTTCTCATCCACCGGTGTTTCAACTGGAGCAAATACTCGGAGGTTGGCTGCTAAGGGTAGGACACTATCCACAGCACACCTGATATACATTTATCACACAAATGGCTAATCTTAGACTAGTGACATATAATGTACGGGGTTTCCAATCTCCTCCGAAGAGAGGACAAATCTTGAGAAGAAAAAGTACAAGTGGTTTTCATTCAAGAAACCCACTTCAAACATAAAAAAAACACCTGACCTATCCAGGGCAATGTATAACCTTTGGTATCATAGCACCTCTCAATTTTCTAACAAACTGGGGGTGAGCATAGGTATACATAAGCACACCAACTTCACCCTAAAAGAAACTAAATCAGATGACAAAGGCAGATATCTGTTTTTGAAAGGATATATTGATTCCCAATTATACACATTGGCTAACGTTTATGCACCCAATACTGTGCACAAACCATGGTTTATAGAAGTATTGCAACTCCTGGAGGAGTTTAGAGAGGGCATGATTTGAATGTCTCACTTGACCCTTTGCTTGATTCCTCCACGGGCAAAACAGCTATTTCTTACAGAACATTGTCATCCATCAAAAGATTGCTAACAAAAAGCAATCTAATTGACATATGGAGATCTTTGAATCCCCAACTAAAGGATTATACCCATTACTCAGCTCCACACTCATCGTATCATAGACTGGACTACTGGTTGATACCACGATCATATGCGCATTTATGCTCTGAGGCCAAGATTGGTACAATGATTCATTCAGACCATTCCCCTGTGTTCTTGACCTTCAGCTCCCCAAATGCTGGTCCCAAGGATTACACTTGGAGATTAAATGAAACCATACTGGATAGTCAGGAGGCCAGAATTAAACTAGGGAAGACCCTTAGAGAATTTTTCTCAATCAACGCTACAGAAGAGATTTCTCCTCACATTTTATGGGAATCCCATAAAGCGGTGGTCAGAGGGGCTTTCATCTCCTTAGCTTCTTTTCAGAATAGGAAAAGGAAAGAGAAAATTGCTGCGCTTTACTCTGAAATATCCAAACTAGAAACTGCTTATAAACAATCTTTGGCGAAACAGCATTTGGTGGAGTTAGCAGATAAAAGGGAGGAATTAAAAAACATCCTTAATGCGCAGTTGGCAAAATATTAATTGTCGCTTAGGCAAAAATTAGTTGCCCATGGTAATAGGCCGACAAAATTCATGATGGCCTTAATCAAACAACGCAAAAAGAAAACCAGAATTTCAGCTATTAGAAGGGAGGACAACTCTTTATCCACTGAAGATAAGGAAATAGCAAACGCCTTTCACAAATATTACTCCGCCCTGTATAATATAAATTAATCGGACTCTGAATCTATTTTAGCTCGGAAGAAACAACTCAGAGTGTTTTCTACAGGAAGTCTCTTTGCCTTCCCTAACTGAGGAACAGGTGTCCACTTTATTACAACCCATACAGGAGCAGGAGATGAAGGCCATACTAAAATCCATGGCAAAAGGGAAATCTCCCGGCCCAGATGGACTGCCATTACTGTACTACCTCACCTTCTTAGACATATTGTCTCCCTTTTTATTAAAAGCCTTTAACTCCTCCCTGTCTGGTACACCCTTCCTGCCTCAGTCCCTGGCGGCCCACATTACATTAATACATAAACCACAGAAAGATCCCACCTTGTGCTCCAACTACCGCCTGATTTCATTACTGAACATAGACTTAAAGGTCTATGCGAAAATATTAGCATCCAGAATTAAACTGTTTATTAGGCAATCTGATACACTCGGATCAAACCGGTTTTATCCTGGGGGTGAGGGCAAGGATAACACCTACAAAGTAATTAACGCTATCAGCCTTACCAAAAAGATGAAAAGGCCTTTGGTGCTGCTAGGGACTGACGCGGAGAAGGCATTTGACAGGGTGACCTGGCCCTTTCTGCAAGCTACATTTGGATTTCCTAAACAATTTATAGAAGCCATCTTCACCATGTACACTACCCCTTTATGCGCATATCCGGGTAAATGATATACTGTCCCCAGCCTTTCAAATAAAAAATGGGGCTAGGCAAGGCTGCCCCTTGTCACCCATTCTGTTTATCTTGACCCTTGAACCACTTTTACAAAAAATTAGACAAACAAAAGAAGTGAGAGGATTGATTGTAGGAGATAGCGAATATAAACAAGCTGTATACGCAGATGATCTTTACTTCTCATGTCAAATCTTAAACAAGCATTCCCAGTTCTCTTACACATCTTTGACACCTTTGGCTACATTTCTAATCATAAAATCAACCCATCCAAATCTCAGGCTCTGGGTATTAATATCCCCCCTCACACTATTGAATACCTCAAAAACATCACTCCATTTGCGTGGACCTCGAGCTCTGTCAAATTCTTAGGAGTAAACATTACGTCGGATTTTGGTTCTCTATGCGAGAACAATTATAAACCACTACTAAAAGAAATACCTGAACTATTGAGTTCTTGGTCTCCAAATGTTTCTGTCTTGGATAGGACGAAAAAACATTTTTAACTCTCTAATAGTCCCACAATTCACGTATTTACTACAAGCCATTCCAATAAAACTACCAGGGTCTTTCTTTTCACAGTTTCAAAGATTCTGCTCTAGATATATCTGGGGCTCAACTAGGCCCAGAATCATACACAAAATATTGCAACTACCTACTACCCGTGGAGGAATCAATATGCTATCGCTGCAAAGGTTTCATAAGACAGTGCATCTGGCACGCATCATGGATTGGATTAGACGTCCCCCACACAAGCAATGGATTACATTAGAAGAACATATGCTACAACTTCCATTAAGATATGTAATATTTGCCGACCCAGCCATTTTGAAAGCGACCACACCTAAAAACTCACTGGTAGCGACTACACTGAGTATATGGAAAGACGATACTCTCAGGAATAATTGTGCAGAGTTTCCTTCTCCCTTGCTCAGAGTGTCTGACTGCTTCAATCACAATGATTCAGGTAATCTCATGTTGCCCCAAAAAGTCAGAACATGTGAGGCACCGGTGGATGAGATTTTGAGATTTTGAGTGAGGACGACCCAACAGGATCTAGCTAAGAAACTCAACGTCCCACATTTAAATACCCTTCAATATAATTTTTTCAAATCTACTATACTCCAGGTCATCAGACAATGTAGGCAATCTACTGAACTCACATGGTTTGAAACACTTGTAACTAGATTAAAGCCTCCACCAAAAATATTATCTAGAATTGGAGGTTCCTTACAAGAATTGGAACTACCTAAGAGTATGTACTTCTTTAAAGAATGAGAAAGCGATCTTGGTGTGACTTTTACCATGGAAGAGTTGAAAGATATTCTGCAGGCACCAAAACTAACCTCCCAATGTATAACCTTACAAGAAAACACATAAAAAGTGCAAACTAGATGGTACTTAACTCCCGTTAGACTGAGAAAAATGTTCCCTACAGTTTCAGAGAAATGCTGGAGGTGTCAGGAGCACACGGAACCTTTTTGCAAATTTGGTGGTCATGTCCAAAAATAATTGGATTTTGGACAGAGGTGTTTCAACACATTTCTTCTTTATTTAAATCACCCAGCCTACATCTCCAAAAAACACCGGCAACTGCTCTGCTGTCTCTCCTCCCCAGAACAGGCTCTATATTTAGAAGAGGTTTAATTAGAGCGCTCCTGGCGTGCGCTAGACTACTAATGGCTACTCACTGGAAATCTGAGATAGCCCCGACCATTGCTCAATGGACTATTAAAGTCAATGATGTGGTACAGCTAGAGGAACTTTCCCATTGGGAGTTGTGGAATAGAGCTAAATTTGAGAAGACATGGTCTCCTTGGATTAATAAAGATAGATAGGGAATCCCCCCCCCCCCCCGTTTTACAAGGAGACTTTGCCATCAATAGCTTACACAACTCTTATAGGCTTCGCATAAAAACAATTAAGCTGCCTCTTACCATTTAAAGACATCCCGATAGAAGAGGTGTCTCCCATCAAGGTTTCATTTGTATCCCCTATTACTAAAATCGGTGGTTGGTCAATCACAAAGACGAGTATAAAGCCAGTCATCATGGTACTTCCCTTTCCTCCCCCCCCCCCCTCTTTGTTTTTGTTTTCTTTGGCTGAATGTGTAACGTTTTGATTTTATTTCTAGTCACTATGTGCGTTGTAATCAGTGAGATATGAGACTTTATTATGATATTTATAGTCCTGACTTTATTATCACAGCCCAAGAACAGGACTTTATATGGGGCTATTGCTCACACTCTGTCATGATATGATTGTAAGAACAGTTACTGTTTACTCATGTTTGGTTCAAGATGAGTTGTTTTATGACTTATGTTGTAACCCTTTTGTGAAAACTAATAAAAAGCAAGAAAAAGAAAGTACAACTTGTCCTGCAAAAGATAAGACCTCAGGCCTCGTCCCCATTTCCGTTTTTCACTGATGTGCGCTGTCCATATTTTCCACGGACAGCAAACGTACCCCATTGATTTAAATGTGTCTGTTCTCATTTCAGTTTTTTTTTTTTTTTACTGACCGGGGACATGCGCTACTTTGATCCGTCATATGGACCAAGCACGCCAATTGAAGTCTATGGGTCCGTGAAAATCATGGACACACCACGGATGGCATCCGTGGTGCACCCGTTTTTTATTGAATACTGATGGGAGATTCTTTGGAAATTAATTTTCATCTAACCACCTTCAGAGAATTACGGATGGTAAGAACAGACACATGAAGCAACCATAGATCCATCATGGACATCTTCACAGATGAAACGCACAGGGCCGCTTCTGCCATGAGGCGAGATGAGGATCTCGCCTCAGGCGGCAGTTTTCTTTATTTTTGAGGGGGCGGCATCCACACAGCCGTTAAACACTGCTGCTGGATGCCACCCTTGTTCCCTTTAAGCTGGGCATTCAGCCCGGGCCCCCCCACTCCCAGAGCGCTAGGGATCTGCAGGCCTGTCACTTACCTCTCCGCTCCCTGCGCTCCTCCCCTTCAGGCCAGCGCCCTCTGAATGGTGAAGCAGAGAGACTTCCTGCTCCACCATTCAGCCTCCACGCAGGGATTGCGCTGCCGGCGTGTGTGGGCGGAGCCTGCAGCCCGGAAATCTGCATAAGCTCCGCCCACACAGTTCTGCAGAGAGATCTATGTCTGCAGGGAAGAGAGGACTTCAGGAGCGGGACAAGGTGAGTAGGCACTGTGTTTTGTTTTTTGTTTTTAACACAGAGGGCACAGGTGGCATGTCTACTACGAAGGGGGCACCAGAGGAGAGGGCATTAATACTAAAAAGGGGGCACAGTGGGCATTACTACTACAAAGGAGGGCACAGAGGGCATTACTATTATAAAGGGGGCTCAGTGGGCATTACTATTACAAAGGGGGACAGTGAGCATTACTACTTTAATGGGGGGCACAGTGGGCATTACTACTACAAAGGGGGCACAGAGAGCATTACTACCATAAAGGGGTACAATGGGAATTACTACTATAAAGGAGCACAAAGTCGATTACTACTATAAAGGGGCACACAGGACATTGCTACAATAAAGTGGGCACAGAGGGCTTTACTACTGTGAAGGAGGCACAATAGGCATTATTAATATGAAGAGGGCACAATGGGCATTACTACTGTGAAGGGGGCACAAAGAAGGCATAACTATTATTGGGGCACAGAGTGGGCATTGCTACTGTGAAGGGGCCACAGAGGGCACAAAGAGGGTATTTCCACTGTGAAAGGGGCACAGATATGTCTATCCCTCTGTGTGTGTGTCCCTGTGTGTTTGTCACCATCGCCATGCCCACAGTGTTCCTATGTCTTGACGCAGCTGCATCAGGCCGTCCTGTGAGGGCAAGAAGAAGACTGAAGAGGAGGCAGCGCCGCCAGCATGGAGTCCATGGGAGAGGCACAGGGAGGCACAATAAGGACGCATGTAACACTACCACATTATCAGAACTAGTGTTATCTGTGGTTTTACATAGGACTGCAGGTAACACTACCACATAATCTACACTAGTGTTATCTGTGGTGTTACATAGGACTGCAGGTGATATCAATAATATTATCTGTACTTGTACTGCCCCAGATCTGGCAGGACAGTCTTGGAGTTTGGCGGCTACTTGGCTTTCATACTATTTTTTTTTTTTTTTTTTAATGGGAGGGGGCACCATTTAAATTTTTGCCTCAGGCCCTAGAATCGGCCCTGGAAACGCGTACATTTCTTTTTCTTTTTTTTTTTTTATGGACGTGTCACTGTGGACGAGGCCTCATACAGCTATGTGAATAAAAAAAATTAAAAAAAGCAATGGCTCCAAGAAGACGGGGAGTGAAAAATTGAAAATGTGAAAACAGAAAATTGCTCTATCACCAAGGGGTTAATGTCATTTAATAAATTAAATCCATTAAAATTCTATTTTTGATTTATTCCATTTTAAAGGTTTAGTTAAAAAAATATGAATGACACTTCAGTGATTTAGATGGTTGCTGTAAAACGACAGATGTAATTATCACATGCGGTAGATCTCTTCAAATAAACAACTTACTATTGCAAGCCAAATTTCCAAAAGTGTGAAATGTATCATTGTCCAAAAATATACCAGATATTTCTACCACAGACCATTCACACATCTAGTGATGAAGATTAGCATGGAAATAATACAGCTAAAATGTGTAACTTTTTTATGCTAAATGTTTAGTTTATTTTTATCTGTCCAGGTTGCAGGCAGTAATGAGTGAGAAAAAATGTTTTATTCTATTGCATCAATTATATTTTGGAATGATTTGACACACAGGTGCGAAGCGTGGTTACTAAGTGCGTAATAATCCTTCTCTGATGCAAGGTAACAGCTGATCGGCGGGGATGTTGGACTCCGACTGCTCTGATATTGATGGCCTAACCTAGGGATCAAAATCCTTGACAACCCCTTTAATATTAAATCATTGACAGATTATGCAGGTCGAATACCAAACAATCTATAGTGCATATCTAGTTCTAGTCTATTTATTGAAACTGACCCTTTTAAAGGGGTTGTTGGGGTTAAGAGCTCAGCCCAGACACATCTTCATTTTTACTCAGGCAGCCCCTCTTATATTGCAATGTGCCGCCTGGATACCGTCGCTCCACAGGGTTAGGCTCCGAAGCAATAAAGGGTACAGTAATAGCGGAGGTGGAGAAATGGTCAAGTCCAGACTTTTATAAAGTTCAACAGCTTTACTTGAATCAACTTGCATCCATACAAGTCGTGTTTCTCTTGGTTCCAGCAGGTTTTGGTATAAATTGGCATGCAAACTTAAATATTCTGCTTTATCTCTCTGCTTTAGTCTGGACCAGGATCGTACATAGAAATCATTGGGCCCCATAGCAAGAACCTGAATGGGGCCCCTAACCCCGCCCACTACCCCGGCCCATCCCACATGCTGCCCTGGCTCCTCCCATGCCACACTCCCATTTGCCAATAAAGAAATGTATACATGAGCTACTGAATTTTATTTTATTTTTTTAATTAAGGAGACGTTATACTGTATGGGGCAGCAACAAGAAGATGTTATACAGCATGGGGGCAGATACAAGGAGACGTGATACTGTATGGGGGAAGCCACAAGGAGACATTATACTGTATGGGGCAGCCAGGGACATTATACTGTATGGGGGCAGTCACAAGGAGATGTTATACTGTATGGGGGCAGCCACAAGGAGGCGTTATACTGTACGGGGGCAGCCACAAGGAGGCGTTATACTGTATGGGGGCAGCCACAAGGAGACGTTATACTGTATGGGGGCCAAGGCGTATATGGGGCAAGGAGACATTGTACTGTATGGGGGCAGCCCCCAGGTGTATGGATTACACTGTATATTATACAACATGGTGTATGGACTATACTGTATATTATACGGCATGGTGTAGGGATTATACTGTATATTATACAGCATGGTGTGCAGATTATACTGTATATTATACGGCATGGTGTAGGGATTATACTGTATATTATACAGCATGGTGTGCGGATTATACTGTATATTATACAGCATGGTGCGCGGATTATACTGTATACTATACAGCATGGTGTGCGGATTATACTGTATACTATACAGCATGGTGTGCGGATTATACTGTATACTATACAGCATGGTGTGCGGATTATACTGTATACTATACAGCATGGTGTGCGGATTATACTGTACATTATACAGCATGGTGTGCAGATTATACTGTGCATTATACAGCATGGTGTAGGGATTATACTGTGCATTATACAGCATGGTGTAGGGATTATACTGTATATTATACAGCATGGTGTACGGATTATACTGTATACTATACAGCATGGTGTACGGATTATACTGTGCATTATACAGCATGGTGTACGGATTATACTGTGTATTATACAGCATGGTGTGCGGATTATACTGTGTATTGTATAGCATGGTACAGGGATGATAATTTATACTGTACAACAAATGCATGGTGGTTACACCATGCCGGACAATATAACCCCTGTTCTATGCTGTATAATATACAGTACGTACACACACATACATACACACATACACAAATACACAAGACACACATACACACACAGATAAAAACTTAGTTACTTGGCCCTTGTCTCCACTTCAACGCTCTGGAGGGGGCTGGCCATCCTTGGTCTTCTTCTCCCTTCTTCTTTCCCCTCTTTTGCTGCGCTGTCCTTCCGTCCAGTAACAGCAGCATAGCAGTGGTGTGGTTTGCCTATATGGGCAGTACGCCACTGGTCTGGACGTTAGACTTTGCGGCTGTTCTGGTAACTTTTTGGAGTATTTTGCCTTTGGCTGTTGACACCCTCTCAATACTCGGTCTGTAAATCTGTATGAAGTCATGGTACTCTATGAGCTGCTTCCCTCAGGAGGGGGCCTCCCCTTGCTGCTACATCTTGGCCAGAGTCTGCATCTGACACTGTCCTGGCTTAGACTGACTAAACACCTCCTGCTGCCCTTCCATTGGTAGGAAACGGGACTGGTCCACTTCTGCCCAACAGGGGGAGAAAGAATGGAACTCACCATTCCAATCTAAAGATCTCTCTGCCATATATCCGCTGCCAACTGCTGGTGCACTTGGCACTATACCTGTACAAAACTGTTTCATAATATTAGGAATGCGCAATGTAGGAGGACCTCTAGCTGTCCTTTAGCCAGCGCCTGCAACCCTGATGGCAGACCTGAGAAATATGAGGTCTGTTCACCACCACCAATCTTCCTTGCCTGAGCAGACTCCTGAAGGTTCTGGAGCAGTCAATGAGCCGTAACTTCAGGTGCCTGCTACTGTGATTTCTGTTGCGCCACCTGTCGAAACGTCAGAGACCGGGAGGACACCCAGTATCAGCAAGTTGTCCTGTTTGCATATAGGGCCTGCGTCTCCAATTGCAGATTCTGATGTTTTTGTTGTTTGGTCTTTTCTAGCCAAGTTAGAAGAAAAAATAAAGTGTAGTGCTCCAGTGGAGGTTTGACCTTAGCCCATGTGGCAGGATTTGTCTAAATTGACGTTTTAGGATTCATTTTTTTGTGGAGTCAAGCTGTTGGGAAGTCACTTGTCTATTGAGATCAAGGAAAAGATTTGTAGACTATGGAGCATTTATTAAGAAAGTCCCATAGCTGGAGGAGGATCCGCTGAAGTTATGAAGAGGCCTGAACCAAAACTGAATTCGGATCCAAGTTTTAAACTGGTTTTCCAGCTTAAAAATCAAATAACAAAGTTATATAACAAAGTCTCACGTCTCATCGGAGGACATACTGTACATTATAATGCTGTATGGAGATGTATCTCAACACAGCATTAATCCGAAGTTTTTGGGTCTATGATCCGAAGCTCGCATCACTAGTCTACATAGCCTCCAGGAATTAAGAAAATAAAATTACAGAAAATACTTACTTTATTATAAATATATTCCCAAACACATTTTATTAGTTAGAATGGCTCGTTTTGTCTAGAGAGCAATCATTAGGAGAAATAAAATGGCCGCCGTCTAATTCAGGATCATAATCCCTGATGAGCAAAGAGGAGGCAGCTCTTTACCTCAGTGTTGTGAAATAACTTGTCCTCCTGTGTGATTAGGACAGGTTTTGTGTGTACAAATAGGACGGCGGCCATTTTGTTTCTCATAATGATTGCTCTCTAGACAAAATGAGATCAACCCTCTCTACCCCGGAGGGGTTTTTTTTTCCGTTTTCGTTTTGCGCTCCCTGCCTTCATACAGCCATAACTTTTTTTTATTTTTCTGTTCTCATAGCTACATGAGGGCTTGTTTTTTGTGGGAAAAGTTGTACTTTCCAACACCACCATTTATTATTGCATATGATGTAGTGGCAAGCGGGAAAAAAATTCCAAATGGGGTGAAATTGCAAAAAAAACGCAATTCCGCCACAGTTTTACGGGTTTTTTATTTACGGTTTTCGATGCTTATTAAAACTGACCAGTTACTTTCATTCTACTAGTCAGTACGAATCCGGAGATACCTAATATGTATAGTTTTTCTTGCGTTTTGATAGTGATAAAATAATTATAAAGTTGGAAGCCGGAGCAACACTAGTATGGCGCTGGTCGGGAAGGGGTTAATGAAAGGTATTTGGGAATATATTTATAATAAAGCAATACTTAAGTATTTTCATTTACTTTATTCCCGGAGTACCCCTTTAAACTCATCCAGCAAAAAAACAAGCCCTCATACAACTCTGTAGATGGAAATATAAAAAATGTATGGGTGTCAGAATATGGAAGTACAAAGAACAAAAAACATTTTTTTCAAAGTTTTTAATATTTGAGCAGTGAAACAGAAGAAAAACCGCATATATTTGGTGGTGTTCTAATCGTCATGATCTGCAGAATAAAGGTTGTCATGTCATTTTTAGAGAACAATGAACGCTGCAAATACAAAACTGGCCAACTAAACAATGGCGGTATTGTGGGTGTTTTTTTTTTTTTCCCTCCAATATCACCCCTCAAAGGATTGTTTTTCTACATCTATGGTAAATGATAATGGTGGCATCACAAAATAAGCTCTCATACGCCTATGTGAAAGGAAAAGTATAAAAGTTAAGGCTCTTGGAAGTCCAAGACAAAAAAATGAAAACGCAAAGGAGAAAATTGGCCCAGTCCTAGAAGGGTTAAACACATTTAGTTTATTCGGTAAAGGATGACTGAAATTGTGTTAGGACAGGAAGCAAAGCTCTTCCAAAATGATACTTTCTTCCAAGTAGGTCATCTAGATTTTTTTGAGACAGAGTGATATTTCACCTCTAAGTAGGTCGTTTTTGTGACCGCGGCCCCCGCACTACATTATTGTATTCCTTTGGCGACAAATTGATGCAGCTTTTTGCAGAAAAAAAATTGTTGTGACTCCAATATCTTCAGCTGAGTATTCCTTCAGTAGAGGGTCAGCTACCACAAGTCGAAAATGCCCGACAGCCTGATCTGACAAACCAGCAGGTGGTCTATTATTGCCAGGAAGAAAAGCCAGAAAATTGGCACATTACATAGGACAACAGTTTATTTTGGCAAATCACGAAACAACTTCAATGTGACCTTTAAAAAAAAATGAGTAACATTTTAGTCATTTCTGCTGCATCTGTCAAAGCAATAAGAGGACAATGTTAATATAAAAGAAATAAAACCGTATAAAGTAAAACGAAAAAAAAAAAAAAAGCCTTGAACACACAGACATAAAATGACAGCTTTCTGCTTCAGGAGAGATGAGTGATTACTCCTTTGCGGCATCAGTTCAGACCAGAGATTAAGTGCTGCTTTTGTGGTCCGCAAATTGCGGTTCCGCAAAACACAGAAACCAGCCACTTGTATTCCGCATTTTGTGGATCGGGACGTCCTGCCATCTGTAGAACTGTCCTACCCTTGTCAGTGAAACAGACCAGAATAGGACATGTTCTAATTTTTGCGGGGCCACGAAAAGGACACACGGATGTGGACGGCACACAACGGTCCTGTGCATGAGCCCCAGATGATCCAGAATCTGGATGACAGAGAAGTCATTGCACCAAGCACTATTTGTACCCATCAATAGTTGGAAAACGTAAGCACAAGATGCAGGGGTGCACCTAGCCTTTATGCTGCCTGAAGCAAAAACTGAAATGGCACCCCCCCATGCCAATTTCTTAACCAAACCCCTTCCCTCCAGCCCTACTGTTAGGCCTCATGCACACGAACGTGTGCCAGCCGTGCCCGTGCTGCGGGCCGCATACGGCGGGTCCGCAATAAACGGGCACCGGCCATGTGCAGCGCGCATCACGGATCGCGGACCCATTCACTTCAATGGGTCCGCGATCCGGGAGATGCAGAGCGGAGGCACGGATCGGAACACCACGGAAGCACTACGGTGTGCTTCCGTTGTGTTTCTGGCCGTGCATCCGCACCGCAAAAAAGTAGCGCAAGCACTACTTTTTTGCGTTGCGGACCCTCGGATGCGGATCGCGGACCCCATTCAAGTGAATGGGTCCACGATCCACATGCGGTGGCTTCACGGTCAGTGCCCGTGCATTGCGGACCGCAGTTTGCAGCCCGCAGCACGGGCACGGCCAGCACACGTTCGTGTGCATGAGGCCTTAAAGACAAACATACAGAACCACAAAACATACAGGGTAATACAGCACCACATACTGTGCCCACTGTGCTTCTCAATACTATACTGCATAAACAGATAATCCCCCTTATGCTGTCCCCGTCTTGACCCTACCTGATGCTGCCTGAAGCAATCGCCTCACCTCGTCTCATTGGTGGTGCACCCCTGACAAGATGTGATGCAAATAGGAATGAAATTCAACTGAAAGTTCTACAGAGAAATGTTAGTCCTGCTAAAAGGGTCTGTAGGTGAAAATTTGAAAAATACTTCTGTCACCTGAATAAGCAGGTGCACTCTGGACCAGGGGTGGACACAGACAGCAGAGCCCCCCCTCCCCCCGCGGATATAACCTCTTCTCCCCCTACTCAGCCCCTCTGACATTTCATGCTCCAACGCTTTCCTTTGCCCTGGGCTGTTTTGTTTACATTTTTACACTTCTAAGCAGATAGGTCTCTGGCACTGATGGGCGGCTTTACAGGCTAGGGCGGCGCTAAGGCCTGTCCATTAGTGCCAGTAACATTACCGGGCTCAGTGCTAGGTGTAAGTCCTCCCTCTCCATAGTACCCCCAGTTGTAATAAGGCTCCCTACAGTGCTCTCAGTACTAATAGGGCCCCCTATAGGGCACCTCTAATAGAAATAAGGCCAATCTATAAGGCATTTCTATAGAGCCCTCAGTAGTAATGCCCGCCACCACTGCCCACAGTATTTATAATGTTCCCTGCAGTGCCCTCTGTAATTATAATGCATTCCTGCCGTAACCCCTAGAGTTATAATATTCTTTGTAGTGCCCCCATAAGTTATAACACCAGTCCTCTCCCTAACTTCTTCTATACCATGCAGTCCCATGTAAATAACACCAGTCCTCTCCCACCAGTTTTCTATATGATACAGTTCCATGTAAATAACTAGAGATGAGCAAACATGCTCGTAACGAGCACTGTAGCGCTCGGCTCCCCTGCACTCGCATGGGCGCAGGCATCCAGATCCGTCCTCCTCACCCGACAGATCCGGATGCCTGCGCCCACGCGAGCGCAGGGGAGCTGAGCGCTACAGTGCTCGTTACGAGCACGTTCGCTCATCTCTATAAATAACCTCTCTTCCTTACAATCTTCTATACCATGCAGTCCCATGTACTGTACATAACACCAGTCCTCTCCCACCAGTCTTCTATACAATACAGTCCCACATAGTTATAACACCAGTCCTCTCCCACCAGTCTTCTATATGATACAGTCCCATGTAAATAACATCTCTTCCTTACAGTCTTCTATAACATACAGTCCCATGTAAATAACTTAAATCCCCTCCTTCAGCTCCCTCCAACACATAGTCCTATGTAAATAACATCACCCCTTACCCTACAGTCCTCTATAATACCCATCCCTCTCTGGGCCCCTGTGCAGCTGAACCTGCTGCACAGGCGGTATGTCCGCCCATGCTCTAGTCTTTACGTTGCCTGTTACTCATAAAGTGTGAAATGTTCTTCTGCAGGTAGCTTTCTAACTTTGCAAATAGTCTTGATTAAAAATCTACAGTATGGTGTATACCAGGGGTGCACTACTGTTTTTGATCTGGAGGGCGCATTGTTACACTCTATTTCACGGGGGCACAAAAAATTGTCGATTTGGCACTGGTTTGCATCATGAATGGGGAGGAATGA
>ONZH01021130.1:0-15941 GCA_900303285.1 Rhinella marina
ACATAATGTGTACACAGTCTAGTTATCATAACATGTTGGGTGACATGATCCTAGTGCTTTGAGAATATTTCACTTATGTGAATTATGGCTTTGTACTTACTAGACACCCATACGGCGTGGTCCTCCCAGGGTCCTGGGGAAAACTCTGCCTCCCTGACGGTTGGAGCTACAAAAGATAAAGCATAAATTTAGATTCTATTTTGAAGACAGAAGTTCCACCAATTACACTTTTGATTTTAGCGGACGCCGAGGTGACTAAGTGAAGGCGTCTATGACTGACGAGCGATGGTGCATTAAAGGGTTAATGAACTCAGCGTGCAGTAAGGGGAAAAAATGGTTCTGCCCGCGGGGGTGTTTCTCTTGTGGACACTGTTTCCAATTACCAGCAAGAGGGTGTTTCTTTTAACCCACACCCCTGCGTCCTGGATGGCTGAGGTGGTGGTAGCGGCTAAGGGGTTAATAGGATGGCCCTGATAGGGGGACGGCCTCTTTCTCCAGCATCTTCACTGACAGCTTCCCACCCTCCCTTCCCCATTATTTCATCTTTTTCTTTAATTTTTCTGATTCATTTCTGGTTTGTTTCAGTGTTTTACATTGCAAGTCACAACAGAGGTCGGTTGACGATTTCAGACGGAGAAGAAGGCAGACTTGCCCACAGAACGCTGTGGGGCATAGCGCTTCAATACTCCGGGTTATGGTGTTTTATGGTCAACAAGTTGAAGTTTTGGATAAGATAAGAAAATAAAGCTGTGACCGACCCTTACCCAACTTAAGGAGGTGTGTGTTTTATTGGCCGGCTGCGAGGGTGGTTTGGTGGGGGGGTTTAGAGAGGTCAGTCTCGGCAGTCTACCTACCTTCTACCTCGGGGGCTGTTGGAGTGGCAGGTGGGCTCCTCTGTGGCTGGGGTTCAGGCGGGGTAGAGGGCCCCTGTGGTGGTGCAGCAGCTGTAAAAAAACATTAAATAATGGCATTTCATTCAACTCAAATGAACAGTTGTAATTGCTGATGTTGATACATGTGAATAGTTTGGTGCTGGATCCCATTCCTAAACACTAGTGCTCTTATATCACTGCTGCTGCACTCCCACATAGCCTGGATTAAAAATTAATTAAATATGTTTACACTTACTAGAAGTTGATGGAACTGTGGTGGCCGTCAGGCCTCGACGGTGACGTCGCTGACGTCGCTCTGCAACATAAATCCGTACACAATTGATATGATGACCGTTTTTAATAATAACACTGTATACTACTATGAAGATATTATGGGTGAGAGGAGGGCGATATGATGTGGAGTGGGCATTTAAAGTTAAGGGATCATAGAATATCTGGGATGCATATTTGATGGAGGGGGCATTTTCTTGGGAGGGTTGAATGAATGAATAAAAGATGTCTGTGTGTCACATTCTGCAGGTACAAACATAACAAATATAAATACAGCACATACAATGCACTAGTATACCATAGCTCCCGTCCCAACCGTTCAGGATTAGGCTGGACTGTCAGGATTTTAGCGGCTGAGTCCGGGAATGGGTGGCTATGTCCCGTGGTCAGCTGTCTTTGCATCCATAAGAAGCAGAGACGGGTGACGGTAAGCAGGGAGCAGTCCCTTCACCTTCCCCGACGTCCAGTGTAATGTCTCCTTGTGTCTGCCCACATACAGTATAATGTCTTCTCCTTGTGGCCCCAAGTGTTTTTTTTATTCTAAATGGGTATTATTTATTGCAATACATTTCTTAATATCTTTATTGCGGGAATATTTTTGATATCGCCCACTCCAGACACATTAGATGCAGCATGAGCACGTCTTTGAGTCTGTGTGTAGGAGGAGGAAGCACTAACTATGAAGGGGCATATATTTAAGGGTACTTTCATACTAGCGAAAGAGATCCGGTGGGCTGCTATGGCCAGGAACAGCCCAACGGATCTCTCCGGATCCAGCATTTGCCTGACACAAAAAGGAGAATGGCCAACCCCATCAACAATAATGGGTGACGGTGCTGAACCGGCCGCTATCCAGCAAGAACGCCGGGAATTTGCAGGGCAAATACCGCGGATCAGCCTGCCGGATCACCACCACATATGTGAAAGTAGCCTAAGGCAAATTACTGTGAAGGGGCACGTATCTGAGAATATCTTCACTTGTTTGAGTGGAGTTAGAGGCGTGGCCTAGCATGAAAGAAAATTTCTGCAGCGCACCACGCACGCCCACGTTGTCCTTCTATACGGTTTTCATTATTGGCACTGGTATCAGGGTTGCCAACCAAAATTTTTTTTTTTCTGGACAACTTTGGACAACATCCCAAAATCATGGACGGTTAACATTTTTAAAGGAAAAATTTGAAAACCATAATGAAGGATAAATATAAAGTAATAAAGGTCTATAGCTCAATATACTGATCAGAACTCATTACTACCATTTACTGTAAGCTGAAAAATGATGATAATTACCACCAAAATAATCTAGTATAACCAGCCTCTAAAAAATCACAGACTTTTTTCACGGACATTGGAAAAAAGTTGCCTATTTTTACGAACTGTCCAGAAATTTGTGGACAGTTGGCAACCCAGACTGGTATATATACAATACAGTACACTAATTTATTAACATGATTTTACTTTTTAAATATTTTGTTACTTACCCCTTCTTATCTCCTCCCGTATCTCCTTCAGCCACTCTGGGGTTTTTATTTTTAGATCCGACCATCGGCGTTGGATCTGGCCGGAGGTCCGCACAGTCCTACACCTATGTAGGAGGCCTCGGATCACCACCTCTATGACCTCCTTTTTGTGCACATGTTGATGGGGGTGTGGGCCATCATAGTTCTCCCGGTCCATGACACGGACCATGTATTTGAGCTCCTCTGAGCTAAAAGCAGCTGCTCTTCTTGCCATCGCTAGGCCTCTACGTCGTGCGTACGTGCGTACGTACGTGCGTACATACGTACGAATATTACGCTAAAGATTTGTACGCTAATGCGTACGTATTCCGTCAAGTAGCGTACTTTTAACAACGCTACACTGTATGTTCGTCACTGGAGTAGGAATGTTCGCAGACGCAGTGTATTTGTACGCTAATGCGTACATATTCAGTTAAGTAGCGTACCTTTGACAACGCTACACTGTATGTTCGTTACTTGAGTAGGAATGTTCGCAGACGCAGTGTATGCGTACGCTAATGCGTACATATTCATTTAGTTAAGTAGCGTACCTTTGACAACGCTAGACTGTATGTTCGTTATTTGTGCGGGAATGTTCGCATTAGCGTACGTATTAGTGTAGATTCTCAAATATGCGTATATTCGTTCGTATAAGGTTCGTTTTAGGTTCGGTTCGTACGAATCCGAACTTCAAGAAAGTTCGCCGAAGCGAACCGAACCGAACTTTTCAAAAGTTCGCTCATCCCTAGTTCTGATGCCTTCAGTGTGAATCTACAATTTTCATAGTTATGAAAATATAGAAAACTCTTTAAATGAGAAGGTTTGTCCAAACTTTTCGTCTGTACTGTATATGTGCCCAAAGTGCTATATATGCATGGTGCTTCTAAAACCGGTCACCATGCTTCACTTCCAACAAAAAATAAGATAAAAAGTGATCATATAGTAATACATATCCCAAAATTGCATCAATAAGAAATACAGATCATTCAGCAAAAAAATGTAACCACATATATAGTTGTGTACTTTTTATAAGGTTAGAGAAAGACACAGGTTCATCAAGTTCAACCTATGATCTCACCATGTTGATCCAGAGAAAGTCAAATAAACCCTATCAGGTAGGTGCCAATTACCCCCATATTAAGGAAGAAAACAATCTTCTAAATATGACAAAATAAATTCCAAGTTCAATATCCCTTTTTACATTCCAGAAAGGCATCTAAGCCTTTTGGAAATTATTCAATGAATCTATTTACATCTTGTGACAGAGAGTTCCATAATCTCACTACAGTAAAGAATCCCTGTCTACTGTATGTTGATAGTGAAACTTTCTTCTCTCAGCAACCTTTGGCACTCTAGTTGTTGTGAAACTACAATTCCCAGCATGCTCCATTCACTTCTAAGAGAGTTCTGAGAAGCTGCAGAGCTGGAGGTTGATGACCCCTGCTCTAGATATAGAGAATACCATTTGTTATAGTTATAGGCCTGGTATGAGAAGATCATTAAAAAGATACTTGTACTTAACCACTGTGGCAGTTTATGTGTTATATTTGTTGTGTTTGTTTTATTTTTGACGCACATTTAAGTTGATGTTTTGACACAATGACAGTACTTGTTGATGCAAGATTGTCATTATATTGCACTTTATATGCAAATGTGAAAACTGTGGGTTTTTTATTTATGATTTATTGCATTATATGTTGTACTTTGTTTCTGTTTTGCAATAACTTTAATAAAAAGATTGAACCAGAAAGATATTTGTACTTTCCGTTTATATATTTGTATACTACATCGATTAGATCTCCCCTGAGCTGTTTTTTTTTTCCCAAAGTACACAGACCAAAGTTTGATAATCTCTCTAGGTACTAAAAACCCCTCACTCTGTTAATTCCTTAACCCCATCAGGACTGGGTCATTTTCCATTTTTCCATTTCCATTTTTTTGCTCCCAGCCCTCCCAGAACAATAACTTTTTTTTCCGTTTTCCATTCATATAGCCATATGAGGGCTTGTTTTTTATGTGATAAGTTGTACTTTCCAATTGTACCATTTATTATTTTATGAATTATAAATTTTATAAATTATAAAAAAAAAAAATCCACCACAGCTTTGTGGGTTTTGTTTTTAAAACATTTCCTATTTGGTAAAACTGACCTGTTACATTGATTCTCCAGGTCAGTAAGATTACAATGATACCACATAGTTTTTCAGACGTTTTAATACTGGGGAAAAAAATTAAATAAATAAAGACTTTGGCAAAAAAAAAAAAAAAACTAAAAAAAACTTTTTCTTTGCATCATCATATCAAGACCCCCATAACTGAGCTGTCTGAGGGCTTATTTTTTGCAGGATGATTTGTAGTTTTATTGATATCATCTTAGGGCGTATGCGACTTTTTGATCACTTTTTAATATATTTTTGGGGGGAGTGAAGTGACAATTGACAATAAAGTTACAAAAAATAGTAAGTAAGCAATTTTAATGTTTTTTTTTTACATTATACCTTTCACCATATGGGATAACTATTTTATATTTTAATAGTATGGGGTTTTTCGCACCTGGCTATGCCTATGAGGTTTATTTTTTTTTATTTTTTTTTTACTTTAAGTTTGTATGTTGCAAACTTAGCTCTATGGAAAACTGGTAATTGATTCTGAAGTCATTGTAATTTTAACCCCCCCCCCCCCAAAAAAAAAAAAAATAATAATAATAATAAAGCTTGAATTAAAATAACATAAATAATACAGATAATGCAAATATTTACATAACAGTCAGTGAGGTTAATCACTTTTTACAAGAATGGGAGAATCTTTTTAGTCTATTCTTTGGCACCATCCACTGATCCTGACCATCTTTACTTGCTTAGCGGTGTCAGCGAGGCTAGTTGCAATACTTTACAATGCACATACAAGGAACTACGCTCAGTGCCTCAGAGAAAACAGAGAGCCTCACTGTTTTCTTTCACTTCCGTAGCATTCCTCATTGGTAAAAAAATCTATAATTGCAGTAGATTATGGAGCTTACAGCAGATATCATGAAGCTCACCAGGTCTCCACATTTGCACACTGAATAGCATTTAGTAAAAAAATAAAGCATTCTGAAACTGATTGGCTGTAATTGACCCCAGATGAGAGTGCTGATTGTTACAGAAAATTAGATGACCTACTTTTGATGGTCACTAACCCTAAACAAGCGCTCCCTGAGATTCTACGCATATTTGAATCATTCGTTATATATCTAACCACAAAATAAATCCTACTAAATCTCAAGCACTAGGAATTAATATATCCCAGAATACAATTAGCTTGTTACAACAAAAGTTCCCATTTGCCTGGACCTCGAAGTCTGTTAAATTCCTTGGGATAAATATTACTCCAGAATATCATAAGCTATATGAATCTAACTATAAACCATTATTAAAAGACATACCGGACATTCTGAATGCATGGGCCCCCACTCTCAGACCCTTCATATAAGTCTAAAACAAAAATAACGGAATCTCTAATAACAGCTACATTGAGAGTGTGGAAAGACGAAACTATCACAAAACACTGTGTGGTATTCCCCTCACCATTACTGGAATTAAGAGACTGCTTTAATTACGACAAAAGTGCATTTTCAATCCCGACCCAAATCAGGACCTGTAAAAAACCTATAGAGGATCTGTTAGATGAGAATGGAGTTGTTTGTAACATAAGCGACATGAAAACTATACTCCAAGCTCCCAATTTAAATTCCCTACAATATGAAAACATAAAATTGAGTATAATAAAACATGTTAAGCAGACTCATAACCCTCCGGACCTATCTTGGTTTGAAAGGCTGTTGACACAAGACAAAACTCCAAATAGAAAACTTACAGGAGATTGAATCCCCAAGCTCATTATATTTTATTAAAGAGTGGGAAAGAGATTTAGGCCAGAAATTTAAGGCAGAAGAGATTAAAAATATACTTAATGCTCCCAAAATGACATCGAGGTGTATAAATATGCAAGAGAACACATATAAAATCCTGTCCAGGTGGTACCTAACTCCTGCACGTTTGAAGAAAATGTACTCTACAACGTCAGACAAATGCTGGAGGTGTCAGACGAACGTTGGCAACTTCCTCCACATCTGGTGGTCTTGCCCCAGACTGGAGTTTTTGGAAAGAGATGCTAAATCATATTTCAGCGCAATTTACACAATTGAACCTAAAAATATTCCAAACTCCAGCATTTGCCTTGCTATCTCTGATACCTAAAAGCATTCCCAAAATAGCTGGACAGCTAATAAGAATACTGTTGGCATGTGCGAGATTACTAATCGCATCCTATTGGAAAACAGAACTCCCCCTAAGGGATCCCTCAATGGATAAAAAAGGTTAATGATCTAGCTCGCTCAGAAGAGTTGTCTTACTGGGAGTTGAGAAATAGACACAAATACGATAGCATTTGGTCACCATAGTTAAACAAGAATAAAGCTCAAACCTGATCCAGGGACCAATTTAAGACCTCCCATATATAAGGTTACCCATTAGCCAAGACGGACAGCAGACAGATAACAATACTGACCGTACCTGATCCAGGAACACCAGTTGATTTTTTGCTCTACGGAGCACCCGAGCACAATGGAAGTCAATGGGAGAACCAGAGCACTAAACCAGGCACCTCCTGCTCTGAAGATGGGAGGGTGTCTGGTTAATAGGGAAAGGTGAGAAAATGATGGAAACACCACTAAAATGGTTTGGGATCAGCATGGGGAGGATGTCTGGATGCATCTTGGACTCCCAAGTCGCTGTTGTTAACAATGTTGTCCGAGTATTACGCCACTTTTACAGAATCACAAGAATACGCCCAAAACCGAAGATAAAATTGATTTTAGAGGAAAAATTGTTAGGAAACATATACAGTATTTACTTGTATATAAAGTGCAAGTGCTGCCCAAAATTACAAGGAAGAGGCACTCCGATACAACCTTTATACATCACATAAAGGAGGGCCTCATTCACATTGTGGTACAATTGTTCATGTCGTGGGACTCCTACACTCACAAAGTCTATGCACTAAGTGAAAGGGCTGCCAAAAATTACAAGGAACAGGCACTCCAATACACCCTTTATTACACATAAAGGAGGGCATCAGACACACCCTGAAAAATTATGATTGATGACCTGCCACTGACACTCAAAAACATTAGGGGTAAGGGTCTGCTGCTAAGCTGACCCTCTAAAACATTAGGGGCGAGTGCCTGCTGCTGATCTGACCATGTATAACATTAAGGGTGAGAGCCTGCTGCTGAGATGACCCTCTAAAAAATTAGGGCCGAGTGCCTGTGACGGTCAGATCAGCAGCAGGCACTCGCCCCTAATTTTTTAGAGGGTCATCTCAGCAGCAGGCTCTCACCCCTAATGTTATACATGGTCAGATTAGCAGCAGGCACTCACCCCTAATGTTTTAGATGGTCAGCTTAACAGCAGACCCTCACCCCTAATGTTTTTGAGTGTCAGCAGCAGTCAAGGTCAACATATCAGGAGGAGGACCAGAGTGAGGAAGTGGAAAAGGAGGTGGTGGACGATGAAACACTGACCCAACCTGGGAAGGTGGCAAGTCAAGCGAGGACAGCAGTACAGAGGGGGAGGGATCCACAGCACCACAACAGGCTGGAAGAGGCAATGGAATGGCAAAAGGGAGAAGGCAGGCCACACCAAACAGGCCCGCAACTGTTCCCTGGAGCACCCCCTTGCAGCAATCTCCCTTACCAAGTGGTAGGTGTTCCGCAGTCTGGCACTTTTTTTGAGTAAAGTGTGGATCATAAAAGAATTGTCATTTGCAACCTGTGACGTATCAAACTGAGCAGGGGCGTGAACACTAGCAACCTGACCACCACCAGCATGATCCGCCACATGGCATCAAAGTACCCTAATAGGTGGGATAAACGCCTGGGTCCACAATCGGTGTCTGCGGGTCACACCACTGCCTCCTCTTCCCCTGTGTTAAGTGTTGGCCAATTACCTGTCCAAGATGCAGGCCCAGATGCCTCCCGCCCTGCACCTGGACATTCGCAAGCACCATCAGCAAGCACATCCACTTATGTGTCCCAGCGCAGCGTACAGATGTCCATACCCCAGGCAATTGAACGAAAGCGCAAATACCCAGCCACCCACCCACAGGCCATAGCACAAAAAGCGCAACTTTCCAAATTGCTGGCCCTGGAAATGTTGCCGTTTAGGCTTGTGGACTAGCAAGCTCACACACATACTATGCCTGGGCCACGTCTTCAACTTAGTGGTTCAGTGGTTTCTCAAAACCTACCCCAATTTGCCTGAGCTACTGGTGAAGGTGTGCCGCCTGTGTGCCCATTTCCGAAAGTCACCTACAGCTTCCACTGGTCTGGCAATGCTGCAGCAGCACTTGCACTTGCCAGCTCACCGACTGCTGTGCGACCTGAGCACGCACTGGAACTCCACATTCCATATGTTGGGCAGGCTTTGTGAGCAGCAGAGGGCAGTAGTGGAATACCAGCTGCAGCACAGTCACCGCCTTTCCAGTCAACTTCTGCTCTTCACAAGCGACGAGTAGGCATGGATGTCTGACCTCTGTGAGGTTTTACGCAACTTTGATGAATCTACACAGATGGTGAGCGGCGATAGCGCTATTATCAGCGTAACCATCCCACTTCTGTGTCTACTGAAATGCTCACTGCTCACAATCAAGGCGGACGCTTTGCATGTGGAAGAGGAGGAAATGGGGGAGGACCCTACACAGGGTGATAGCCAGACCACCCTCGGTTTGTCTTCTTAGCGCGAATTGGAGGAGGTGGAGAACGAGGAGGAGGAGCAGGAGACGGTTGCCACTGCTACAGAGGGCAGTACCCATAGCAGGTTTACTCCATCTCTTCGGCGTGGATGGGCCGAAGAGAAGGAATAGGATGAGGAGATTGAGAGTCATCCTCCTGTTGAGGAGAGCGAAGCCTTGTCTGTTGGGACTCTGGCACACATGGTTGACTTCATGCTATGCTGCCTTTCCCATGACCCTTGCGTTATACGCATTTTAGCCAACACCGATTACTGGTTGTTCACCCTTCTCGACCCCCGCTACAAAGAGAACTTCTCATCTCTTATTCCTCTGGTGGAGAGGACTAGCAAAATGGTGCAATACCAGAAGGTCCTTGTGGAAAAATTGCTCCAAAAATTCCCAGCTGACAACGCTGGCAGCAGAGTACGTTGTTCCTTGGGCACCCGAGGAGGGGAGACGAGGGGAACACACAGCAGCTCCAACAGAGGCAGGGCGACACTCTCCAAGGCCTAGGACAGTTTCATGACACCCTGCCAGCATCCTCACCCTGATGAGCGGCCTAGTGTGACAAGGAGGGAAAAGTTTTGGAAGATGGTGAAGGAGTACCTAGCTGACTGTGTCAACGTCCTCAGTGATCACTCTGTGCCTTATAATTATTGGACGTCTAAGCTGGACATGTGGCACGAACTGGCGATCTACGCCTTGGAGGTGCTGGCCTGCTGTGCCTCCAGCATTTTGTTGGAGTGGGTATTTAGTGCTGCTGGGGGCATAATAACTGATAAGCGCATCTCCCTGTCAACTCAAAATGCTGACAGGTTGACACGTATCAAAATGAACAAGGCCTGGATTTCCCCTGACTTCGCTACTGCACCAGAGGAAAGCAGCTGAACATAAAGGAACTTTAAATATGGCTTTTAGGGTGCATTGCATACACTGTATTCCCATGCACCCCTTCCTTTTCTTGTCCTCTTCCTCCTCTTCCTCCATCATATCAAACTGCTTATTAGGCTGCCCTCGCCTTTAAATTTTTAAGAAGTTCACCAGCAGGCCCTCACCCATAATTTTTTAGACGGTCATCAGCAGGCCCTCATCCATAATTTTTTAGATGGTCAGATCAGCAGCAGGCCCTCACCTATAATTTTGTAGACGGTCAGATCAGCAGCAGGCCCTCACCCATAATTCTTTAGACGGTCAGATCAGCAGCAGGCCCTCTCCCCTAATTTTTTAACCTAAAAAATGAAGCTCAGTCTGGTCCTTCTCCTGACATGTTGACCTAACAAGAACCTGTCTGGCGCCGCCCTGCAAACTGGGACATGAAGCTAGGAGTTTTGGATGACTTAGTTTCTTGTGCTCTGCCAGCAGACACAGTTTCACTGCGCCCAGAGCCATGACCTCTGCGTGCACCATCAGCAGCATGCCCACTTACTCTGTCCCTTACTGCTTGCTTTCCACATATTAAATGGTATATATGAAAGTTTGTCAGAATGACAGTAGCGCAGATTTTTTTTAAGTGTATGAGCAGAAAAATTACACTGAATGTCAGAAATATTTAGAATGCGCAAACGTTAAACAGCAGACGCAGTGCAGGTACTGTCGCTGTCACCAACAGCAGGAAGCATTTCACCAAATGTCAGAAATATTTAGGATACACAAACGTTATACAGCAGACACAGCGCAGGTAATGTCGCCTTGATTAGCGGCAGAAAAAATTACACCGGATGTTAGGTATTTAGGATACACAAAAATTATACTGCATACGCAGCACAGGTAATGTCGCCTTGATTAGCGGTAAAAAAAAATATACTGGGGCGGAGCTTCGCGGCTGAGCTGAATGCACGCTCTCGCCTGAGCTCCGTCGCTTGACACTCAACCCAGGCTTTATTTTAGCTTGAAATACCGCAGAAATGGGCAAAACTTCCAATGACCGCTCTAAGGAAGGTGGGAGCACCCCCAGACCGGCCTTTACGCAAGGAGAAATTGAACGATTTATGAGAAAAGCCACGGCGGGGCCTGGGCTGCAGCAAGCCAAGATGGCGCTGACCAAACGAGCGGAGACATACACGGTGGGAGATGACGGCTCGGAGAGAGAAGGAGAGAGTGAGATAGATGATGCCGCTGCCGGAGAAGACCAGACGATATCTAAAGCCTTTCTCACGAACTTGATCACCACCTCCCTGGAACCGATCATGTCAGAATTGAAAGATCTTAGGCACGATATACGCCACATGTACGGTAGGATTGAGGCCTTAGAAACAACCCAGGGAGTTGCACTGGAGTTTAACACGGCTGTCTCTACCAACATGGACAATTGCCAAGCTCACATTAATTATCTCTACTCCTTGGTAGAAGATCAAGACAACCGTGGCCGTCGGAATAATTTGCGTTTGAAGGGGGTGCCGGAGTCAATCCTACCAGAGGCATTGACAACTACACTGGAAACCATTTTTGGCACTATGCTGGGTGCAGACCCAGGCGACCTCACTATGGACCGGGCGCATAGAACGCTCCGTCCTCCCCCACAACCAAATGAGGCCCCGAGAGATGTCATTTGTAGACTGTCCAGCTACCTGACTAAGGCTACTTTCACACTAGCGTTTTTAAATTCCGGTATTAAGTTCCGTTATAGGGGCTCAATACCGGAAAAAAACGCTTCAGTTTTGTCCCCATTCATTGTCAATAGGGCAAAACTGAACTGAAGACAACGGAATGCTCCTGAAAGCATTCCGTTCCGTCTTCAGACTGGAGAACTTCAGACTGCTCTCCGGTCCAGGCATCCGCACCAAGACGGATCCGGAATGACCCCCAATGCAAGTCAATGGGGACGGATCCGTTTGGTGTGGACACACCAGTAATCCGGATCTGTCCTCCATTGATTTGCAATGGGGGGTCATTCCGGATCCGGCTACATACATAGATACATACATACAGACATAAATACAGACATACATACAGACATACATACTCACATACTCCAGGGACGCCGGCAGCATGTCTTCACGCTCCTCCTGCGCGCAGCTATGACGTTTCCCCACTGCGCCCAGCAGAGGGCGCTGTGGGGAATCGTCATCACTGCGCACAGGAGGCGCGTGAAGACGTTCTGCCGGCGTCCCTGGAGTATGTGAGTATGTATGTGTGTATGTATGTATGTATGTATGTCTGTGTCTTGTTCCCATGTGTGTGTTAACATGTGTGGGGCCGGAGCGCTGCTCTGGCTCCACACATGTATCAGCGGCAGTACGGATCCGTCGGCACCCTTTAGGTGCCGGATCCGTGCTGCCGCTAGTGTGAAAGTAGCCTTAGGAAAGGATTTTACAAGCGTCTAGGAAAAATCCTAATATTATCTTCGAAGGTGCACAGATATCCATCTATCAAGATTTATCACCGATGGTATTGAGGAAGCGCAATTGCCTAAAACCTTTCCTGGAGGTCTTGCGACACAGAAATATCACCTACAGATGGCTGCATCCTTTTGGATTACTGGCAAACACCCCAGGAAGGAAACTTGTCATTAGGTCATATTCAGATCTACAAAATGCATACAAGTCATTGGATATTGCTCCATTAGACATTCCTGATTGGTGTCCGGCCCAGAATATTGCGGACTTACCTGCTCTACCCAGGATGGTTCCATGGACTCCGGTCCGGTCGTCTAAGCAGCAAAGAGGGCGCTCCACACCAAACAGGATGACGCCGAAGAGGTTACGGATCCAGGATTTGCAGCAAATGGAAGAAGACTGACTGCTATACACTTGGCCTGGAGTAGTGAGATAGCCAAGTTGCCTTATCTTTTCTGTCCTCTTCACTTCTATTCCAGTTTTTTATTTTGCCTTTCCTATCCTTCTCCTTGCATTTCTCCTATCTCTTAAAACACTTGTCATAAATGTCTGCCACAGACTTTAATTTGTGCATACCCTTTGCATTTGCTACGAATCAGTCCTTCTATTCACTTTATTCATGTGATTGTCAGTTTTAGATATTCTCTTAATATGCTTAAGCCACTCACTGGGTTGCTTAGTAGAATTATCTGAGGCTTAGTAGTTATTTCAACTGGGTCCACCGCCTTGTATTTTGAAGGCCCATTTATATAAGAAGATTTTTCTCTTTAACCTAATGTATAGGTATTTTGTAACATTTTTCACTGCAAGCCTGGGGGGAGTTGTTCTGACTGTTAATGATGGAAGTTCTCCTCCCATGTATACTTCTAAGTATAGTTCCCGTTCTCTGGTTCAATTGTTATTACATACTTGTAGCTTTCATCCAAACTGTCCACTGGATATTGTTTGATAATGCTGACCATGTTTTTCCATTCTCTCTCTTTATCTTCCCTACTTCCTTCCCATCCCTTCCCTTCATGTACATGGAGTCCCCACGAAAAGGACTCAGAAATGGCTGGGGGTTACTTTTGCTTAACACTGTTGTATCTCTCTCTCTCAGATGGTATTTCACCTATTATCACCTAAGATATGGCTGAATTGAAGATTTGCTCTTTCAATGTGAAGGGTTTGAACGCACCGGAAAAGAGACACCAGGTGTGCAAATATCTACATAAAAATCAGGTAGGAATAGCTTTCCTGCAAGAAACACATTTTAGAGATAAACATGTTCCGAGATTGAACCACTTGATTTATCCTCAATGGTTCAATAGCACGTCTACCTCTTCAGCCTCAAGAGGCGCAAGCATAGCTATCCACAGGAGTGTCTCTTTTTCTGTGCGTTCTACCCTTGCAGATCCGGATGGGAGATATGTTTTCATCAAAGGTTCTATAGGCGATCAAGTATATACTTTTGGTAATCTATATGCTCCTAATGTTCATCAAGGGCAATGGATCAGTGACACCCTAGATAAGTTTACCCTGTTTGCGGAAGGTTGCACAGTACTGGGAGGGGATTTCAATATGGCATTACAACCAGCATTTGACTCCTCTGCTTTGAAATTCTCTCTTTCTGTATCCTCAACACAACGGGTACAGCAAAAGCTAAAGGACATTGCACTGGCAGACGTCTGGAGAGCTTTCCATCCACATGATAAGGATTACACTTTCTATTCGCAAGTACACAAGACCTATCACAGACTTGACTACCTTTTTGTGCCCTCAGACCAGTTACATCTATGTAGATCTCCGTCTATTGGCAACATTCTACTCTCTGATCACGCCCCTGTCTTTACCTATCTTAGCCTAATAGGTCTACCAAAGACGGAATATAATTGGAGGCTTAATAGCACCTTTCTAGATAATTGTAATTGTAATTGTATAATTGTAATAGCACCTTTCTAGATAAAACGTGCAAGAGACAGAACAAGTACTGGAAGAATACTTCCGCATCAACACATATCCAGACGTCTCCAGGAGCACGTTATGGGAAGCCCATAAAACTGTAGTCCGAGGTCACTTTATTAGCGCCACTGCATATGTTAATAAACTTAGAAAAAAACGCATCCTAGAATTGCAAACACAGATACATGCCCTTGAAACTGAACATAAAAAATCTCAACACGAGGAGATCTGGGAAAAGCTGGTATCAGTTCGCAATGATCTTAAAAATTTACTGGCTACCTATACGGCTAAACTTTTCCTTTCTACACAACATAAATATTACGCTCATGGTGATAAAGCTTCTAAACTGCTTATCTCTCAGATTTGTAAACGTAAAACGAAAGCCTTTATATCCCATATCAAATCCAAAGAGGCACAAGATATTCGTATCAAGGAGGGAATAGCTAAAAGATTTCAGGAATTCTATAGTGAATTGTACAATTTACCTCCCTCTCCCTCACCTGATACCAGAGTTGACAAACAAACGTATATAGATAACTGGCTAAACTCCATCAAACTACCCATGCTAACACCAGAACAGGCATCTGACATCTCAGCCCCATTTACAATTTTAGAACTAGAAAAGGCTCTCAAGGAGTCCCCAATCAATAAGTCGCCTGGACCAGACGGTCTGCCAACCATATACTATAAAAAGTTTAGCAAGATCCTATTACCACATCTCTTGGAAGTCTGTAACAGTACTCTTTCAGCAAACTCCTTACCACAACATATGCTGACTGCCTATATTACAATAATACCCAAAGACGGTAAAGATATTTCGTTGTGCGGTAGTTATCGTCCTATATCGCTCCTAAACAACGATCTTAAACTTTTTGCCAAAATGCTAGCTAATAGGCTTAAACCCTTCCTTCCCCAATCTTATATCTCTCGAGCAAGTGGGATTTGTGCCGGGTAGAGAAGGAAAAATGAACACGACCAGAGTGTTACATGTTATACACCGTGCTCATCAGTCCTCCTCCCCCTAGTACTTTTAAGCACAGACGCAGAAAAAGCGTTTGATAGGGTGGACTGGCTTTTTATGACCAGGGTGCTCAAGCGCTTTGGAGTTCCAGATCAGTTTATAAATGCTGTTATGTCTATGTATTCCACGCCTACTGCTAGAATTAGGGTAAATGGTATTCTTTCCCCCCTTTTTGTAATTAAAATGGCACCCGACAGGGCTGCCCTTTGTCGCT
>ONZH01021131.1:0-84606 GCA_900303285.1 Rhinella marina
GACATGGGGACTGACACACAGGTGGTGAGGGGACATGGAAAGACTGCACCCAGCAGGAGGGAATGGAGTGACTGACACACAGGCAATAAGGGGACATGGAGGACTGGACACACAGCATAAGGGACATGGAGGAGGACTTATACACAGGCAGTGAGAACATGGGGTGATACACAGGAGTGAGAGGAGGTGATGGGATACTGACATACAGCAGTAAGGACCTGGAGGGACTGACACACAGCGGTTTTGCATGGCTGAGGCGGTGAGAAGACATGAACGACTGACACAAGTATGGAGGACAAGGAGGACTGACACAGGCTTAAGGGGAAATGGAGGATGACACACACTGACATACACGGTGAGGGACTGGAAGGACTGACACACAGGCAGTGAGGGACATAGGGGAACTGACACACAGGCGATGAGGGGAGATGGAGAGACTGAAACCAGTGAGGGGACCGGAGACTGACACACAAGCAGTGAGGGGAAATTAGGGAACTGACACACAGCGGTGATGGGGACATGAAAGACTGACACCCAAGCTGTGAGGGACACGGAGGGACTGGCACACAGCAGTGAGGACATGGAGGACTGACATACAGGCAGTGAGGGGACATAGTGGAATTGGACACACAGGCGGTGAGGGACATGGAAAGACGACAGACAGGCATAGGAGATGGAGGGGGACACAGGGGATTTACAACACACAGTGAGTGACATGGAAAGATTGACACACAGGCGGTGAGGGGACATGGATGACACAGCCTGTGACGGTGACATGGGGGAGCTGAAAACCAGGCAGTGAGGACATGCGCGGCGAATAACACACAGCGGTGAGGACGCGGAGGACTGACACACAAAATGGTGAGGGGACGGAGGGACTGATACACAGTCAGTGAAGGACACAGAAGGACTGACACATAAAGTGAGGACACTGAGACTAAAACACAGGCGGTGAGCACATGAGGACTGAAAATAGCGGTGAGGGCATGGAGGACTGACACACAGGCGATGAGTGGACATAGGAAGGATTATATAGGCGGGAAGGGACATGGAAGACGACACACAGCAATGAGAGGAGATGGAGAGACGAAAACACAGGCGGAGGGGACATGGAGTACTGAAACACGGTGGTGAGGACACGGAGGGACGGAACACAAGCGTAGGACATGAAGGACTGACACACAGTCAGTGACACGTGGGACTGACACACAGACGGAGTGGACATGGACTGACCCCAGTGTGAAGTGGACGGAGGGACTGACAAAAAAACGGTGATGGGATATGGAGGGACTGACACACAGTCAGTGAGGGAATGGAGGACTGAAGCAGGCGTGAGGGGACATGAGGACTGACACACAGGCAGTGAGGGACATGGAGGACTGACACACAGTCAGTGAGGGGACATGGAGGGACTGAAATATAGGCAGTGAGGGGACATGGAGGGACTGACATATAGGCAGTGAGGGGACATGGAGGGACTGACACACAGGCAGTGAGGGACATGGAGAGACTGACACACAGTCAGTGAGGGACATGGGAAGGGGGGGGGGGGGGGGGACTGAACACACAGGGCAGTGGGGACATGGAGGGATGACACACAGGCATGAGGGGACATGGAGGACTGACACACAGGCAGTGAGGGGACATGGATGGACTGGACACACAGGCAGTGAGGGGACATGAGGGACTGACACACAGGCATGAGGGAAAAGGAGGGACTGGACACACAGGCAGTGAGAGGACATGGAGGGACTGACACACAGGCAGTGAGAGGACATGGAGGGACTGACACACAGGCAGTGAGAGTACATGGAGGGACTGACACACAGCGATGAGAGGACATGGAGGGGACTGATACACAGCAGTAAGGGGGCATGGAGGGACTGACACACAGCAGTAAGAGGACATGGAGGACTGATACACAGGAAGTGAGGGGACATGGAGGACTGACACACAGGCAGTGAGAGGACATGGAGGGACTGACCATACAGGCAGTAAGAGGACATGGAGGGAATGACACACAGGCAGTGAGGGGACATGGAGGAACTGATACACAGGAAGTGAAGGGACATGGAGGGACTGAAACACAGGCAGTGAGAGGACATGGAGGGACTGACATACAGGCAGTGAGGGGACATGGAGGGACTGACACACAGGCAGTGAGAGGACATGGAGGGACTGACATACAGGCAGTAAGAGGACATGGAGGGACTGACACACAGGCAGTGAGGGGACATGGAGGAACTGACATACAGGCAGTAAGAGGACATGGAGGAACTGACACACAGGCAGTAAGAGGACATGGAGGGACTGACATACAGGCAGTAAGAGGACATGGAGGAACTGACACACAGGCAGTAAGAGGACATGGAGGAACTGATACACAGGAAGTGAAGGGACATGGAGGGACTGACACACAGGCAGTGAGGTGACAAGGAGGGACTGACACAGGCGGTGACGAGACATGGAGGGACTGACACACAGGCAGTGAGAGGACATGGAGGGACTGACACAGGCGGTGAGGGGACACGGAGAGACTGACACACAGGGGGTGAGGGGATGTAGAGGGACTGACACACAAGTGGTGAGGGAACATGGGGGTACTGACACACAAGCGGTGAGGGAACATGGAAGAACTGACACACAGTCTGTGAGGGGACACGGAGGGAATGACACACAGGAGGTGAGAGGACATGGAGGCTTTATCCATGCGAGTATCTTAATGCACATCTGGGGCTAAGTACCATTTTGACTTTTCCCTACAAAACTAATTTATTATTTTTTGGCTCATTACCCCCTGATGAACCATTGTATGGAGAAACGCGTTGGGGTTTTCTTTACATTCAAACAGGGTTTATTTTTCCTTGTGTGACCACTCTACATAGGGTCATGATCTTGCATGACTGATCTATACATATATATGTAGGGCCATACAGGCTTTTATACAGGCCTTAGGCACGAGAACAGGGTATCCCTACCACAGAGGGAAAATCACTGGGCTGAGCCCAAGTTTAGGGCGCAATAGGGACAGTATAATGTGGTCCCCTTTGCCATCACTCTGAGCATTACAAGTACCTTTGTCTTGTGTATAACTGTTTGCTCTGTATGTAGATACTTTTAGATCACCTGTACAATGTTTACCCGTCTACGGAAGACTAATAAAGGTAGTTTTTATCAGTATTAATTCACACGTGACGCTTTGATGGAATTTTCTCAGCATTTATTTTTGTGACGTGTGGTATCAGTATTATCTACTTAATTAATTCAAGTGACATGGAGGGACTGACACACAGGCGGTGAGGGGACAAAGTGGAACTGACACACAAGCAGTGAGGGGACATGGGGGGACTGACACACAGGTGGTGAGGGGACATGGAAAGACTGTCACCCAGGCAGTGAGGGGACATGGAAAGACTGACACCCAGGAGGTGAGGGGACACGGAAGGACTGGCACACAGGCGGTGAGGGGACATGGGGGGACTGACACACAGGTGGTGAGGGGACATGGAAAGACTGACACACAGGCAGTGAGGGGAGATGGAGTGACTGACACACAGGCAGTAAGGGGACATGGAGGGACTGTATACACAGGCAGTGAGAGGACATGGAGGGACTGATACACAGGCAGTGAGAGGACATGGAGGGACTGATACACAGGCAGTGAGAGGACATGGAGGGACTGACATACAGGCAGTAAGAGGACATGGAGGGACTGACACACAGGCAGTGAGGGGACATGGAGGAACTGACATACAGGTGGTGAGGAGACATGGAGGGACTGACACAGGCGGTGAGGAGACATGAAGGGACTGACACACAGGTGATGAGAGGACATGGAGGGACTGACACAGGCGTTAAGGGGGAAATGGAGGGACTGACACACAGGGACTGACATACAGGCGGTGAGGGGACATGGAAGGACTGACACACAGGCAGTGAGGGGACATAGTGGAACTGACACACAGGCGATGAGGGGAGATGGAGAGACTGAAACACAGGTGGTGAGGGGACGCGGAGGGACTGACACACAAGCAGTGAGGGGAAATTGAGGAACTGACACACAGGCGGTGATGGGACATGGAAAGACTGACACCCAAGCTGTGAGGGTACACGGAGGGACTGGCACACAGGCAGTGAGGGGACATGGAAGGACTGACATACAGGCAGTGAGGGGACATAGTGGAATTGACACACAGGCGGTGAGGGGACATGGAAAGACTGACAGACAGGCAATGAGGGGAGATGGAGGGACTGACACACAGGTGGTGAGGGGACATGGGGGTACCTACACACAGGTGTTGAGGGGACATGGAAAGATTGACACACAGGCGGTGAGGGGACACGGAGGGACTGACACATAGGAGGTGAGGGGATATGGAGGGATTTACACACAGGCAGTGAGGGGACATGGAGGGACTGACACACAGGCAGTGAGGGGACATGGAGGGACTGACACACAGGCAGTGAGGGGACATGGGGGTACTGAAACACAGGCAGTGAGGGGACATGGCGGTAATGACACACAGGCGGTGAGGGGACGCGGAGGGACTGACACACAAATGGTGAGGGGACACGGAGGGACTGATACACAGTCAGTGAAGGGACACAGAAGGACTGACACATAAGCAGTGAGGGGACACTGAGGGACTAAAACACAGGCGGTGAGGGCACATGGAGGGACTGAAACATAGGCGGTGAGGGGACATGGAGGGACTGACACACAGGCGATGAGTGGACATAGTGGAAGTGATATATAGGCGGTGAAGGGACATGGAAAGACTGACACACAGGCAATGAGAGGAGATGGAGAGACTGAAACACAGGCGGTGAGGGGACATGGAGGTACTGAAACACGGGTGGTGAGGGGACACGGAGGGACTGGAACACAAGCGGTAGGGGACATGAAGGGACTGACACACAGTCAGTGAGGGGACACGTTGGGACTGACACACAGACGGTGAGGGGACATGGAAGGACTGACCCCCAGTGGTGAGTGGACGCGGAGGGACTGACAAAAAAACGGTGATGGGATATGGAGGGACTGACACACAGTCAGTGAGGGGAGATGTTGGGACTGACACCCAGGCAGTGAGGGGACATAGAAGGACTGACACACAGGCGGTGAGGGGACATGGAGGGACTGACACACAGGCAGAGAGGGGACATGAGGGGACTGACACACAAGCGGTGAGGGGACATAGAAGGACTGACACACAGGCGGTGAGGGGACATGGAAGGAGTAACACACAGTCAGTGAGGGGACATGGAGGGACTGACCACACAGTCAGTAAGGGGACACGTTGGGAGTGACACACAGACGGTGAGGGGACATGGAGGGACTGAAACACAGTCCGTGAGGGGACATGAAGGGACTGACACACAGGTGGTGAGGGGACATAGAGGGACTGACACACAGGCGGTGAAGGGACATGGAGGGACTGACACAGGCGGTGAGGGGACATGGAGGGACTGACACATAGGCAGTGAGGGGACACGGAGGGACTGACACACAGGAGGTGAAGGAACATGGAAGGACTGACACACAGGGATGCAGGCAGTGAGTAGCAGAGTGAAGGAGGGAAGCCATGCGTAGGTGTGTGCCAGCCCCACCAGGTCAGACTGGCAGCAGCCAGGGAGATGCATTGCTGCCGCTTGTCTTTCAGTGGCTCCTTTTCTATCTTTATACCTTCTCCTCTTCTCCCTCCCCTCCCTTTTCTCTCCCTCACGTCTCCTCGGCCCCCTGCTCCCCTCCCATAGGCCCCCGGAGCTGTCAGTCAGCCTCCCCTCAGCGCGGGCCTCACTCTCTCCTTCTGCCTCTGTCTCTGGTGCTGAAAAGGAGCAGCCAGATGCCTCCGTCCAATCAGAGGCGAGAGGCGTGAGGCAGCTCCGTGGTGGGCGTGGCCTGTGCTGGTCCTGATGCTGGCATATTCTCCATTGCTGTGATACAGAGCGGCAGCAGCATCGCCTTTGTGAGCCATCTATGGGCCTGCACACGGTGCTGAAGGAGCCATCCCTGCCAGACTGCAGTCCTTCTCTGGACCAGGTACTGTGGCGGGCACTGGGGCAGGGCATGCAGGATGGTGCGGCTGTGATTGGGGATGGGGGCTCATCAGCACTGTCCATGGTAGTCTGGATGTTACGGTGGCCGCGTTGCTCTGGAGACTGGGGATGCAGCCGGGGAACCTGTCTGCAGTGCTGGTGGCTAGGCCATCTACAGGCTGGTATGAAGGATGGCTGTATTGTCTCCTATGGGTGATGCAGCAGGGGGTAACCAGATGCCCATCCATCCTGCAGCTGATGGAGACTTTCCAAACCAAATATGGTTGCTATGGGTAAATGCTAACATATAGACCTTGTAGAAGCCAAGCAGGGTGTAGTCCATGATTAACCCTGTTTACCATGAGAAATCAGGAAAGTTTAGGGAATAGCAGCATGTGGTGTATGGTGCATCTGGAGGAACATCTTGGGGTGATGAGAAGACAAATTGGAGGATTGGAGGAGCCCCGTATTTCTGGGAGTGATCGTCTAATTGTGAAGAAAGGCGATGCAGAAATACACCTTTGCAGCATACGACTACCCTGCAGGTCACTCCAAACCATGGCTGCCGGGGCCACTACATGGACGGCTTCCAGGAAAATACCCAAAGCCAAAGTGATTGGGAATGGCTTTCTGTCAGGGTTATTCACCATGTGGGGGAGTAATGGGATTAGGGGTCAAATTACGTTAAGGTAGGAGGTAAAAAATCCGAGCCAATGGTGTGTAATGTGCCCAGCTGTGAAAATGTGTCCGTCTTCTGTCAGGCAGTCACATATCTCCTGTACAGCTAGGAGCTACACACTCACATACACATTGTACATACACACACATACAAACACACACACACACACAACCATATACAAATACACAAACACATATACATACTGACATACATACAGTACATACACACACATACAAACACACACACATACACAAACACATATACACACAGTACACAAATACACACATACATATATATATATATATATATATATATATATATATATATATATATAAACATGCTCAAATACATATCGTACTTACACACATAAAGGCACATACAAATACACATACATACATACATACATATATACATACACACAGATATTTACACACTTACAAACACACATACACATACATACACACACTATATCTATCTATCTATCTATCTATCTATCTATCTATCTATTATCTATCTATCTGTCTGTCTATCTATTATCTATCTATCTATCTATCTATCTGTCTGTCTGTCTGTCTGTCTGTCTATCTATCTATCTATCTATCTATTATCTATCTCATATCTATCTATCTATCTATCTATCTATCTATCTGTCTGTCTGTCTATCTATCTATCTATCTATCTATCTATTATCTATCTCATATCTATCTATCTATCTATCTATCTATCTATCTATCTATCTATCTATCTTTCCATTACTTGGAGAACATATGGTTTAGTGACTGGTCACACACGTTTCTGTCTCTGTTATGTGCGTTACTTTGATGTAATCCACTGTGGATATTGGAGTCGGTGGCCACTGACATAAGCAGTGGCATCTGCTTGGAGATGGGCAGCAGCAGCTTTCTAGTGGCTCAGGAGTAAGACTAAGATGGAACATGTCTTGTGAGGAGCCGGCCAGTGCACTGCAGGGATCTCTCTACAGAAGCTTTGATTTTCTGGGAGTTAGTGGGGTGAAGTTGTCGGAGTTGCTCCATCTTCCAGCATCTGGGCAGTGTCTCATGGACAGTCGGATGCATGGGAATGTGCACCAGTCCTCTCCTTATGATGATGGGAGATAGTGCCTGAGGGCAGGTCTTCCTCCCTGGCCAGGATGGAATAAATGTAACTGTTGCATTTTACAATGAGGGAATATGAGAAGGTCAAGCATCCGTGCACAGGCGGGAGTGCTCCCAAATGCTGGGCTCTGTGGAACAAAGGTGTTATTCACACAGCTCAGACTCCATGCTTTATCTATGACCTGTACATGGGGGGCTGGGGAATCGGGGTATGTGCTGCTGGGGTTTTATTCTTCCATTGAATTCTGCTATATGCCGCCCTCATCCATGCACTGAGCAGAAGGACAATGCAGGAGCACACTTCTCTGGAAATCCTGTCTGTGCTTCAGTGTCAGGGAATGGAACCGTTGTCTACAATACTGCCGTGTACATAATTATATTAATACAGCTGTCTGTGGAAGAATTGTCCGCCTTAGTGCTGGGGGGCTTCACGGATGGAATTGCAGTAGATCACCGTCTATAAAATGTCTGCGTGTTAGAAAATAGCCAATGAGAAATGGTGTTTTCTGTCATTAAAATCTAAATCGGATGAATCGGGTTATTTATTCCATTGGCTGTGACACCGGGGCATGGAAATGTTGCAGCTGTGATGTTTGACAGCCTTTGGTGCAGTTTATAGGGGGAGGCGGCAGTGGTAGAGACAGGGAGAGGGAGAAACATAGAAACATACGGAATGGGAGAAGAGAGGGGGAGGGGAGAGACAGACAAACAGGGAGACACAGGAGGAAGAGTGGAGGAAAGGGGATCTGTGCAGGTGGAGAAGACCGCCATCCAGATGAAGCCATAGTAGATGTAGACATCACATATATAAGAGCCTATGTCTTAGGACCTTTCATGTATTTCTTTGTAGACGACGCACATAAAGCAGCATAATACAGAGCAGTAGTCACCATCCATAGTCCCATATATTCAGCCATCCTCAGAGCACGCTATATATTCCCATGGTTAGCTCTCTCAGTGATGTATTATGTCTCCACTTTCCCATTTGTAAGAGCAGAATATGCTGAGAAATTTGCAGGCATGATTCATTACCCCCATGTATCTGCCTTGCTCAGCTGCAGATTTGCTCCAGTGTGCTGTGACATTCGCCCTGGGCCCCCGGCTGCCCTGGCACTGCCACATTCCACTTGACAGCAAGCATCAGTGCTGGTGATGGCAGATGGCACTCAGCGGTAACATTTCTCCAGTGGCTGGATGTGTGGGACTTGTAGTGGGCACGGCTGGAGCAATGAGATGTGTGAAGGCTCTTGTAGCCATGTTCATCTGGAGCTTCACTGTCCTTTTACTCCTATTGCTTGCAGCAAGTGGCGGGGGAGGGGGACAGACAGTCACACCTAGGACATCAGCCAGGTTTGTCCTGGTTAATGTCCTGGGAACATTGAACATCTTTTTGTGGATATGTGAACTGCAGAACCATAAGCAATGATGTTAGAATCTGGTGTATAGTAACCGGCAGAGTCATTCTTTTATTTTCATAGCTTGATATTTACGAGACGTTTGACAAATTTCGATAAAAAGATTGTTGTGTGATGAATGAAATATTCACCTTACGCACAATTTATTCTTCTGTTTGTAAAGGTCAGTGAGAAACACTTGGAAGCTTTACATGGTGATAGGACATCCTAGCCCATCCCAAATCTTATGTAAACTTCACTTTTTTTTGCGAAAATCAGCATCAAATCCTCACCAAAAGCCATAATAACGTGCAGTTTTTGGTGCGAAAAAACCTGCAGAGTTTATGTTTTGGAATCTGCACTTGTGTGGTGGTATACTAATGTCCTAATGGTTGACTTTTTATGGCTTTCCATATGATTTTACTTTAGGCCAAATTGATATGTATATATATATATCTCCTCAAGAGACCAGGCAAGGCAGTACCAGTACCAGTGGGTGTACCAGTGAGTACCTTCTTGCATGTGACTGTCATCCTGTTTAGCTTTATATTACATCAGTTGAACACTTTTCTTGCACAACCTTATATTTGCATTGATTCACTACAATCCTGACCATTGTTAATGTGTATTAAATGGAATCTGGGAATCTGTCGCCACAGATGTGTGCTGGTCTGAGTAAAAACTGTATTTCTCCCATCTCGATTCGTGCCTGAAATGATTCTTTTTCTGATATTCAAAATAACTGCTTGGTGCAATAAGGGTGTCACTGTTGCACCTCAAGCCACACTCCTGTAGGCCCCTTTACATTGCTCAATTGAGCAGACGATTGTCGAGAAGGAAGCGTTCCTTCCTGACGATCGCCTGCTTGTCAGTGGAGGAGACCACTGTATTTATGCAGCGATCTCCTCTACAGTATGGGGAGCAGTGATCACTAATGCCATCGCTTGTCTCCATACATTGTTTGCCAGCAGCAGAAGCTCTTTAGATGACATGATGTGCTACCAGCAAAAAATGATTGAGGTATCCACACCAACGATCCAATTGATTGAGCAATCAGCAGCAGCTTTACACCAGCAGGTTATCGCTAATCAGCATTCCTACTATTAACGGTCATTAGCGTTAATCTGCCCAAACATCGGGCAGTCTTTGAGTGACAGGGCCAGGCAGCAGCAATGTGATCTCTTCTGGCCCTCTACTCTCGCGCCTTCTTATTTTCCTCATGGATTGGCACACATAGAGTACAGGCCTCTGACGGCCGATCCTCCAGTAGTGACACCCTCATTGCACCGAGCAGGTAATTTGAATATTAGAAAAAGAACAATTTCTCCAAAATGTGGGCACCATTCGAGATGGAAGAAAAAAACATTTTACTCAGGAGAACAGCACACGTCTAAGAATTCATTTTGATTTTTGGATTGATATGCAGTTATGTGGTGACAGATTCCACTTACCTGAATTATGGACTGTACTGGTGACAATATTGTGTTGGAAATGTCATGAAAAAAATATTTTGTTCCAGAATCAGCACCCTATTCGTCCATGGTCTGCAGACCAGGTCCTGCTTCTTTGGCTTTGCACCATTTGCATCATAGATGTTAAACCTGCGGCTGACCACAGTTTATCCCTCTCCTGTTTGGCCTTTTACCATTTCAAGGTCACTCATTCATTATGGCTCTGAAATGAAAGAGAATTCTGGCCAAGATGAGAAATGTGTAACTGGAATGAAGCAGAAAAATAATTAGACCTTACAGACAAGGTATAGGGGCCGCATTGTGACGTATACTGCATATAGGACTGTAATGAGATCTTGTATAATACCGTTATAAGTTGCACCAGGGTCTCCGTTTGCAGTGTAATATACTCACAATGGTCAGTAATGGAAAAGAATCTGTGTGCTGAGGTGGAGGTTAAGGGGTCTTTACCAGCATTGATCAATGGCGCAAATGTACATTAAGCCATAACATCAGTCAGTCCGACAGGTGATTGAATTGCTTTAAGGTGGCTGTGGACACATCAAGTCATGACTGAATTCAGCCTTAGAGACCCTCGTACTGAGTAGACTGAAAGCTTTGTGTGTCAATAAGCTGGGTGTCAGTGAGGCCAGAAGATGACCTCATGCAAAGTCCTCTGCTTGATGCCTCGTTGTTGTCTACACATAGATTACAGGCTCCGAATCTGAAATCTGATGGGTTCTGCTGGTTCCTCATCATTATTCAGATTTATTCATATTGTTGGCATATGACAGTATTGCAGCCGATATCATCGGTTCAGCATGAAAGGTAATGCTTGCTACTGTGCCATAGAGTAAAGACAGCAAGTAAAACTGTTTTTTTTTTTTTTTTTGCAAAAATTAGTCTGTCCAATTGTTGCTTCCATTTGTGTGTGAGAATTATTTTCTTGGTGGCCAAAATTATGAGAAGAACAAAATCCTTAAAATCTTTATTACCCTTTTTCTCAGAATAATGGTAAAAGCATAACCGTGCCTCAAATATTCTTTCTCCTTGGTATTGTAAGTATCCTTCAACTGCTCTGCTCAGCCTTCTAATGGCGGGGCACCTCCATAGGCTGTGTATGTCCACCTGAAAATATTCTAGATAATTTAAACCAGCACCTGGATTTAAATAATTTTTGTAAATTGTATAATTTAATGTAATAAAAATTTTTTGCTTAGGCACTGAGTTATTCAATAAGATCTGTAAAGTGCCACCTGCTGTTCGTTCTTCCCCTTATTTTCAGTCCACCTCTCTGTGGTGGACACACATACTCAGTTCCGTTCATCAACTGTCACTACCTGCATCCAATGATAGAAGCTGTGACAGTTACCGGAAAAAGCTGCAGCAGAAAGGATATGCCGCCTGTGAAAGGACATACCCTCTGAGCTGCCAACTTGAAATAAATCTAGCAATGAATGGGGAGATCTCTAGATCCATGAGAGCCACAGGGCTTGTTCTAGCTTTGTTAGAAAGAGATTGTCATATAGTATATGGTGGTTAATTTTTTACAATAATCACAGGATAGTCGGGCCCTTTAGCCATATTATGAGCCAATATATTATTGGCCAAGAGGAAGCTAAAACCTCTAGAGCTCACACGCCACTGCACTTCTGTGAATCTGTGGCCACTTGTACAGAATCTCTCGACATCTTCAGTTGAAAGGGACTCATCCAGAACTCTTGGACACATTACCATTATTCCATAGATATACATGTATGTCAGTGGGGTGTCATAGGCATGATATAACATCCCAGCCAGGATCTGCTTTCTGGACTGGGGTGGTAGGATGTCTGATAGAGGTCGGATAGATCTTAAACATAGTATAAAGCTAGTTTAGTGTCGAAGGAGAAGAGGAGAAGAGAATAGCTGGTTAGATTTATAATTAATTCACAGGAGTCAGTGGGGGAATTTATCATGAGGGGAATATTTTTTCCTTGAGTCTGTGTTGGAGTACTGTATGCCACATTTCATGTATAAATATCGTAAATCTGTCTTATCCTTAAACCTAACACCTTTGTGTAGAAAAGCTACTCTAGTTTTCCTCCTCCACCTACTACTGGAGTGAGATTGGGACAAATGAGTCAAAACACAAATGAGTCAAAAATATTAGACTTGGTCATTTAAAATCATCCAATATCACATGTCTATGAGTGGCAAAAATATGTGAGCCTGTGCTTTCAGTGTCTGGTGTGACCTCCTTGTGCAGCAATAACTGTAAATAAACATTTCCGGTAATCGTTCATTAGTCCTACACATCGGCTTGGAGGAATTTTACCCCATTCCTCTGTACAAAACAGCTTAAACTCTATTAGGTTGATGGGTTTCCTCCCATTATTTACCAGCTTCAGGTCCTTCTCCCACATCTCTATTGGATGAAGATCAGGACTTTGAATTGGTCATTAAAAAACTGTAACTTTTTTCGCTAACCATTCTTTTTTCTTTAACCAGTCTTTGGTGGAACAACATGTGTGCTTAGAGTACTTGTCTTGATGAATGACCCATGTTCTCTTCAGAATCAGCTCACAGACATATGTCCTGACATTTTCCTTTAGAATTTGCTGGTATAATTCATAGGTCTCTGCTCCATCAATGATGGCAAGCCGTCCTGGCCCAGATGCTGCAAAATATGCCCAAACCATGACACTACCACCACAGATGGGATAAGGTTTTTATTTTTATGCTGGAATACAGTGTTTTCTTTTCTCCAAACATAAAGCTTCTAATTTAAACCAAAAGTTCTATTTTAGTCTTATTCGTCCACAAAACATTGTTGCAATAACTTTCTGGCAGTTGATCTTTAGTCAACTACAGGTAGACAGAAATGTTCTTTATGTTCTTGCAATCCTACCATGCACACCATTGTCGTTCTGTGTCCCCCCATCCCCCATCCCCCCGATGGTAGACTCATAAACATTAACATTATCTAATGAGAGAAAGGCCTTTAGTTGCTTATAGGTTATCTTGGGTTCCTTTGTGACCTCTTGGACAATTAAATGCCTTGCTCTTGGCATGATCTTTGTTGGTCGACCACTCCTGGGAAGGGTAATAAGGGTCTTGAATTTCCTTCATTTGTACACAATCTGTCTGACAGTAGATTGGTGGAATCTAAACTCTTGAGAGATGGCAACCTTTTCCAGCCTGATGAGCATCAACAAGTCTTACTCTGAGGTCTTCAGAAATGTTCTTTGTTCGTGCCATGATTCACTTCCACAAACTGGTGTTGTGCAGATCAGACTTTGATAGATCCCTGTTCTTTAAATAAAACAGGTCACTCATTCATACCTGATTGTCATCCCATTGACTAAAAGCACCTGACTGTAATTTCACCTTCAACATATCTGCTAATCCTAAAGGTTCATTTACCTTTGCCACTCACAGACATGTGATAGTGGATCACTTTCCTCTATAAATAAAGTATAATATTTTTTAATCATTTGATTGATTTGGTTATCTTTATCTACTGAAAATCTGATGTAGAAAATTCTGAAGAGTTCACTAACTTTCAAGCACCACTGTACCATATTTAATATTGACATAATTTCTTTTAATCAGAGATGTGCTAGAAATAAAAAGAAATACAGACAGAGCACATCATTGCACAATATGTAGCGACAATATATGTATAAGGAGAGATGACAATTAAGTGGAATTTTGTGACCTATTATAGCTGTGTGCTAGACACAACAACCTGTCGTGCATGTAAGGCAGATAACCGGGGTGCAGCCTTATTTGCCGGGCATTCGGTTGGTCAGAGTGGCTCCCAATCGTGGGAGATAGGCAGAGATAAAAGCAGTACTGGTGCTACCCTTTTCTTGTAGTGAAAGCAGACAGAATCCAAACAAAAATATTAGTGAATGTAAGTTTTTGGTCTCTAATAATAAAAAATAATAGTAGAATAGTAACTTTCCAAAGAACAATTTTGGGTAGTGCCAGTCCTACATTTTTCTCTGCCCATCTTCTGTCACTCCTCACCAGTTTACAACAGGTTTACATGGTCATATGTTTAAAGGTGTGCTGTATAACATGGTTGGGTGTCAGCAGTGAGAAGACACCAGATCCATAGTCAGGTCTATGCATGTGAATGGAAAGATATATCAAATTATACTGGTTTCTATGTAAGCAGATTCATCTTGCAGACACTAGCATGGACTCAGCTGTCGGTGGTCTGCCAGCTCTGTATGTGCTCATTCTTTCTAAAATAGGGGCGGATTGGCAATGTACCTTACCTTACCAGTGGACCAATGTTCTCTTTTACTGAGAACATCTCATCCAGTCCTGCTCTGCTTAGGAGAATCCCCTGCCTGACTCCATATATAGAGTCATCCTTAGGGGTATCCCCAAACGCTGTTAGCATTCTGACAGTGTATGAAAATACCCCTGTATATTTAAAATATTTTCTGTCACTACTTTTAAATTGTTACCAGAGGGGGTTGAACTCACATCTTTCTTTTTCAGAGACAGAAGCCTTACCAGTTGTGTTACAAATCACACCAATAAAATATAAATGTTTTTAATCTGTACGGTGAAAAAAAAAAATCAATTGTTGCTTCATCTTCCAAAAAACTGAATAAAAAATGATCAAAAAGGCATATACCAAAATTCTATCAATAAAAAATTCAGATTGCCCTGTGAAAACCCCGCCTACTTGGCATGGCCACATCTTCTGCCAGTTTGGCCCAACTTACAACCTAGGGCCACTTCTAGGTTTTTTCCCAGGGCCTCTTTGCCTTCCCAAATGCCCCTGTTCTAAAGCCTCTATAAGGAATACATTACTTAGTTTACTTGCTGATGAAACCAGTAAAGTATTCTTCATAACCGTTCACTTTATACCACGAGTATCTAACAAAGAGAATTCTCATCACCCTGTTACTATTGAGCCTTCACAATAGGCACAAGGACAACTCTGTCACTGGAGCAAAGTCTGTTTTATTCTCAGCTTCTGCTACCTTGCTTTTCAGTAACAGTGTGAAGCCTGGAGAGTCAGCTCCTGCAATACGTTTTAGGAACAATAATAGTATACAAATCATTATAAATATAATAGATTTATTTGCTGTTATTGAATGTTTGGTAACATCACATGTAAATCACAGTCAGATTTACAACAGAAAAAAAATACATTTTGATCCACGTGTTGTAGCTGACCCTACGTGGTTCCATCAGCCACATGTGATAATTATTGTCTCTGAGATAATGTTTGGTGCCTAGTACAGGGCTGAGAGGGTTAGAGTATGGCTACATTGCAACATTTCAAATAATGCATTTCAATGGTGTTGAAAATGACATGTGACATGCTGCAACTGCGACATGAGAGTTGCAAAAAATCCATCCGGGTACAGCTACACGGCAACGCAGGACACAATGGGTACATGTCAGCATGAATATTGTGCAACATTTCATATATGTATTTCAATGGTGTTGTAATGCAACATGCTGCAATAACAATGTGAAAGTCGCAAAGAAATTTCAGTTGGTTGGATTTTTTTGACTGTCGCATTGCAGCATGTCGCAGGTTGCATTGCGACACTATTGAAATACATTATATGAAATGTCATGTGACTTTCTTGTGTTGCCGTGCAGCAGTACCTGCCAAGTTGTATTTTTTTTGTGTGACTGTTGCATCATAATCGTAGTATGTCGTATTGCAACACCATTGAAATTCATTATAATGCAAATGAAATGTCACATGACCAATGTTGCTGTGTAGCCATACTCTTTTTTGTCACCATGTAGCCGTAATCCTTAGGGATACGTATGCCACGACCCCTAAATCACAAAACTTCCAGCAGAGTTGGATTTTGAGTGATTCAGGGGTCACAGATGTGGCACACGTGCAACACATGCTACAACATTTATTGGTATGGGATCACACTACACTGCATTGAACCCTGTTGAACAACCAGTGTCCCGGTGAAGCTGTACCATTGGTGTGAGGCTGCACTGTAACTTTCTATAGTTTGATTAACCTTAATTATTGAACTAGAGCTGCAGTCCAAATGAATGCATTCATTTCAATGCAATTTCGTGGACTGCAGCTGTCATTCAGTAAGTAGTTACAATTAATCAGTCGTGCTACAAAAAGTCGCAGTGCAGACAAGACCTAATGCATGACTTAAAGGAGCTCCCACTCTGAGATGAGCATTTCATGCCCCTATGCTGTCCCTTGCCCTGCACCGTATTGCGCAGGGCAAGGGCTATTTATTCATACTTTTTACGCCTAACAGTGTTGATAGTGATGTCAGCATCACTGATATGCAGACTTTAGCGCTGTCCTAGCCGTTTTACAGGCTAGGGCAGCGCTAAAGCCTGCCCATTAGCGCTGGTGATGTCACCCGGCTCACCGCTAGGTGGAATCTTCTGCCGAGCTTTACCCACGGAGAGCCCGGTATGTCACCAGATCTCCACAAAAAGCCTTTTCTCATGTCAGGGGCGCTGCCTGGGTGAAAATGGGGACATGTCCAGGTTCAATTCTGATCCTGGACAACCACTTTAACTCTTCCCAAAGTTACAGAATGTACTAATATATTTCAGTTATCCACGGTGCCCCGATCTTCAGATATCACCTCTTGTCCTGCATGATTGTACAGTGAGGAGGAATAGGAAGCTCTGACCCCCGTTCTAGTGATTGTGGGGCTCCTAGTGGTGGTCCTCGCTGCACTCAAACTTTTATTACCAATTTTGTGGATAGGTGATTAATGTCCTTCATGAGCAACCCCTTTAAAGGAGTAGTTCAAGTTATAAACCCCCAAATGTTCTAAAATGATAAAAGACTCAGCCCCTAAGCTCTAGTCCTCACTTCCTGTGTCTGGTCACAGGGTGCAGTGGTGATGTAGCTGTATACAGTACATGACCACAACAAACACCATGGGAGGTGAAGAGTGGAGCGGCAGCGCTGGAAATGGTGGAGGATGCAGTTCTCAGACTCATACTTGATGAGGCATCATCCCCAATTTCCGTGTTCCATATTCTACTCCCTTCTATGCGGTTTAGCCTTCTGCCTGCTTCTGATCAGACACCATCTTGATTTTTAGATTTCACCCTGCTTTCTCTTCCTTTTTGCTATTCTATTAGTCTCATGATGCCTGACCACAGGATTGCATCGAAGGCTAGAGATAGTACCATCTCTACTTGCTGAGAGGACTGTTTAATTATCATTCCTTCTATATTCTGGTAAATAAGCTAGGAGACCATAAGTACACAAGCATAACTGTGTGACAGGAGCCTAATCATCAGCGGTAAGTGTGATAGGAGTCTCTGCCCCCCCCCTTCCCCCTGCAGAGACCTTGTGTGCAACAGTCCATGCAGTTTCATCATAAGATCAGGAGACTGAGATGGTGACATCTGGAGAGGACAGAAATACAAGTGAGGCTCACTATGAGATCATGTGGCCCAATGGAGGAGAGAGATTCCATGAATTTCCAGGTAGAAAAGAATGATGAAGTAATAATAACTGATATATAATGCTAGTAGTTACATCATCATGACAGAAACCACATCACATAAATCTACTTCACTATCCAAGAAAACTATTCTTATGGGAACTAACCGGCTTTGTTCTCCAGCAGGAATCTGCAAACCTGTTTTAACATCTCTCAGAGTACGTTCATTTGTAGTGATAAGAGAAGTTATGAAAAATTTTATTCGGCTGATTCGCTGAATTTCACAAAGGAATTCCATTAGTGACAATTATTTTGTTTGTATGTAGCGTGTGCAATGATGGGCAACGGCGATCACTGAATCCCTCCCTCGTTATTGAATCCTTCAGATGAATGGAGGAGACATCACATGGAGGTGATTTGCCTGGTCACAAGATCCTCTATCAGGTGCCATTTAAGGAAAAAGACTTCTGTGTGGACAGCACAAAAGACTTGGCAAACAAGGGGGCATACATATAGAAATTAGCACAGAATTTTAACAAGACTGTTGGGGTCATTTATCAAACTGGTATAAAGTAGACCTGGCTTAGTTGCCCATAGCAGCCAATCAGTGGCAATGGACTTGAGAATCAACTAGGGATTATAGATTTTTATAAAATTAAGTTGCAAATTCAATTTCAACATTTCAGTGAAGTAAATGGAAAATTCAACAGTATAATAAATTCACAGTGATATAGAAATTAAAAAGGTGCTTCTTCATTCTAGTAATTATGAGAGTTTAGTTCCGAAACCCACTCAAATTCTTATCTAGTATGTCTCTAGTTGGAAACTGTAGGTGTACTGTAATCCTTGATGTTTAGTGAGGGAGGGTGCCTGAGGTATGTTTTACCTTGAGTGTCACAAAATGGATTCCCAACACTGGCAATGACCCATACGTAAAGAGAATCTGTCAGCTCTGAAACACCCTCCAAACTACAGTAAGTGGTGTATAGTGTAAGTGATGCTGAGTCCGGTTATGTAATTTTTATCTTCATACTTACTTGCATTCTGTGCTCTGACAAACCAGCAGCAAAATGCACTCAGTGGACTCCGGTGCTCACTCACATAATGGAGAGGGATCAAAGAAGAGTCCTCTCAATGCATTTTACTGCAGGTTTGTGGGAGCACAGCGTCAGAATGGAAGTAAGTATAAAGATAGAAATTACATAATTGGATTCAGCATCACTTACACTATACAACACTTACTCTAGTTCAGGGGGTGTTTCGGAGCTGACAGGTTCCCTTTAAGGTCCATTTACACAGGGGCTAATTATCATAAATGTTTGTTCCCAATAATTGCCCTGTGCCACCAATCACCCACTCGTTCATCAGGTGAAAGTTTCGCTGATGTGGCACCCAAAAGAGAAAAAGAACAAAGAAAGAAACAAAGATCTGCCACCCGAAAACAATGAATTTGTATGGGAACCGGTGATTGCAGCGGCGATTATCTTTCCCCATACGGAGGAGATGATTGCTGCATGTGAATCCTGCAGTTCCCTCCACTCTTATTCAGGCAATTATCAGGAAAGTTTGGTTTGTTCCTGATAATTGCCTGTCAGTTGCACTGTGTAAAGGGGCCTTTTTCCTCTTCTCAGGAAGCATATTCATTGGGGGTGAGGGCACAAACTCTGATGGATTCCATATTAAAGCTTCTCTCCAATGCTTTCTCAACAATCTGATGTTTACGGTGCCCACTTGATGGATCCCTTATGTCTTTTAATGGGAAAGGAAAATCAGAAGGTTGGGTTTTAACACATAATCATTCATTCTCCGTGATAGAGACAGCACTACTTGTGTCTGAGAGCTGCATATCATACAATCAGGCATGTTTTTCTCCAACTGTTTTTTTTCATCTGTTGGCAGCTTAAATGTATTTTTTCACATCTAAAATTCAATACTTTAATAAATAGAGCGAAATACAGCTTAGATATAACAATACAACTGATACGACTGGCTGCAGCTGGTTTCCATAGGTCAGTATTAAATATCCAGAGTAGAAAGTAATGTATATCTGGTATTTAGAAGGACGTGGGGCTCCCAGTGTCTGGTACAGGCATGGTAAAATACATGTACATCACAGTTATACTGACAATGCCTGCTGATTTTACATACTCGGGGAACTATATTATTGTATTTACACCTAGAATCTTGCTTTAAGTGCGACAGAATTTGTGGTGCCCGCTCAATGCACCTAAAATGTTAAGTGCTTGCGCCAGTATTTTTACCCTTTTGTGACATGCAAAACACAACTGTCAATGCTTCTGCCAATTTTTTAATCCATTGCTACTTTGCGCCTTCCTTTGTCATAGTTTTAGACAGGTTTTTTCCCATGTTATGGTCAAAAACTATACCAGCTTCAAAAGTAGTGTAACATAAAGCCATGAGGCACATTGTGTCAAAAAGAGCATCCTGCGGTACATTGTTTCACATCTTCTTAAAGGGATTGTCTCATCTCCGTAGCACAAGCTGCGCTGTTTCTGAGTAAGGGAATGAATATATCTTATTGTTCTACGCCGTTGTAGCTCTCATGCTCGGCAATGAGAGTTACTGAAACTGCAGAGTGCCGGGGCGGTCCGCTGTTTTCTGAAACCAAAGGCAGACTTAAAAATGACTGAAGAAACAGCACAATTGTTAAGTGCACCCAACTATTCATAACTACGGCACAAATAAAAATAGCAGAATACAAAGTATAACATTATTAGTAGATCTCCCTACTGTACATATTACTATTTACATGTTAAAAAGACCATGTCCCATAAAACATTCATAACATTCAGCTCTGACCGAATATTGGTATTAGAGATGAGCGAAGTTCACAAAAATTCGATTCGGCTCCTTTTCTGAATTTTACAAAAAAATCTGCTTTGTGATGCATTTCTTTGTACATATGGGGTGCAATGACAGAGAATCGCAGCCCTCAGATGATTGTGGAATCTGGGATGAACATTAAGACCTTTGTCTACATGATAAATGGCATCTTCTGAAGTGACAACCCCTTTAAATGGAGTTTATCAACTCATTTTGACATATTAAACTACTGCCATGAACTGCATGTAGGATATACCTATTTTCCCCATGCTGGTAGTTCCCCGCCTCAGAATAAGAAGATAAGCACATGAAGCGCAGGTGCCCAGCTGAGCGGTCAATAGACCTAGGCCGTCCTCTACTAACCGGGCCCCACTACTCCCCTTTGCTCTTGACTGACATCTCCCTGTCTTGATGTTCTGTATGATTGCTCTGAAATCTTGCGCAGGCGTAGTGTACAGACCAACCTCCTGTGGGTGCCTGATATTTAGTTAGGGGCCGGATTTTGAATGGTTATTTTGAATGGTTTTGCTCTGAACTACTGTATGTTTTGCTGTGTGCAAAAAATGAGTCTCGATAAGGTCGATTTAAAACCGGAAAATCCATTGTGGAATTTCTTTGTGTACCAAGTCTTGACTCAAGAGTTAATGAGATAATTGATGCCCAAGTTGGCGCAGTATATAAACATAGAACGGGGTCAAAGATTTGTGTTTCATAATAGGAGGTGCATCTCATAAACCCTACTACTGTATGTCACTTTTGATGTCCCAGGTCTCTGGTTATAATGCACAGCTGCATGGGAACGATTTACTTTTACAGATACACTGAAGAAAAACGTCTCTTTGTTACAAATGATGCATTTCAGAAATCGCTCAGGCGGAAAAGGCACACGTAATAGCTGCATATTACTCTGCCCATCCTACCGTATTTCTTGGAGAATCAGCCATAGTTAAGGGTGATCACAGCCATCAGCATTGTGCGTGACAAGAACTTGATATCCCATCAGTAAATACCTTTGCAGTGCTTTTTCTTTAACATCACTAGACCATGCATTCTGAATAATTGTACTTGCTCAAAGGAAGAGAACAGAAGACATGTAAGGAAGGAGATCTGACCGTGAAGGCAGTGAACATCAACACAGCATTGATCTTCCTCACTTCTAACAGTTCTCAGTTTTATAACAGCGTCTAAGACAACGAGCTGATTGCTGACCTCACTGTAATCTGCATGAAGGGGCATAAACTGTAGGAGCACCTGCTCTGTGGTCACTCCTGACACCTGGTGCTATATTATACATCATATAATCTATATTATACAATTCATTATGCATTATACGATTTATACAAAAAAACTACATGCTACATAAACTATACTACATTCTGCATTACATTATCTAATCTATACAACACACTAAATTATCTACTATACACCTGGGACTACATGCTGACATAGAGAGTTACCCAGAACTCCGATGCCGTCCTTGCTCATTGGACAGCATTTTCCCAGCATTCCTTGCTGGCCATGTGCCCAAACATAGTTTGTCCTATTGATTTAAATTCAAGGAACTGTTATGTATAAAGTGGCTTAGCTAGAAACAGGAGTAGTCTGGTGGGGCATGTGCTCCAAATGCTGGGTGCCAGCAGGGGCACCATCATGGCCAGGGCATCTAGATGATGGGCTATAGCAGCAAACTGACTAATGGCTCTAGAAGCCAATAGGAAGGCAAGATGTATCTTTTAGGGGTAAAGCAGAAATAAGCAGTGCACTATAGGGTGAATACGTCTATGTATGGTCAGACCCCTATATTGGAGGCTCGCCTGTATAGGTTGTGCCCAATTAGGCACAACTATAATGTATGTATATCAGGATCGCAAAAGTTGTATGGGATGCAGCCGCAGTCACACGAACTTCAAGGACAGGTGCCCAGTCTTCCAAGGAGATAAGTAGAGTTAAGAATGGTGGACTGCCAGACGCAAAAGGACCACATCAGCTGTCATGCAAACAATGGATTCTTTTTATTGCGAAAAACTGTTGCAATAGAAATAATCCATTGATCGCATGACAGTTGATGTGGTCCTTTTGCGCCTGGAAGTCCACCATTCTTAACTCTACTTATCTTCTTGGCTCTAGAAGAACAGTCTAGCTATGACTCTACCAACAAGCAACAATTCCAGCTCAGCCAGGCAGTTTGGGATCTGAGTCACTACAAGCTTTTAACGGATTCTAAGAATAACCAATAGGATAGCGAGTACAGATCTGGCTAAGTCATGCAGTGTACAAAGGGAGGAGTTTATCATGAGGGTTACATTTGAAGTCAGTTTTGCATTGGCATACCTTGTGCCAAATATATAATATGTTGCGCGTTTTCTGTAACGTTTAGTGCATCTTTAAACTGAGCACGTTTGTCTACAAATTTTACTCCAGTTTTTTTAGCACCTTCCTACTGGAGAGAGTTTGTGACTTTTTAAAAAGTCACCATGATAAATCTGGAGTGAAACTAAGACCATGCCCGCTTTCCCACCCACCATGGTTTAAAAATGCAAAAAGTCACATTTTTATGCAAATAAGTCCAAAAAGTAGCAAATGCCCTATTTATGATTTTTAAAGCTAGAATTCTGGAGTGTAGTGCTTAATAAACCCCCCCACACACACACACAGTACTCAACATTTACAGTATGTGTAATATATATTATGACTTAATGTCATCCAAGAACATCATACCGTATATTTGTATGTAAGGCCGTAGAGGTAAACCATTAAATCAATGCAAATTAAATTATTGCACAAAGAGCACATCACAAAAACAACACGTACTTTAACCATTGTAAAATGTAAATTCCCATTGCATATCTGTTCATGTTCATAATGTGCAAATCTGGGTAGTTGAGCCAGAAGGTTTTTACTTTGACAATACATCTTTCATGGTTCAGCGGTGACCTGAGTGCTTGACTGTACTTGTTGACTGCCCATCATACCATTCTGATACTAATGACATGGAAACAATATGACACTTAGCACTGTGATTTGTCAAAGGACCTCATGCAAAAAAAATAAAAAAAATTTAAAAAAATCCAGCGCACAGTTACCCACAACGTCTAGTAAATTTTGTAATCTGAGGCAAGAACAGTAAAATCTGGAAATATATTGTTATTACAGGAAACTGTTCTACAGCGTATGTATGTGTTTTCTAGTTTTATATATAAAACCAACTACATTTTTCAATTTACACAAACTGATTCCTCCAATTGCTGTGATCTAAAAATTACTTGTATAAACAGCCATATCCACAGGAAGAAGTACGCTAGATTATGATGCCCATCCACTCATTGAGTCAGGCACACGCGGGTGATTGTAATCAGGTGCTGTGAAATGTATTTGAACATTTATTGTTACTGCACATTTGTCACATTGATATATTTGTGATCTTGAAGACCTTCGAGAAGCAATCAGCATACCGTATTTTTCGCTTTATAAGACGCACCTGATGATAAGACGCACCTAGGTTTTTGTGAAGGAAATTAAGAAAATAAAATATTTTGAACCAAATGGTGTGCTTTTGGTGGGTTTGAACTAATGGGGGATCTGTGGATGTCACTGTTATGGGGGATCTGTGGAGGACACTGTTATGGGGGATCTGTGGAGGACACTGTTATGGAGGATCTGTGGAGGACACTGTTATGGAGGATCTGTGGAGGACACTGTTATGGAGGAGCTGTGGAGGACACTGTTATGGGGGATCTGTGGAGGACACTGTTATGGGGGATCTGTGGAGGACACTGTTATGGAGGATCTGTGGAGGACACTGTTATGGAGGATCTGTGGAGGACACTGTTATGGGGGATCTGTGGAGGACACTGTTATGGGGGATCTATGGAGGACACTGTTATGGGGGATCTGTGGAGGACACTGTTATGGGGGATCTGTGGAGGACACTGTTATGGGGGATCTGTGGAGGACACTGTTATGGGGGATCTGTGGAGGACACTGTTATGGGGGATCTGTGGAGGACACTTATTGGGGATTTGTGGATGACTGTTATGGGGGGATCTGACCTTACATTGGGCCCCAGTTATTAGAGCCATTGCTTCTAAAGTGTATGAATCTCCCCTAGCAGGGCTGCTTTGCTAAACTACCATAGCTTTAATCACTTTTCAGTACTCACTATTCATGCAGGCAGCAGGCAGGCCGGCAGCTCAGGTCCCTCACTCAGTAACGCTATGGCCCCGCCCACTGAATTAATGAAGTGGGCGGGTCCAGAGCCGGAGTGTGACTGAGTGAGGGACCTGCGCTGCCGGCCTGCTTGCTGCCTGCATTCATTCATAGTGAGTACTGAAAAGTGATTAAATCTATTGTAGTTTAGCAAAGCAGCCCTGCTAGAGGAGATTCATACACTTTAGAAGCGATGGCTGCTGTGAAGGGGGCCTGGCTTAATGAGCTTCAGTGACTGCGCTGGGCCCCACTTTACATCTGGCACATCGCAGGCAGCACAGTGCGGCCATGTAATACTGATCTATTCGGTTTATAAGACGCACAGCCACTTTCCCCCCACTTTGGGAGGAAAAAAAGTGCGTCTTATAAAGCGAAAAATACGGTATATGATTATTTTTTCGGACCTTGATAAAGCTCCTGTGCTTCATTCTAATATTTTATTGTCCCACCACAATGTTGGCTGTCTGATTCTACCCCTAAGGGTCCATCAGTGGGTCCAATTCAGGTTAGTAATGGACAGATACAACATAGAAATCATACAGTATGTGAAGCACTATTAAATGCCAGTGCCAGACAGTAATAAATGTTTCTATGAGTGTCTGGCTTCATGTAACAAATCACAAAACATCCCAGAAGATCAGTCCAAGAATTGCAGTCCGTCTTCACTCATATATGAATCAAGAGAGAGTTGAGATCTGCACTCCCTTGTTTGGGTGCTCATAGAAGGTTTAAACGTCAGTACTGAGAAAAAATATCTATGGCACACCGTTTAAGTTGCAAAGGTGATTTAATTCATATATAATAAAGTGACATTTTTCTCATCTCCAAATATTCCAGAGAGTGAGGCACAATATTTCTTATAGACCCATATTATTCCCAACGTTTCGGTCAGCAATGACCTTTTTCAAGGGATCTGTAGAGGATATGTCCTCTACAGATCCCTTGAAAAAGGTCATTGCTGACCGAAACGTTGGGAACTTGAGATTCATAATTTTTTTCAAAAAATTTGATTGGAGTCCGAATTGATTCTACACAAATCAAATATGCTCCAATTGGCCTGGTTCCAATTGGCTCCAATTGGTATATAACGCTGTGAGGTCTCGTAGGACTTTTTAAATATCTTTTTGCTACCTCTTTTTTGAAAACTTTTTAAACACATTTTTGCTGTGTCCACCATTCCCATTTGTTGGGTTAATTGAAAGGAGGAAATACACTTAAGGTATAAAGTGTGCAACTGTCGCTACCACTGCATCTACCACCACCATGGTGGCTACAAGTGCCACTACTAACACTAGTAAAACCTCCACCGCCAACACAGCTAGGCATGGGGTCCCCAGCCTCTGCCTGAACTTTCTCCTAATAACAATCCAAAAGCTGAATGTTTTCACACTATACATCAACAAGGAGACTATCTTGGGTATCCTCCATAGCACATAGTGTTTTGTTGCAGTTTCTTAGGAAAAAAGAAGGCACCCCACCAGAATGGGGCAGTGAAGACAGAGAGGATGCAACTGAAAAGATTATTTGAGGTTGCATGGATGAGGAGCAGGAGTAATGCTGTGAGCCCTGGCTCTACGACATATGGACATCCACATCATTCTGCTGTGACTGAGAGGAAGAGTGAGCCATCTAGTCCACATCTGATCCATTTTGCCCTCAATAATTATGTGGTGCCAAACTGTGGCCTACTACTAATACTACTGGCTGGAGTAGTATTGGGGTGTTGGCAATAAGCCTATGAACTGTAGAAACATTTTTTACAAAAAAGCTGGATGGTTTATACAGAGAAATATGAGTTTCTTGTAGGATTCTGTAATGCAGAACTTGGCAGGAAGCTGTATGAAACAATCCGAACAGTGACCGGCCCTTCATTCTCTTTGCTAAGCTTTTCTTAATGTCGCTAGTAACTGGATTTTGTCTACATTCGTTTTTGGCAGGCACTGCCACAGGACATCTATTCACAAGCCTAGTTGGGAACAGCATGGCTTTTCTTCCTTTTGAGCAGAAGGACCTGCCTACATACTGCTCTCTAATTGGCTGATCTGTCCACCTCTGATCCAATCAGTGAAAGCCCTCTTCACTTCCTCCCAGTGTCATGCGATCCTTCATCTTCTTCCTCCCTCCTGTTTTGCGAGGGAGCGGCAGTGTAAAAGAATTTGTATTTTTATTTTTAAATATATATATAACACATATATATATATTTTTTTTTTTTTTGAGGGGCGGGGACTAAAGGCTGAAGCTCCAAAACAAACTTAACAATACTAAATAGAACTATTAGTAACGTTAACTAAAAACAGCTACTCTCCTACTAAGCGTAGAAAACGGAGGCGGAGGTAGACAACAGTGTTTGGTTTTGAAATAGAAAGGCAGTGTTCAAAAAAATACAAAGGTATTTTTTTGAACACTGCCAGGTAACAGATTTGTCCTTTTGGGTGTCATCTGGCTGGAACTGGACCCCTTTTGCTTATCCATTCCAGACATTTTTCAATTCACTCTGTGGCCCTGCAGCTGGTCTTTGTCCCTGTATCTCACTGTCTCTCCCTGTCTCTCCCTGTCTCTCCTTATCTCTCCCTGTCTCTCTCTCCCTGCTTGATTAAATACTATCCCTGAACTGGCCCTGCAATTGCCCTGCAGTATCCCTGATATGTGTAATATGGATTCCCAGAGCTATTATATCAAATTTTCACAAAACAGGTCTCAGAACTTCACACTCTGCTCGTCTCAGCAGTCACAGCAGAAATGATGTGTCACTGGCTTACCGAGCCTGAGACAATCAGAGCAAGCCCTGCCCACTAGGTCAGGTGACCGCTTTCTTCCCGGGCTTTTGCGCACGATAAACGAACTAACAGTAAAAGTTTGCTAATGAATTGAATTCGTACGCAACAGCGTATACAGTAACTTATATGCAGCAATAGCGTATAATTTATAGGACAAACTACATAGCGAACGCGTACAAAGCCGAAGCGAATCACCTAATATTCGGATTCGCTTCACAGCTAAAAATTCTCAAGATTCGATACGAACCAATGAATCGACGAATCGATTCGCTCATCTCTAGTTAGGAAATGGCACTAAAACTTTTTGTAATTGAAGATTTTTTTTTGTTCTTATTAGCGATAAATTAGGTACTGTACGTTTCTTGCATTTTTTTCCACACCTGTCCAAAATTTTTGCACAGTACTGGATATGATTTAAAGTTGTCAATCTCTCTAGCTTCTGCTAAAAGATGTTTTATACTTGTGCTTTCTTCCATTATTTACTATAGCTTGGTCCGAAGGAGGCCAAAGGTCAGAGGGCAAAGCTCTAATTTCTATTACCCACATGCCCTTTCTATGACACTCATTCTGGGGCCATTAGCATGCTGCTGTGGTTTAAGAGTTGCTAGGGCAACACTGTGTTAGTTTTCGGCCAAAGCAGACTAAAAGGTCCACAGAGGGTCTTAAATTGCTAAATGAAGCAGGGGAATATGGTTATGATAAGGCCATTGGGGGTGTTTTATGGTATCAGTAATCTTGTGCTGGCGATAACACATTGAGCAGCTAATATTTTCAGAATTAAAGAGGAATAATGTTTATTCTTGTTCTTAGGTCAAAATGGTTAATATACAGGTGTAAAGTAAGGTAGCCACATTATATATCATCATAATGTCAAATATTACAGCAGTTTTACTGTTTATTCCATTTACAATGTTCACAAAGACATTATTAAAGCATTTCATCATGATCTGAACATACTGAATTTATCAAAGATTAATTCATGCTGTGACCACACACTCAAAGAGGTACCAAGCAAACATATAGTATATTGCCTACAGTGATACAGTTATATCACTGTAGAGATCTAGCAACAATGTCCTATACATGTGGGAGTCATGTGGGAGTCTCTACCTTTGAATACCTTTAGCTTATGTGTTATATTTTTATGATCCTGATTTACAACTTCATAGTCCAGAGCAGCATTCATTATTCTGCAGGATTGAGAGCGGAAATGTGCTTATGTTCCTTGTTGTTACAAGAGGCACCATTGAAGTTTTCATTAGTGAGCTGAAGGCTAAAAAGAGCTTGTTCATAATTGAAGGATTTGTGAGCTGGAGGCAGGAAGAGCTTGTCCATTTGTGGAAAAGACAGTGGCCTGCATGATGGATCATGGGACTTGGGGCCAATGGAAATGCTGCATAATGGGTCACTTGGCATGTTCATGGGAGACAAATAAGGTAAGAGTTGTCACCATGGTGTTGGCTAGCAAGGTTTAGAGTGCATCACATACAGTAGACAGTTGGAACAATGGGTTTGGATAATGTAGCAGTATATAGTATATATATATAGAATAGGATAACGTGCAGACCTCTTTGCAGGTTGTTGCTAAAGTGGTGTGGCTGAGAGTGCTGTAGGCCTGGAAAGAGGTCAACTCTTGGCTGTCTACTAGGACTATGATAGATATATAAGCCCAGGAGGGAATCAAGGTGGGTTGGGTGATGCTAGATGTAAACTCTAAGTAGGCTACAGCTAAGTTTAGAACTGGCTGTTAGGTCTATGATATGGTCTGGTGGATCTGGTTCATTTGTGCCATTGACTCAATGGGAGTATGTTAGGATAGGTTGAGTTAAGAAGCCCTTTACAAATTCATAGTAACGCTCATTAGCGATTACTTGATGAACGCTCATTCATTGCTAGCTCCTCCGCTAGCATCAGCAGATTGTTGGAAGGAACACTTCCTTCCCAACAATCTGCTGTAATATTGTCCCCATGTAAAGGGACTTTTAGGAAGGGCTCTCAGAAATACAGTCATGAATCCAATTTACTTACAGAGTACATTAGTAATACATCAGAGATCCTTAAACAATTACCACTGGGCCTTACCTACAAAACCTTATTTTACCTGTGTATTGCCAACAGCAAGTGACAATGTCTGGAAATGTCTACAAGTTGACACAAACAATAAAACAAGTAGGGTGGTCTTCTGCTGGTCCCTACCAGCATCTTGTGGTTTACCATTTGTCGATGATTATTTGCAGTCAATTTAACCAAGTTAACTCACAGTTCTACTGGAAAATGTCACAAGACTCTGAAATCTACTGAAAATCTATTATAAAGACTCACAGGAAAATGTAAGTGAAATATTTAGAATAAATTCTAAAATGATGGATATGCTTTTAGTGAAATAATTTACCTAATAACATTAAGACAGTAAAATGATCACCTGAGTATCCCATGCCACTCCTAGAACAGAAGAGTAAGACAACAGAGAACCAGCATTAAACTGCTTTGGCAAGATGCTTTTCCTATAATTCATACATGGTTAACAAATGAACTACATGTGGTGATGGGGAACTGTGCCAATCACACTGCCTTCCTCCTAGAGTCTGTGCCAGGAAATAATGATGCAAAGTGTGCTTTCAATATGTTGCAGTCGGCACCACATACAATGTGCTGTTTTATTAATGTTTGCTGGTGTATTAGAAATCTTGTATAACTATATAATAAAATATATTTTAATTACAAAATTAAGATGTATTCTCTAAAATGTTTAAAATGTATTTTAATATGCCAGAGGCAAAAATCTTTTCATGTCAAATTTATACAGGAATACAAAACATTAAGAAAAAATATCGGAACGATGTCAGACAACTTTTGGGCATTACATTACAGCGCCTAGGTTGGTATTATTCATGTGCCATCTAGTTTACACATATTTTATCCAAGATAGCTTGATGCAGACTTGTTGTACTGTAGCTGCCAATACATATAGATATAGGATTGTTAAGGATATCTGTACACTGAAGGGGACAATTTAAAGTGTGTGCCATGTGTATATACACTCCTCGACATTGAAATTGGCAACACCATGAAGGAGAAGTTTTGGAATTATGGAAATCACAGGATCAATAGACTTGTTAATGATATGCAAATGATAAAAATGGAAACACAATATTCAAATCATCTCAATTTATTCAGTATTGAGTATGAGCACCACACAAAGAAATACTCGCACTTACACTCCTTGGCATGCTAATAAAGAGGTTATTTATGGTTGTCTGAGGAATGTCCTGAATGCACTTATGCACACAAATCATCAAGATCATCAAGATCTGCTGCTGGCAGCTCTCTTGCAATTGCCAACAAATGACAACCCAGATGTGTTCAATGGAAGACAAGTCATTTCATAGAAATATGCAATCTTCCCCAAATGACCAAAAAGTGTTCAGTTTCACTCAATACTTCACTGCCATGTCCAACTGCAGAGTCCAGCCCTAGATCAGGTGGCCAGTCCATCTCAATAGTGTAGTGGGGCGACCAGAGCAATAAAACCCAAACCACATGCAGCAAATTCTACAGCTGTATGTGTGCACTACCTTTACTGTCTTTATGGTCCTCAACCTTCTGCAAAATTCAAATGCTTCTTTACCTCAGAGGTTGGTTCTTGGCAAAGTTGCTTTTCTGGCAGCTTTTTAACGACACAGAATTGTGTCTTTCTGGAAAAGAATTATTTTCTTGTGCTTCAGCTTGTCTGGCTTAAAAACCAACAGTAGAATACATACCCTCACTCAACTACTTTCTAGCCAGGGAAAAGCAGGATCAGCCCACCACCTGGTGACTATTATAAGGGCTGCTATTTGCTTTCCATACTCAGCCTTTTGAGACACATAGGGGGTCATTTATCAAACAGAAATATGCTCAAATTAGGCGTATTCGTGGCGCAGATTGCAGCGCAAAGGTCCTTTGCACCACAATTCGCAACTTTTCCCCGCTCACGCCAGGTCTAGTGGGTGTGGCATGGGCGGGAAAGGGGATGGGCCTGCAGGCTCATCTCATTTACCATTTTCTATGCCTGTTTTAGGCATAGAAAAAGGTCTAAATATATAAAGATAGCTAGGTGGATATGCCGAAGTTACGTAGAGACTGGCGCCTCTTCATAACTCAGGTAAATCCACTACCAGCTATAGGAGTTATTAAGACCAGCGGCTAAAATGCCGGTCTTAATAAATGTGCTCCATAGGGCATAAATAAGCCACTTGAACCATTTGTACCAGGGAAAGTGAACATTTTAACATCTTTAGAAGTGCATTAACCCTTTAGCATTGAACCATAGCATTAACCTTTTAGCAGTGAACCATGGTGTTAATCATTTAGCAGTGAACCATAGCATTAACCCTTTAGCAGTGAACCACCAGTTCCTTTTTGGTGTTGTATTTTCAATGTTTAGGAGTATATATGGGATACTGTATCCTTTACTGTATCTTATATGAAAATTAGAAGCCATCATTGAGTTTTATCTGTTTAGGCACACAGAGCCCGATTGAGATAATATCTGTAATAATTTATAGTATGGGGTGCATTACTCTTTCTAATAAACATCTAGCTATTACAGAACCTCTTTAAAAACAATGTCTCTCATACAGTGCAAATAATAATGTCTTCCATGTACTGCAAGCCGCATTGCCCCCTAACAGTAGCAACTACGACTGATTCAGTTAAAGCCATAATGCTAATCCCATACACTGTTGAACAGTGCACCCAAAATGCGCTAGTCACAATTCCCCCCAGACACAGTGCAACAAATTATGCAATACCACAGAAATCATTTTCCCCCTGAACAAATCAGGGGCCACATATGCCAGCCACAATGTCATACAGCACCCACTTACAGTGATTTCCTTCCTGTACCCTACATTACAGCTTTATTTCTGAGTTACAGTACATAGAACCTCCTCTTCCTGCCCCATAGGTCATTTCAGAAGGATGAAATCTCTAAAATATGTGACAAAATGGAGAAGCAAGACACCTATGTGTTTTCTGAATGCACCAATTTTACACATATTATTTACTTACTCTTCCACAGAAAAGACTAATTGACCTGTGTTTTGGCCTTGGATCCTGCCATGTGTAGCCAAGAAGTCTTTCCAAAAGCTCAATTACTTTGACGCCAGATACCAACAACTATATCAGATGATCAAGGCCAATATGCTTTGGAATGTATTTTTACCATTATATGCTTCCCCCCAGCAGTACAAGAGTTAAATACCCATAAGCACCGTGGCATGTGTGTTATACCCTTGCAAGAAATCTGAACCCAGAGAGTAATTAAGCACAATTATCATTAAACTTTAAGTTATGCAGAAAATGTCTCTATGTAATCCATAACGCCATCTGATTAGAACGTGCCATAAGCTAATCAAAATAGAAGAGGTGCATAAAGGCATTTTCTGGGGGTTTGATTATGACAAAGTGCAAATCAAAGGGTCTGTCTTAAAAACAGCTCATATTCAGATTTCCAGCCAAAAAATATACAGTGTTCCCTCAAAAACAATGGTACATGATACAATATTCTCAACATACGTGGCCTTTTCAGGCTCATCGTAAGTTGAAACTAGATTCAACATAAAATGCCTCAGATCCAACCAACCATGGCCATTTCTCTGGTATTGGTTGTCTAGTAGCTCCCTACAGTACAGTACATTATGTACACATCTGTATTTGTACTGTCCCGTCTTTGTGCCAGGATGAGCTGCTCCTTTGGACTATCTTTCAGACACACTGCGTGTACTGTAAAGGACCCTGAAGAAGCTGGTGTCCTCATCATGATTTAGAACTAGTTTTAAATGTTATATGTAAGGAACTAATTTATATGACTTTATCTGCTTATTTTTCTTAAATCTCAATATTATCTTATCTCAGGATGATGTTTTGGGGCTTAGGAACCAATTACCAGTTTTCCATAGGGTTATGAATAGGCTTCAGCGAATCGAGCTTTGGATCATAGATCCAAAGTTGATGCATTAAAAAAACTTTATTTGTATGTATGTGCTCCATGTAGCAAAACGTTGTCCCGGCCAAAGTTGCGCAAGACTTTGTTTAATGGTCCGTGGTAGCGGAATCCATAATGAGAATCTTCGATAACCCGAACTTTGCATGCCGAACTTAAAACACAAGTTCACTCAACACTAGTCATCAGTATCTAATCCGTGGGGAACGACTCCCAGCACCCCCATCGATCAACTGTTTGAAGTGGCCACAGCTCTGCATTGAGTGACACGGCTTCTTCCTAGGCCAATGATGTCACGTTCATTGGTCACGTGGCCTAGGTGCAGCTCGATCCCATTCAAGTGAATAAGGCTGAGCTGTTATACCAAGCACAGCCGCTATCCAATTGACAGGACTGTGCTCACTAGAGTGCTGCAGCCTCATAGGGATGTCAGACCTCCACTGGTCAGATACTGACCTATCCGAAGGGTAAGTCATCAGTATAAAACACTCGGAAGGACACATTAATACTATTTGCAAAACAATACACTGTATAAAACTTTATTAGTAAGGTGATAGCTTAATTCATACATTTTCATGTTTTGTTAGAGAACTTTCCTGAGCTATTCATTATGAATACATTCGGGCAAAAATTACTATGACTTTATAATCATACTCTAAAAAAAAAATAAAAAATCTTGTCTGCATCATATGAGATTTATGCAATTGCAACTGTGGCAATGGCTGATTCAGCAGAGTCATGTTTGGAAAAAATGAGCATAATTATGCGTATTACCATGCAAATTTTTTCACCTGCTTCTGCCTGAGTATAAAATTTCACAAATTAAGTACAATCTTCATTTCACCATCCAGAATACACTTACGTGTGTGAATTAGTTATGAATATAAGCCGTATGTCCAGAACGAGTACATGCAAAAATATGACACCTAGCTGAGAGCTGCTTACTTGTTTGCAGAAGCTAAGCAGAACAGAAGTCCTCATATGTAGACGTACAAAATACAATATACTTGTGTTTCCAAAATTCAACCTTAAAGGGTTTATCCAGTTTTTTTTAAGTATATGTAACTCAATCATATATCAGTAATAGCCCATCATACCAATATCTTTACTATCCAAAATATCCTCCAAGAAATGTAAGATTAAATTATTCAAAAGTAGAATCAATCATTTCATGTAAAATTAAAGGGAGTCTTTCACCTGATCTGAGCATCATAGACTGCTCAGATCAGGCTATAGCCTACGTTCCACACATTAAAACAGTACCTTTATTATACATGTCCCTCGCTGAAATTGCCAAAAAAAACACTTTTATAAGTTAATGCAAATTAGCCTCCACAAGTGCCCGGAAGCTTTGTTATTCAAGAAGGTGCCCAAGCCCCCGGGCAATTTGATCTCCAAACCCCTCCTATTTCCCTGCTCCGGCCCGCCCTCCTTCATTATAATAACCTCCTCCTCCTGCTCACAAATCCAGCGCTGCGCCGCTCATCCAGCGCCGGGCGCCTGTGCACTGCGGCGGCTTTTTACTTCGGCTTTGGAGATCAAATTGCCCAGGGACTTGGGCACCTTCTTGAATAACGCCGCTTCCGGCACTTACGAAGGCTAATTTGCATAACTTATAAAAGTGTTTTTTCTGCGATTTCAGCGAGGGACATGTATAATAAAGGTACTGTTTTAATGTGTGGAACGTAGGTCATCGCCTGATCTGAGCAGTCTATGACACTCAGATCAGGTGAAAGACTTCCTTTAAAATCTTAAAAAAGCAACCAAGCTTCCATGTCCATCACGTCAGAAGAAACCTACAATTCCGAAAAGATATCTTGTTTTATCTTGAAAGTAATAAACTAATTTCAGTGGTCTCTCCTGTCAAACGCCTCTACAAATGCTAATTATTTTCAAACCTGCTTGACACATGGTCTTGTAGGCACTTCAGTGTTCATGTCCTGAACAGAAGGTACGTAGTAAACCACATCTTGCTCAGGATTTCTAAACAGGTTAAAACTCACTTTCTTTTACTGTATATAGTATTTGACTACTGAACGTGTCCGTAAAAATGGTTTTGTGGATAATTTTGCCAATAGCATTGAAAATGACAAAATGAATAAGCCAGCAACTTCACAATCAATGAGGAAATTGGACATTTTTGTCCAAACTTGAGATCTCAAGTGTTGTGGGACTGAAAACCATGACCAATTCTGTAAATCCCTGTCCGGGGGTGGTTGTGTATGAACAAACACCAAAGTTCTGCAACTCTCGTATCTGATGGTATCAAATTTATTTTATTTTACTCACTTCCATAGCACGGACATGTTCTGCAGTGCTTTGTATACATTACCATTGCTTACTGTCCCCAATGCAGCTCACAATCTAACTTCCTGTCACGAGGGGAAGACAAGGGTGGTGAGCCCTGCGCTGAACCCCTCCTTCTTTCCCTGCCTACTTGCCTCAGTCGGCCCTAGGTAGCCGCGGACAACCACGAAGGCGGTCCCTACACTGGATAAGTGCGCAGGAGGGAAAGGGAACACAGGGACGGACACAACACAGACAGGACAAACACAATGCAAGAGTAGTCAGCAAGCCGGGTCTAACACAGGAGGTCACGTAAATACCAGGGGTGAAACAAGAGAGAGGTCAAAGTCCAAAATCCAAAAGTCCAAATCCAAATCACTGTCCAAGCACAAAGGTCGCACGAGCACTGATCAAAGGGGTAACTAATCACAGGCAATTTGAGAGGGCAACTGGACTGCTTTAAATAGCCCTCCAATGGGTCATGTGACGGGGCCAGCGTCACATGACCTCATTTGCATAATGAGCGCTGGCCAAACGTGACCAGCGCTCAAATATGCACAAATTTGGCCATGTGGCGTGGCCAGCGCCACATGACCCAATACATAAGGGCAACTTAATATATTTAATACACTCTGAGCGCTGGCTTGCCGGGCCAGCGCTCAGTACCACCCACTGCTCGTCTCTAGGGGGGCGGGGACGCCGGGCACGCAGCATCCGGAAGCGCGCCCGACGCTCCCCGCCTCTCGTCACTATGGAGACGAGGACGCATGTCGCGTCCTCGCTCCGAGATAGCGGAAGTCCGGCGGCGCTGCAAGCGGGGAGCGCGCCGCCGGTCTTCCGTGACAGTACCCCCCCCTTCACGAGGGGCCACCGGACCCTTACCAGCGGGAGCAGGTTTATCAGGATGCTGCAGATGGAATTTCCGGATGAGTGAATCTGCATGCATCCTGGTCAAGGGCACCCAAGACCTGTCTTCCGGCCCGAACCCCTTCCAGTGTACCAGGTACTGAAAGGAATTCCGAACCCTCCTCACATCAATGATTCTAGCAATCTCGTGCTCCACTTGACCCTCCACCTCGACCAGAGGCGAGGATTGTTCCTCTGGACCAACGGGAGCAACATAACGTTTCAGCAAGGACATATGAAAAACATTATGAACGCGAAGGGAGTCGGGTAAACATAATTCAAACGATACCGGATTGATCACCTTGGTGATCCTGTATGGACCAATGAAGCGAGGCGCAAACTTATAAGATGGTACCTTCATGCGTAGATTTTTTGTCGACAACCATACCATGTCCCCCACCTTGAAATTCACACCCTTAGAACGTCTCTTATCAGCCTTTGTTTTTTGGATACCTTGGGCCTTTTCCAGGTTCAACTGAACCTGTGCCCAAACTGTGCACAGTTCTTGAGAAAAAACATTGACCTCTGGAACAACCGAAGAGGATGAGGAAAAGGAACCAAAGCGCGGATGAAAACCCATATTACAGAAGAAAGGTGAAACCCCAGAGGAGGAATTCACTCGGTTATTAATAGCAAATTCGGCCAGAGACAGGTATCTGGCCCACAGAAGCTGGTTATCTGTCACATAACATCTGAGATACTGCTCAACAGATTGATTAAGACGCTCAGTCTGACCATTGGTTTCCGGATGAAAGGCCGACGAAAAGGACAAAGATATTTCAATCCTCTTACAGAAAGCTCTCCAGAATTTAGACACAAACTGCACCCCCCTGTCCGATACAATATTCTCTGGAATACCATGCAATTTAATTATGTGGTCCAAAAATACAGACGCCAAGACCTTAGCAGAAGGTAACTTACACAACGGAATAAAATGACACATCTTGCTAAATCTGTCAACCACAACCAAAATCACAGTTTTACCCTCAGAGCAAGGTAAATCCGTGATGAAGTCCATGGACAAATGCGACCATGGTCTGCTAGGTATGGGTAATGGACGTAACTCACCCATAGGCCGTGTCTTGGGATTCTTGGACCTGGCACAAGTGTTGCACGCAGTTACGAAAGCCTGAACATCCCTGGAAATCGATGGCCACCAATACTGCCTAGAGACTAACTCCCTGGTGGCATTGATACCAGGATGTCCACATAATACAGAGTTATGGCACTCACCCAGAAGTCGCAAACGCAAATGAGCCGGCACAAACAATTTGTCATTGGGGGTACCAGTGGGGGCGAGATGCTGTCCTGCTGAGATTTCGGATGCTAGATCAGACGAGGTAGCGGCCACGATGATGTCAGCCGGCAGGATGGGCTCAGGAGGAACGTCAGGAGGCTGATACGCCTGAAAGCTCCGGGATAAGGCGTCAGCCTTAATGTTCTTGCTTCCTGGTCTAAAGGTGACACAAAAATCAAAACGAGTAAAAAACAAAGCCCACCTCGCTTGTCTAGGATTCAAACGTTTAGCAGACTCTAAAAACATAAGATTCTTATGATCCGTGAGGACCACAGTGCGATGTAATGCCCCCTCCAGGAAGTGACGCCACTCCTCAAATGCCCATTTAATGGCCAACAACTCCCTATTACCGATATCATAGTTCCTCTCAGCAGACGAGAACTTGCGGGAGAAAAAGGCACATGGCTTAAGATTGGTTAAGGTGGAGGACCCCTGGGACAGTACTGCCCCTACCCCATCCTCAGATGCATCCACCTCAACTATAAAGGGCTCATTCTGATCAGGCTGGATTAACACAGGGGCGTTAGTAAAACACTGTTTTAGCTTCTCAAAGGCTTCAATAGCTGCAGGGGGCCAATTAACTAGATCCGCTCCCTTGCGAGTTAGATCTGTAACTGGTTTGATCACCAACGAAAAATTTCTAATAAATTTGCGATAGAAGTTCGCAAATCCTAAAAATCGTTGGAGCGCCTTAAGGGAGGAGGGTCGCACCCAATCAAGGATGGCCTGCACCTTAGCTGGGTCCATTTTGCAAGAAAAAGGGGTCAAAATGTATCCTAAAAAGGCCACCTCCTGAACGCCAAAGATACACTTCTCCCCTTTGACAAATAGTTTATTCTTACGTAACACCTCTAACACCTGCCTGGTATGAGAAACGTGAGATTTCCAATCTGCCGAAAAAATAAGGATGTCGTCAATGTAGACAATCATGAACCTCCCAACAAAAGGTCTAAAAATGTCATTAACAAAACTCTGGAACACCGCGGGTGCATTGCTTAGCCCAAAGGGCATTACTAAATACTCATAGTGCCCCTCAGGGGTATTGAAGGCCGTCTTCCATTCATCCCCCTCCCTGATTCTAATCAGGTTATAAGCTCCCCTCAAATCCAGCTTAGAGAACCAGCAGGCGCCTTGAATCTGGTTCAGTAAGTCAGGGATAAGGGGCAGCGGGTACCTGTTTTTGACCGTGATCTTGTTGAGTTCCCTGTAATCAATACAGGGCCTCAATCCTCCATCCTTCTTACCAACAAAGAAAAATCCGGCCCCCATGGGGGAAACTGAAGGCCGGATGTGACCCTTGGCCAGACTCTCCTTAAGATAATCCCTCATGGATTGACGCTCAGGAGTGGAGAGATTGTAAATACGGCCCTTAGGATACTTAGAACCCTCAATAATATCAATGGCACAATCATATTGCCGGTGAGGAGGAAGGAACTCAGTCTCGGACATGGAGAATACATCCTGAAAATCTCTGATATATCCGGGCAGGGTAAGAGACTCAGTGGTACCTCCAAGCTGCAATACTGATTTGCAACATTTGGAACAATCACCTCCCCATTTCTCTAATTCACCTGCAGGCCAGTTGATCACAGGGTTGTGGTCCTGTAACCACGGCAGACCTAAAACGAGGTCAGCGGGTAAATCCCTTAGGACAAGGAAGGAGCAAGTCTCAGTATGGGAAATTCCCACCGTTAAGGAAAGCTCGGGGGTACAAAACTCCACTCTCCCATTATTTAATGGTGTGGAATCTAAAGCAATGATTTGAATTACCTCCCTTAAAGGAACTAGCGGAATACCCACAGATTGTACAAAATCAAAATTAATAAAATTAACGGCAGAACCTGAATCAACAAATGCTTGACCAACCCCCTTAATTTGATCATAGGTAACAGAGACAGGTAGCAAAACTTTCCTTCTTACCACCGCAGGAGTTACCTTACTTCCCGCTGGAGATCTCCTAGAGGGCGGAAGTTTGGGACACTGCTGGAGCCAGTGGTTCGTTTCACCGCAGTAAAAACAGGCTCCCTTTAGGCGTCTCTGGTCCCTTACGGTTCCACCTAACTGCATGGGCTCCTCAGGAACTCTGGTAGGAGATGGACTTGGAAGAGGATTTTCAGGCAAAACGGCAACCTGAGGGATGCTAGAACGTTCCCTCAGTCTCTCTCTCACCCGTCGGTCTAGCTTAATGGCTAAGGTCATGGTCGCCTCTAAGGAATCAGGAGTGGGATAACATACCAGAAGGTCTTTCAGTTGGTCAGACAACCCCACCCGGAATTGACTTCTTAAGGCTGGGTCATTCCATCCAGAAGAGACACACCACTTCCTAAACTCTGCGCAATAATCCTCTACTGGACGGTTACCCTGCCGAATGTCCCTGAGCTGAGACTCAGCAACTGCAGCCAAGTCGGGCTCCTCATATAACAGGCCTAAGGCCAGAAAAAACGCGTCCACAGTCAGCAGACTAGGGGAGTCAGGGGGTAACGAAAAGGCCCACTCCTGCGGATCACCCTGCAGCAAGGAAATTATTATTCCCACCCGCTGCTGCTCGGAACCCGAGGAGTGGGGGCGTAAGCGGAAATATAATTTCACACTTTCCTTAAAGGAACGGAAGGTCTTCCGGTTCCCCGTAAATCGATCCGGCAGCTTAACATGAGGCTCCACGATGGGGCTGGATGTAGAGGGAGCCACTATTGGTACGGATTGGAGCTGCTCCTGATGCTGGAGCCTCTCGGCCAGATCCTGGATCGCTTGGGCCATCCCTTGAACCTGGTCCGTGAGGGCCCGCAACTGCTCCATAAATTTTTTGTGGCCTGTGATTCTGTCACGAGGGGAAGACAAGGGTGGTGAGCCCTGCGCTGAACCCCTCCTTCTTTCCCTGCCTACTTGCCTCAGTCGGCCCTAGGTAGCCGCGGACAACCACGAAGGCGGTCCCTACACTGGATAAGTGCGCAGGAGGGAAAGGGAACACAGGGACGGACACAACACAGACAGGACAAACACAATGCAAGAGTAGTCAGCAAGCCGGGTCAAACACAGGAGGTCACGTAAATACCAGGGGTGAAACAAGAGAGAGGTCAAAGTCCAAAATCCAAAAGTCCAAATCCAAATCACTGTCCAAGCACAAAGGTCGCACGAGCACTGATCAAAGGGGTAACTAATCACAGGCAATTTGAGAGGGCAACTGGACTGCTTTAAATAGCCCTCCAATGGGTCATGTGACGGGGCCAGCGTCACATGACCTCATTTGCATAATGAGCGCTGGCCAAACGTGACCAGCGCTCAAATATGCACAAATTTGGCCATGTGGCGTGGCCAGCGCCACATGACCCAATACATAAGGGCAACTTAATATATTTAATACACTCTGAGCGCTGGCTTGCCGGGCCAGCGCTCAGTACCACCCACTGCTCGTCTTCTAGGGGGGCGGGGACGCCGGGCACGCAGCATCCGGAAGCGCGCCCGACGCTCCCCGCCTCTCATCACTATGGAGACGAGGACGCATGTCGCGTCCTCGCTCCGAGATAGCGGAAGTCCGGCGGCGCTGCAAGCGGGGAGCGCGCCGCTGGTCTTCCGTGACACTTCCCTATCAGATGATAAGGAACATAGATAAAATGATTGTGTGTCATGGTGACCGAAGGATGCAGCAACAAGATGTACCTACTTCATTCTGTTGCTATGTGACGGGACTATGGGGAACCTTTCCTTGCCTTCAGAAGGAGAAAAAATGATCTTCGAAACTAGAGAAGATAACGTAAGATCAAAAATCTAGTGTGGTCATACATGTCTTCTGCAAATGTCAGTTGAAAACTCTACATTTCTGGCATAAAGAAATCAAAGTAGCCTGTTGAATGTTGAGCAAGCAGATCTGCGGTAAATATCCCACATCTTTTTCAATCTGAAAACTGACAGTGACTTTCCTCTGTTCTTTGAAATATTCTGACACGTTGGTTTGGGACTGATTTGTACATCTCTAGACAGCAGAAAGCTAAAATCTTTTCTTGAAGTTCACTGTGATAATGTAACAGGTTCAGCAATGTGACAATCATTCAGTTCATGACCACAAAGTACTGACAGATGATACAGCATATTAAATCCAGCCTTTAGATTGCACTCCAAGACTTGCCACATTTCATGTCAACGGTATAATACTATTATGTATAGGTCAAAAGAATGTCTTGTTTAAGAGTGTAGCTGTGCATGTCAGTCTACGGAACGGCAGCAACAAAGGTTATTCACAAACAGGATAAACACTGCAGGTTGACTGCCGGCTTCTTCTGTGCAGGTCTGCAAAATTTGTCGGCTGGTATTTAACTGCTTCTATATAGAGCAACTGTGTAGGATAAACTGTCCTACCATCAAAGTTTAAAGGAAAATAATAGAATTAAATTTTAGGAAGAGGTAGACCCCATTAAAAAAATTACTATTTTTTCAAAACAAAATTTGTAAAATGTTGAAGGACACATAAGGGAAGTGGCCAGCACTGGAGACTCAGGTAGAATTTGCAAGTTCACCCATATTTGTGTTGGTCACTGCTGTTTACTCCGACTTCCACCCAAACTCCAAAAAAAAACATAAAGGGGTTGTTCACCTTTGTGGACCTTTTCTACAGACTGCACAGCATTGGCAGGACCACGATGGTAATCATACCTACCTGATCCCTGCCGCTGGGTTCCAGCTCCATCTATCAATTCCATAAACCTGATGAAGGGGTCCTAAGATACCCCGAAACACGTTGTTTTATATGGACTCTGTTCTTTCTGGAATTTCATAATAAAGAAGAAATTTCCATTCAAGAATCCAACTGCATGGTATTTATTGCAACTAAAAACAGGATTAATACTTACCTGAATTATCCCAGGAGGGTCCGGGCCTCTCTCCGTTTGAATTACGTTCCTGTGGCAGCAGATCTGGCAAATGGATTTTGATATTTGATTGCAAAGTCTTCAATATTGTTGTGCCTATATTAGCACAACCAGATAAGGTGAGCCTCTATAATGTTATTTTTATTATATTTATTTGAACGTGCTACCCTATTGTGCGCTCTCTTTCACCATTACTAGGTGACGCCCGCATACTTCAGTCATTGGTAGGAGGCTACCTATGGCAGGGCTCCATAGGAACACAGTGTATTTTCATAGACTCCAATGCATTGCAATGTATTGGAGTCTATAAGAAAATCAATCTAATGATTGCTTGTAGTTCCCTATGGGGACTATATAAAAGGGAAAAAATATTGTAAAACTGACCAGTTACTTTCATTCTCCAGGGCAGTATAATTATGGTGATACCACATATGTATAGTTTTCTTGCCTTTTTTGACTCCTTTTTCTGACCCATATAACTTTTTTGCAGTTATATGTATGGATCTGTGTGAGGGCTCATTTTTTGTAGGGCGATCTTTACTTTTCATTGATACCATTTTGGGTGTGTACAACTTATTTTTTTTTTTTTTTCTGGGAGAAGAAACAACCAAAAAACCCACAAATCGGCCATTTTGACTTTTTTTTCTATTTCAACATTTTCCGTATGGGATAAATATTTTTATATTTTAATAGTATGGGTATTTTTTCAAACGGGGATGCCAATGATGTGTTTTTTTAATTTTCATTTTGTGGAAATAAGACCGATTTGAATGTTTAATTTTATTTTTTTTTATTTTTAAGAACCATTTATATTTTTTTACACTTATTATGGTTATCATTATATTGCTTCTTTTATAGACTACAATGTATTACCATTGGAGTCTATGGGGATTATACTATGTTCCTATGGAGCCCTGCCACAGGAAGGGGCTCCATAGGAAATAATGTGCAGCAGCCTCCTGCCACACAGGAGGACAGGGTCTGCTGCATACAATATGCAGGGGGGAGGAGCCAGAGCATACTCAGAAGTGCACGCGTCCAGGTTTTAGCATGTCGAGATTCCGTGGTCAAACATCTGAAGGGTCAAAAAACAATTTAAGGGCAGGTGTCTACTGTATGAAACAACAGGCACTAGCCAGCACAAAGTCCTGGCTAGTAAAGAAGGGGTTAAAATATAAAAATATTTATCTCATACAGCAAATGGCAAAACAGAAAGAAAAGTCAAAATGGCTGACTCCTCATTTTTTGGTTGCTTTACCTTCACAAAAAATTCTGTAAAAAGTTATCAAAAAGTCATACACAACCCAAAATGGCATCAATGAAAAGTACATGTTGCCCCGCAAAAAAATTAGCCCTCATACAGCTCCATACACATAACGGAAAAAAAAAGTTAGGGGGGTCAGAATATGGCAGTGCAAAGAAAAATTCATTTTTTTCCAAAGTTTTAATTTTTTCAGTATTAAAACACAATAAAAACTATACATATGTTGTTGCAATCATACTGGACCTGGAGAATGAAAGTAACAGGTCAGTTTTACCGTATAGGAACTGCTGTAAAGAAAAACACATAAAGCTGTGGCAGAATTGTGTTTTTTTTTACAATCCCTGATACAGTACATATGTAAGATAACAATGGAACTATTTTACTAATAACGGGTCTTTCCAAACTTGTGTAATGCCAACCTTTCAGGTTCCAATGATAATCTTCAGTGGTGGGACAAACCCTTTTTGTGACTAAAGTTTCATGCACACAGTCAATGTTTTTGGTCAGTGATTTCCATCAGTGATTGTGAGCCAAAACCAGGACTGGAGCCTCCACAAACATAAGGTATAAGAGAAAGATCTGCTCCTGTTCTGTGTTTAGAGCTGCACCTGGTTTTAGCTCATAATCACTGATGGATATCACTGACCAAACACTGAGGTGTGAATGAGGCATTATACAGAGGTTTCAGTAATCTTTACCTCCATCACCTGACATTCAATTTAAACATGATGGGTGACATTTATCAATAATGGCGTAGTTTGCGCAAAAAAAATACTAACATTACACATCAAAAGTGGTGATTTATTTCACCTCATATCAAAAGGCACACGCCACTTTTAAAATGTGACTTTTTAAAATATAAACCTGATTATCTGCCTATTTCTCTTGATTTGAAACATTTTAATGCCAATGACACTAAAATGCAACCCTTTTTACACCGAAATGTGCCATTTCAGCCACCCCTGCCACACCACGCTTGTGACTTTTGAAACATATTTGAGACTTCTAAAGCATATTTGTGACATTTACAGTGGTAAATTGCAACTTTTGTCTCAGACTCGGGACGTTTTTGTTGTTTTTTTATTTTTTTTATGAATGTGAATTTACTGACTCAATCCTGTTATTTAGCTCATTTATATTAGATAAAAATAAATGCCTCCTGTTTTATTACTTACTTATCACTTGTCCCCACGCCGAGTTGGTTTTCTTTTCATAAATGCTACTTTGACAAAAAGTTGCATCATTCTGCCATAAATGCGACTTTTTACACAAAACACCACCACATAAGTTGTCTTAATTGTCTGCAACAATTTGATCCATTTCTGGCAATAAGAGGATGATAAATGAGGCGTAATGCATGAATTTTATAGACCCGCCCACTTTGACATTTAAAACTCATTTCTGGCGTGATGCATTCTTTATGGTGAAAATTCTGAAGAAATCAGTTGATATATTTGGTGCAAATTAAAATGCCATTCTTTTTGGCGAATTTTACGCCATAATTTTGGAACGACATGTCCCCAATGTCATTTGAAAGGTTAAATAATTATCTTACAGCCATCAGAACTGATTTACCTATTGTGTCCAATTGGCTCTAGATGGAAATTTACAGGCTATTGTAGCCTGATATGAATGGCAATCTAGGTGGCCACCTATTCCACCTACCTTTTATTTCCAGCCCGGACAATCCTTTGAAGTAAAAAATACTCCAGGCTTGCAGTTGAGGGTGCATTCACATCACTGTTTAGCTTTCCGTTCTTCTGATCTGTCAGAAGAAGAAAGAGAGAAAAAAAATCAGGATCCTGTAAAAAATGGATCCTATTGCATCAGTTTGACCCATTTCCATCTGAGATCCTTTTTTTGACGGAAAAAAAAATCCTGCATGCAGTACTTTTGTTTCAGTCTCAAATGGATGACAACTGATGCAACGGAATCCGTTTTCTTACAGGATCCTGTTTTTTCTTTCTCTCTTTCTCCTTCTGACGGATCAGAAGAACGGAAAACTAAACAGTGATGTGAACTCAGCCTGAGCCGTAAATGCAATAAACTAGAGCTCTTGATTAAGAAATTTGTTAACACTATGAAGCTGCTTAAAGGGATTGTCTTGAGTGGAAATGTTTTTTTTCCAAAGGGCACAGAGTGGTTTAAAAAAAAAATACGTGATACTCACCTCACCGATCTCTTGATGCTCCTGCTAAAAAGTATTAAAGGGGTATTCTCATCTTAGACAATGGGGGCATATCGCTAGGATATGCCCCCATTGTCTTATAGGTGCGGGTCCCACCGCTGGGACCCGCACCTATATCCAGAACGGAGCGGGGAGCGCTGCGCCTGGAGGACCCCAGGTTTCCGGGGGTCCGGCCACCACCAGGCGCAGCTCCCCGCGCCGCTCATAGAAATGAATGGGAGCCGGGCCGTGCATGCGCGGTGCGCTCCCATTCATTTCTACGGAGCCGACGGAAGTAGCCGAGCCAGCACTCGGCTATTTTCGGCGGCCCCATAGAAATGAATGTAGGGCGGCTGCACATGCGCAGTGCGCCCTCATTCAGTTCGGGGGCTCCGTTCTGGAAATAAGACAATGGGGGCATATCCTAGCGATATGCCCCCATTGTTTAAAATGAGAATAACCCTTTAAGGGGTCCCAAGTGGTTTTTACTCCTTGGACACACAGGAAATGGCAATCACCATGCATCCAGTGATAGGCTAAGCAGGCATTTCCTGTGTATCAGGAAGTAGCTACCAGTGGGGATTCAGTAAGCATCAGAATCAGTGAGGTGTGCATCAGTTCTTTTGTTGCTTTCAACCAACTCTGAGCTTTTGCCAAAACTTATTTCCTTGTGAACAACCCCATTTAATCAAACAAAAACAATTTAGAAGAAAAGATTTTCTCCTCCCCTAAACACCAAGGTTATAATAATATATTCATGTTGTGCACACTTTTTTTTGGCAAATGCTTTTTAATATTCTTTGCATTCCCTCATTAAAAAACAGACTGCACCTTCATGTTATTCTCGCTATACAAATGTAATATCCCTTCAAATGTCTGCCGTCACCACAGTTCCGCACTGTCAGTGTTGTTTCTGTTTTAGTGTTTGCGTTCACTTCACCGGTGTTTTTATGTCATTTTTCTTTCCATTTGAATGCTCTCTCCTCTGTATATTTCTATATGAATGAAAAATGTATCATTAATTGCTTACTAACAATAAGTAAACACTTAAAACTAGATTTGACTTAAGACATCAGTGGTTCTTCACAGAATGTGACCTCTTTCAGACTGAAAGCATTGTTAGTTTGTGTTTTTTATGGTATATTGCTATGCTTATAGATCACATAGTATTAGTAGTAGTATTCTCAAAATACTTATACATCTTATTTTAATGTCTTTTATTATTTTAACTGACCTCAAATCAGTGTCCATATAATACGTCACCCCCAGACTGTTCTGTTCTGTGTTTTGTTTTGTTTTTTTGTTCTGCTGGTTTTCAATGTCATGCTTATGACTTTTGTGCAATAATATGTCTATCATTTTGCTGGTAATCCTCTTTGCCACTGAGCTATAAGCATAGTTATCCTTTCTAATGACATGGGTCTTCTCAATATACATGCTAACATTATTAGTTGGGCTTCAAGTGATTTTCTACATGACATTGCTTACTCTACAGATACTGTTCCCTCATTTTTCTCAACAATTTATGTTTTTGTGTTTATCTCCACACATTCTTACCCTATTTTATAATCCTTCAGTAAGCAAATCCTGTTATTATGAGGTTGTGCACCATACCTTTTCTAAACAGAGAATAATCTATACTTCGGTCAATAAAATGCACGTATATTTATTAAAGATATGGAAAAATTAGTTCCTTCCAAAGTGCCATCGTCTCTTTTAATATTAGTGGCGAAAAACTTGAGCACATAGAGAGATAGACTGTTGCTTTACATAATTTGTTTTAAAACATTTGGTAGGCAATAGTCTTAATTCTAGCAGGGATCAGATGCTAATTTTAGGGAGGACAGGGTTGTGTGATACTATGATGTAAAAAATCCAATTAGCTTTACTGGTCAACCTTAAAGAATACCTATTATTGCACTTTAACCAAGAGTTCCTTAATTTTTGGGTAGTCTTTATTCTTAGGTAGATCCTCTTAGATGCTACTGTAGACAGAGGCAGTCAAGTAAGCAGACCAAAGAGAAGAAGTCATGCAGACATCGGTATGAGTTGAATCAGATTACATACTGTCGTATTAGGGTCCTGTTGCCTGAAGACAGAAAAAAGCCACCAGTATTATAAAATAGACTTAATAAAAAATAAAACTGAACACTTTATACACTCAGACATCTTCATGCAATTTTGCGTTACATTGCAGTTTTTCATAAAACAGCATAAAGATTTTAGGGGATAAAAGTGAAACCCAAGCAGAAAGTTATATGCACCACATCTCCTAAAAATAAAAGCTCAACATGTGCAAAGTTCATACATATCACCTGGGCCTCAATTTATTTACACATATCTTCATAAACTCACCAGAACTGGAAAGAGGAAAAAACCCAAAACCTACTGATTCCCTGAAAGCAGACAACATGATGATTGCAGTTGTCCACCTTCATATAACATTGTGACAAACAGGAATTATCTAAAAAATGCATCAAAATAAACATTGTGCCTAAAACGTGCATCCAAGCAGAAGTTTACACATAAATGCAATGTTACAATAATATATTAAGATGTACAAAGCTCATATATACCACAAGTATATGCATTCACAGTTTATAAAACAGAGGCTATGCTATGTTTAGCAGTCATCCACAAATGTGTTAAAAATATATACTCTACACAGTAAACAGCTGCCATGATGCCAAAACCTACATCTTTTTTTAAAAAAAGCGCAGCATACAATGCGTAAAAATAAAACTTAATAATTAATGCACACAACCACCATCATAAAACTTTGCAGTAAACAGTGATTATGAGCAAAAATTAGACGAAAATTCAAATTTGCAACTAAAATGTGTAGTCTAGCAGAGTCCTTATGCAAATAAAATGCATTAACTAAGGTCGCTTTCAGTTGGGTCTAATGCACCTGAACCTTCTTTAGTTACTCAGCAAATGAGTTAAAGCAACATACGTAACTCTGGTTCTGATGAACTATGGAAGGTCCAGGGGTTGCCGTTTATAAGTTGGGCACATAAAAGCTCCTGTATTAGGCCTCGTTCACATTTCCGTTTTTCATTGACGTATGCTGTCCGCATTTTCTGCGGACAGCGCACACACTCATTAATTTAAATGTGTCTGTTCACATTTCAGTATTTTTTTTACTGAGTGTGGGTCATGCACTATTTGGATCCGTGATGCGCACCAAGCACGCCCATTGAAGTTTATGGGTCCGTGAAAATCACTGACACACATCCATGTTGTATCCGTTTTTCACTGATGACTAGAGATGAGCGAGTAGTGAAATATTCGAAAGTTCGAAATTCGATTCGAATAGACCGCGAAATTCGACTATTCGACCGAATATCGAATCCCATTAAAGTCTATGGGAAAAAAATGCTCGCCACTTGGAAATCTCAATTCGACCACTTGGAGGTCACCAAGTCCACCCTGGAACCTCAGAAAAGGATGCCAACACTGCTGGAATGCAACTGGGACAGCAGGGGAAGCATGTCTGGGTGCATATAACGCGCCCAAGTCGCACTATTACGCCACTATCACAGCCTCTCAACAATACACTCCAAAGACAATCTAATCTCTCTGTAAAGTGAGACCATACAAGGAAACCTTCTTTCCTCTACATTGCCATGGACCCCAAGCCAAACTAGACAAAAAAGAAGATGAAATTCTGCACCCCTTAAAATCACGTTGCCTATGACAACCACAGATGGCATAGGCAAGGGGGAAAGCAAATAGACCCCACCCCTAATTGTCATTGTGTGTGTGTGTGAAATGTGGTCAGACATGTCTTCTTTAAAATGTAAAAACAACTCAAACACATGCAGAAGCCTTAAAATGCCCAAATTGTTGGCGCTAGAGATATCAGTGACCCGACCTGGCCCAGTGTCATGTCTAGCAGGTAAAGCAGTGGGGATGTGGAGGGATGCGTAGGACCGCAAAAGGCAGGAAGAGGCCGTGGGCTGGCCAGAGGCTCATGGAAAATTTTGTGGAGGCCCAAGAGGTGAGACCTGTTAAAGATTTTGTGGAGGCCCAAGAGGTGAGACCTCTTAAAGATTTTGTGGAGGCCCAAGAGGTGAGACCTCTTAAAGATTTTGTGGAGGCCCAAGAGGTGAGACCTCTTTAAAATTATGTGGAGGCCCAAGAGGTGAGACCTCAAAGATTTTGTGGAGGCCCAAGAGGTGAGACCTCTTAAAGATTTTGTGGAGGCCCAAGAGGTGAGACCTCTTAAAGATTTTGTGGAGGCCCAAGAGGTGAGACCTCTTAAAGATTTTGTGGAGGCCCAAGAGGTGAGACCTCTTAAAGATTTTGTGGAGGCCCAAGAGGTGAGACCTCTTAAAGATTTTGTGGAGGCCCAAGAGGTGAGACCTCTTAAAGATTTTGTGGAGGCCCAAGAGGTGAGACCTCTTAAAGATTTTGTGGAGGCCCAAGAGGTGAGACCTCTTAAAGATTTTGTGGAGGCCCAAGAGGTGAGACCTCTTAAAGATTTTGTGGAGGCCCAAGAGGTGAGACCTCTTAAAGATTTTGTGGAGGCCCAAGAGGTGAGACCTCTTAAAGATTTTGTGGAGGCCCAAGAGGTGAGACCTCTTAAAGATTTTGTGGAGGCCCAAGAGGTGAGACCTCTTAAAGATTTTGTGGAGGCCCAAGAGGTGAGACCTCTTAAAGATTTTGTGGAGGCCCAAGAGGTGAGACCTCTTAAAGATTTTGTGGAGGCCCAAGAGGTGAGACCTCTTAAAGATTTTGTGGAGGCCCAAGAGGTGAGACCTCTTAAAGATTTGTGGAGGCCCAAGAGGTGAGACCTCTTAAAATTTGTGGAGGCCCAAGAGGTGAGACCTCTTAAAGATTTTGTGGAGGCCCAAGAGGTGAGACCTCTTAAAGATTTTGTGGAGGCCCAAGAGGTGAGACCTCTTAAAGATTTTGTGGAGGCCCAAGAGGTGAGACCTCTTAAAGATTTTGTGGAGGCCCAAGAGGTGAGACCTCTTAAAGATTTTGTGGAGGCCCAAGAGGTGAGACCTCTTAAAGATTTTGTGGAGGCCCAAGAGGTGAGACCTCTTAAAGATTTTGTGGAGGCCCAAGAGGTGAGACCTCTTAAAGATTTTGTGGAGGCCCAAGAGGTGAGACCTCTTAAAGATTTTGTGGAGGCCCAAGAGGTGAGACCTCTTAAAAATTATGTGGAGGCCCAAGAGGTGAGACCTCTTAAACATTTTGTGCAGGCCCAAGAGGTGAGACCTCTTAAAAATTATGTGGAGGCCCAAGAGGTGAGACCTCTTAAACATTTTGTGCAGGCCCAAGAGGTGAGACCTCTTAAAAATTATGTGGAGGCCCAAGAGGTGAGACCTCTTAAAAATTATGTGGAGGCCCAAGAGGTGAGACCTCTTAAACATTTTGTGGAGGCCCAAGAGGTGAGACCTCTTAAAAATTATGTGGAGGCCCAATAGGTGAGACCTCTTAAAAATTATGTGGAGGCCCAAGAGGTGAGACCTCTTAAAAATTATGTGGAGGCCCAAGAGGTGAGACCTCTTAAACATTTTGTGGAGGCCCAAGAGGTGAGACCTCTTAAAAATTATGTGGAGGCCCAAGAGGTGAGACCTCTTAAAAATTATGTGGAGGCCCAAGAGGTGAGACCTCTTAAACATTTTGTGGAGGCCCAAGAGGTGAGACCTCTTAAAAATTATGTGGAGGCCCAAGAGGTGAGACCTCTTAAACATTTTGTGCAGGCCCAAGAGGTGAGACCTCTTAAAAATTATGTGGAGGCCCAAGAGGTGAGACCTCTTAAACATTTTGTGCAGGCCCAAGAGGTGAGACCTCTTAAAAATTATGTGGAGGCCCAAGAGGTGAGACCTCTTAAAAATTATGTGGAGGCCCAAGAGGTGAGACCTCTTAAACATTTTGTGGAGGCCCAAGATGTGAGCCATAAACATATACATTTTTCTTATTTACGGAGCAATTCTACGGCGGTTAAGGAGGAGGAGGAGGAGGTGGAGGAGGAAATGGCACTTCATACAGATGGCACTTCACTTTTGGCTGCTTTCCACGGTTGGAGAAGCAAAGTCCGGGTCAATCCACTTGCTGTTCATTTTGATTAGCGTCAGCCTGTCCGCACTGTCGGTTGACAGGCGGCTGCGCTTATCGGTTATAATGCCCCCGGCTGCGCTGAACACCCTTTCTGATAGCACGCTGGCGGCAGGGCAGGCAAGCACCTCCAAGGCGTACAGGGACAGTTCCAGCCACGTGTCCAACTTGGAGACCCAGTAAGTGTAGGACGCCGAGGGATCGGGGAGGACAGGGTTACGGTCTGCCAGGTACTCCCGCAACATCCGCCGATACTTGTCCCTCCTGCTGATAGCGGGCCCCGCAGTGATGGAAGTTGCACGAGGGGGTGCCATGAACGTGTCCCACACCTTGGAGAGTGTTCCCCTGGTGGCTGTGGGCCTGATTGATGTTGTGGGACTCTGGGAGACCCTCTCCTCTCTGCCGCCAGCGATGGTGGGTGGGAAAATCTCCATCATGTTCTGCACGAGTTCCCTCTGGTATTCCAGCAATCGATTCGTCCTCTCCTCTACCGGAATAAAAGAGGAGACGTTATCTTTATACCGGGGGTCCAGGAGTGCGAAGACCCAGTACAGTTTGTTCTCCACTATCCGGACAACACGTGTGTCCCGGGAAAAGCAGCCCAGCATGAAGTCAGCCATGTGTGCCAGACTCTGAATAGGCATGACCTCACTGCCCCCACCAGAAGGATCACTTGCCATTTCCTCCTCTTCCTCTTCCGCCTCCTCTCCGCCCCATCCGCGCTGAACCAATGGGACGCACACAGCCTGACTGCTACCCTCGCCGCCAGCATCCTCCTCCTCTTCCACAGCCACCTCCACGTCGTCCTCCTCCTCATCCTCCTCCTCCTGCAACTGCCACCGTGAAGCAGACAAAAGTGTGGTCTGACTGTGTAGCTCCGTTGCGTCTCCTCCTACCCCCGTCTCCTCTGCGTGCAATGCGTTCTCCCTTATTGCGATGAGCGATTCTTTAAGGACGCCTAGGAGCGGGATGGTTACGCTCACTATAGCGTCCTCGCTGCTGACCTTCTTGGTGGACTCCTCAAAGATACGCAGTACATCGCATATGTCTGCCATCCATGGCCACTCGTGGTTGGCAAACTGAGGGAGCTGAGTTGGAGGCACGCGTGGATTCATTATCTGGTACTCCATCAATGCTCTCTGCTGCTCACACACCCTGGCCAACATGGAATAGGTGGAATTCCAGCGAGTGGGCAGGTCGCACAACAGCCGATGTTCAGGCAAATGGAGGCGTTGCTGGAGTTTTTTTAAGCTAGCAGCAGCTACAGTTGACTTACGAAAGTGAGCGCACAAGCGCCGCACTTTCACCAGTAGCTCTGCCAGGTTGGGGTAAGTCTTCAGAAATTTTTGGACTACCAGATTAAAAACGTGGGCCAGGCATGGTACGTGATTGAGTTCGGCAAGCTCCAGAGCCGCCACCAGGTTACGGCCGTTATCGCACACGACCATGCCTGGTCCTAGCTGCAGCGGCGACAGCCACATCTCCGTCTGCTGCAATATGGCGTCCCTCACCTCTGGGGCGCTGTGCTTCCTGTCGCCCAAGCTGATGAGCTTTAGCACCGCCTGCTGACGTCTCCCCGCGCCAGTGCTGCAACGCTTCCAGCTAGCGGCTGAGGGAGATGTTAAGGCACAGGAGGAGGAGGAGGAGGAGGAGGAGGGGGGTTTATCAGAACCCATGCTGGCAATCTTGGGCGGGGGTGGTAGGTAGGCCGTCTCTGTTTGCGACCCCGTCCCCGCTTCCACTACATTCACCCAGTGTGCCGTCAAAGAGATGTAGCGTCCCTGGCCGCAAGCGCTTGTCCACGAGTCGGTGGTCAAGTGGACCTTTGCGCTGACTGCGTACCTCAGGGCCCGCCTGATGTTACGCGACACGTGCTGGTGCAGGGCGGGGACGGCACTCCGGGAAAAGTAGTGGCGGCTAGGGACGGAATAGCGAGGTGCGGCAGCCGCCATCAGGTCGCGGAAGGCCTGCGTCTCCACAAGCCTAAACGGCAACATCTCCAGGGCCAGCAGTTTGGAGATGTGGCAGTTTAAGGCTTGGGCTTGGGGGTGACTCGAGGCGTACTTCCGCCTGCGGTCGAACGCCTGCGAGATGGACAGTTGTTGGGACGAGGAGTGTGAAGGTGCAGGCGAAGAGGCGGGGGAAGGGGAGGCTGAAGGAGAAGGCCCCAAAGTAGCCGAGGCAGAGGCAGATGTGGAGGTGTCCTGGCTGGAGGTCTGGACCGCAGTGGCAGCACACAACAAAGGGGAAGAGGCAGTGGCAGCAGGACCGGGCGCAGGTTGTATTGCGTTTGCTCTCTCCCACTCAGCCCAGTGCTTGACTTCCAAGTGACGCCGCATGCCTGAGGTGGTCAGATTGCTCTTCTCAGAGCCCCTACTCAGTTTTGAGTGGCAGAGTGTGCAAACCGCGCTCAGTTTGTCATCCGCACAAACATTAAAAAATCTCCACACCACAGAAGTACGAGGCCTCGATGGGGGAGCTTCACGCGACTGCCCGCTGCCGGGAACAGCTTCGGCCGTGCTGGCTGTGGCCTCACTACTCTGTCTGGACTGTCCTCTGCCTCTGGACATCCCTCTGCCTGTGGACATCCCTCTGCCTGTGGACATCCCTCTGCCTCTGGACATCCCTCTGCCTCTGGACATCCCTCTGCCTGTGGACATCCCTCTGCCTCTTGCTGCCTTTTTTGGTGCTGCGCAGACCACCACCTCTCCACTGCTTTCCCCGCTGGACATCACCCCTGGCCAAGTGGGGTCGGTCATTTCGTCATCCACCACCTCCTCTTCCTCACTCTGCTCCTCCTCCTGCCCACTGGACATTCCAACAGCCTCCCTTGATGGCAACTGCGTCTCATCATCATCATCGCTCATGATAACAGATGCTGGTTCAGGGTCCACATCAGCAGGAGATGGCGAAAACTCAAGTGTTTGGGCATCACTACAAACAAATTCCTCTGCTAGCTCCTGGGATTCTTCCGGCACATCTGAAAAAGGACCCGAAAAGAGCTCCTGGGAGGGGTCAAGGGTGGGATGACTCTGTTGGCCAGGTGTGGAGGAAGGAGGGTCAGAGTGAGACTGTGTGGATGACTGGCTGGTGGACAACTGTGTGGAAGCGCTATCGGCTATCCATTGCACCACCTGTTCAACCTGCTCAGGCCTCAACAGCGGTGTAACTCGCCCCCTGCTTAACTGTCCCATAAAGGCAGGGATTCTGGATGAGTGTGATCCTGGCTGACCCTCACCAGCACGCATTGTATCCCCACTGGCTTCAACAAGGCCACCAACAGCATTTCCGCGCCCCCGTCCTTGTCCACGTCCGATTCCGCTAGCCCCCCTCCGCATTTTTTTTTTTTTTGTTGCAAATACAATATTTGGGTATATAATTAGGTATGTGAAATAATTTAGCAAGAGAACGCACAGTACAGTGGCCTATAAAGGCCTAGATATTGTATACACAGCCGTGTAGTAACAGAACAGACGGTGGGTATTTACACCAGGTATGTGAGATAATTTAGCAAGAGAACGCACAGTACAGTGGCCTATTAAAATGCCTAGATATTGTATATTTCAAAGTACACAGCCGTGTAGTAACTGAACAGACGGTGGGTATTTACACCAGGTATGTGAAATAATTTAACAAGAGAACGCACAGTACAGTGGCCTATTAAAATGCCTAGATATTGTATATTTCAAAGTACACAGCCGTGTAGTAACAGAACAGACGGTGGGTATTTACACCAGGTATGTGAGATAATTTAGCAAGAGAACGCACAGTACAGTGGCCTATTAAAATGCCTAGATATTGTATATTTCAAAGTACACAGCCGTGTAGTAACAGAACAGACGGTGGGTATTTACACCAGGTATGTGAAATAATTTAACAAGAGAACGCACAGTACAGTGGCCTATTAAAATGCCTAGATATTGTATATTTCAAAGTACACAGCCGTGTAGTAACAGAACAGACGGTGGGTATTTACACCAGGTATGTGAGATAATTTAGCAAGAGAACGCACAGTACAGTGGCCTATTAAAATGCCTAGATATTGTATATTTCAAGGTACACAGCCGTGTAGTAACAGAACAGACGGTGGGTATTTACACCAGGTATGTGAGATAATTTAGCAAGAGAACGCACAGTACAGTGGCCTATTAAAATGCCTAGATATTGTATATTTCAAAGTACACAGCCGTGTAGTAACAGAACAGACGGTGGGTATTTACACCAGGTATGTGAGATAATTTAGCAAGAGAACGCACAGTACAGTGGCCTATTAAAATGCCTAGATATTGTATATTTCAAAGTACACAGCCGTGTAGTAACAGAACAGACGGTGGGTATTTACACCAGGTATGTGAAATAATTTAACAAGAGAACGCACAGTACAGTGGCCTATTAAAATGCCTAGATATTGTATATTTCAAAGTACACAGCCGTGTAGTAACAGAACAGACGGTGGGTATTTACACCAGGTATGTGAGATAATTTAGCAAGAGAACGCACAGTACAGTGGCCTATTAAAATGCCTAGATATTGTATATTTCAAAGTACACAGCCGTGTAGTAACAGAACAGACGGTGGGTATTTACACCAGGTATGTGAAATAATTTAACAAGAGAACGCACAGTACAGTGGCCTATTAAAATGCCTAGATATTGTATATTTCAAAGTACACAGCCGTGTAGTAACAGAACAGACGGTGGGTATTTACACCAGGTATGTGAGATAATTTAGCAAGAGAACGCACAGTACAGTGGCCTATTAAAATGCCTAGATATTGTATATTTCAAAGTACACAGCCGTGTAGTAACAGAACAGACGGTGGGTATTTACACCAGGTATGTGAGATAATTTAGCAAGAGAACGCACAGTACAGTGGCCTATTAAAATGCCTAGATATTGTATATTTCAAAGTACACAGCCGTGTAGTAACAGAACAGACGGTGGGTATTTACACCAGGTATGTGAGATAATTTAGCAAGAGAACGCACAGTACAGTGGCCTATTAAAATGCCTAGATATTGTATATTTCAAAGTACACAGCCGTGTAGTAACAGAACAGACGGTGGGTATTTACACCAGGTATGTGAGATAATTTAGCAAGAGAACGCACAGTACAGTGGCCTATTAAAATGCCTAGATATTGTATATTTCAAAGTACACAGCCGTGTAGTAACAGAACAGACGGTGGGTATTTACACCAGGTATGTGAAATAATTTAACAAGAGAACGCACAGTACAGTGGCCTATTAAAATGCCTAGATATTGTATATTTCAAAGTACACAGCCGTGTAGTAACAGAACAGACGGTGGGTATTTACACCAGGTATGTGAGATAATTTAGCAAGAGAACGCACAGTACAGTGGCCTATTAAAATGCCTAGATATTGTATATTTCAAAGTACACAGCCGTGTAGTAACAGAACAGACGGTGGGTATTTACACCAGGTATGTGAGATAATTTAGCAAGAGAACGCACAGTACAGTGGCCTATTAAAATGCCTAGATATTGTATATTTCAAAGTACACAGCCGTGTAGTAACAGAACAGACGGTGGGTATTTACACCAGGTATGTGAGATAATTTAGCAAGAGAACGCACAGTACAGTGGCCTATTAAAATGCCTAGATATTGTATATTTCAAAGTACACAGCCGTGTAGTAACAGAACAGACGGTGGGTATTTACACCAGGTATGTGAGATAATTTAGCAAGAGAACGCACAGTACAGTGGCCTATTAAAATGCCTAGATATTGTATATTTCAAAGTACACAGCCGTGTAGTAACAGAACAGACGGTGGGTATTTACACCAGGTATGTGAGATAATTTAGCAAGAGAACGCACAGTACAGTGGCCTATTAAAATGCCTAGATATTGTATATTTCAAAGTACACAGCCGTGTAGTAACAGAACAGACGGTGGGTATTTACACCAGGTATGTGAGATAATTTAGCAAGAGAACGCACAGTACAGTGGCCTATTAAAATGCCTAGATATTGTATATTTCAAAGTACACAGCCGTGTAGTAACAGAACAGACGGTGGGTATTTACACCAGGTATGTGAGATAATTTAGCAAGAGAACGCACAGTACAGTGGCCTATTAAATGGCCTAGATATTGTATATTTCAAGGTACACAGCCGTGTACTAACTGAACAGACGGTGGGTATTTACACCTGGTATACAAAAAGGGTATTGCAGGCACACAGAACCCAGAACACTAGAGCCAAATAAACTGTATTTAAAAAAATAAAATAAAATTCACAGCCGTATACTGCCAGATCAGATGGTGCATATACACACTAGTTATATAACAGGGTTTTTCAGCCAAAAAGAACGCTGAACAGTAGTGCCAAATATAGTTTGGTATGTAGCAGAGCACCTAATACACCACTAATGGCTCTCTCTGTCCCTACTCCAGCAGCTATCCCTGAATACGGCAGCCGTTCTCTGTAAAGTGTATCTTGTAGTAAAGCTATCACTGTAGTGCACTATAGTAGCCCTGATAAGGGCTTTTAATCACGCTCCTGCCTGTCCAACTGCTAAAACCTGTCTGTCCCTTCTCCAGCCTCTGTCCCTGACTAAGTTCACGCAGCATATGCGTACGAGCAGGAAGAGCTGAGTTTTTAATATTCGAGGTCACATGGTTTTTCCAGCCAATCCATGTAGACGCTGTTTTCGCGCTGCCAGCGTGCTCAGCGTGCCTGTCATACCCCCCCTGCATGTTGATTGGTGGAAAAAGAGCGCCAGGGAAGGTGGGAGGGGAAACGAATTCTAAGTGCGCCATCGCCGTTATACTCGATTGAAATCGAGTATGCCGAATAGCGTAGTATTCGATCGAATACCGGCTCGATCGAACACTACTCGCTCATCTCTACTGATGACTAATAGGAGATTCTTTGTAAATTAGTTTTCAGCTGAGCAATGTCAGTGAATTACGGATGACACACGGATGGTGAAAACGGACATAAGGTCCAACCACCGATCCTTCACGGACAGCTTCACGGATCAAATACATACGCTTTTTTTTACAGACGTGACACTGACACGGAAATGTGAACGAGGCCTTACTCACTTCTGAAAAACAGCTGAACAACATTTTTTGGGGGGTAAAACTATGATAATTAAAAACAATAATTTATGGCAACAGTCAATGGGGCAGATTGAGTGTCCCAAAGGCATAGGGCTGTTTCTCAAGCTTGGGCCCCACGAGAAAAAAAACAGTATACTGCACCCCCCCAGCAACAGTGCTAAAGAAATATTTAGATGGACATTAAATTCCGCACTGTCACACATACATGAGAATACAGCACCACATACCTATTTCATTCAGTGACGTGTCCTCTGATGTAGACATTCTGTTTCCTCATCTTCTCCACTGGAAGCAGAGCGTCAAGATATTTCACCCATGTCTCATCTCTGCAGAGTTCACCACAAAGACATCTTACTTTCCTCAATTTTCCATCATCCACCCCCTAAAAAAATTCTCAGCAGTTTTAAAGCTCCCTGTATCAACACCAGTAGTTACACTGCCCCCTGTGGCGTTGACAGTAGTTATGCGCTCCCAGTAGTTGTATGTTCCTCAGTAGTTCTTATTGCACCCAGTAGAGCCTATTGACCTGTTACCATCATTCTCCAGGTCAGTCCGATTATAGCGACATCACATTTGTATGTCTTTTTTTGTATTTTAATACTGGAAAAAAATAAAAACTTTGGGAAAAAATGTTTTTTCTTTGGATCGCCATATTCTGATCCCCATAAAATTTTTATAATTACAATTTTTTTGTGGGGAGTTCTGTAAGTTTTATTGATAACAATTTAGTATGTATGACATTTTGAACACTTTTTATTAATTTTTTGGAGGAGAAGAGAAGATACAAATAAAAGTTAATGTGCCTGCTATTTTTAAACGCAATACCGCCAACGTATATAGTTGTACAGCAGTAGGGAATCATTCTTATTAAGGGGTACTATTGGGAGGATGATTAAACAGGGTATATAATATTTAACGTAAAGGTTTTTTATTCTGCAGCATCTTCACATATGATTACAGCAGTCCCGTTATCAATTTTGCATGTCAATTCACCATTTTTCTGTAATGACATAAACAGTTAATTTTGTGGCCACTTTACATTGCAACTTAGGCTGAGTTTACACCTCGGTTTATTTTTCCGTTCTTTTGATCAGAAACAGATTTTTCCTCAGAACAGAAAAATGAAGAAAAAAACAGATCCTGTATTTAAAGCATCCATTATGCACACGCTTTTACTGTGACTGTAAACCAATAATGGGAGTTTGGGGCGGCGATGGGCCCAACAGAGATGTCGAACCAATTATAATCCACCATTGACAGTCAGTGATCAAAAATGTATTTTATGACTGATGAAAACATTCTTTATCTGTCAGAAATATAGTAGATTCCTCTCTAGTGATAATCATTATTGCTGTTCTTGTAGCATGTAACTGGCACAGAAGTTACTCTTTTCCTGGAAAAAAAGACCAAGTATGTGTTCTGATTGATGGAGAATATTGATATGTACAGGGACAAGAGGATCAATATCTCTCCTCCTCTACCTGAAGCCTGGCAGAACATTCCCATTCCCAGAACAAACCCTTCTCCCCTACTCTTCTACACTGAGATCACAATTTATTGAATGGGGGTTGCTTTAACCTAGTATATCTCAGACTGCATAGCAACTAGAGATATGACTCTGGTCTTGTTTTAAAGCTGAGGATATGATTTGGTGCTATCTACCTTATAGCCAGAGATACAGCCTTTAGAAATTGGATTAGGAGTTACAGCTGCAGGTATATACAGTTATCATTGTGACCCATTTCTAACAGCATTATCTCAGGCTCCGATTGTCACTTTTAAATCAAGATACATCCCTTGCAGTGAGCAGGTTCACAGAATTGCATTAAATCTCTGTCAATATTAAAATTTCATACATCTGTAAACATAGATTACAACATATGAAATCTATCTAGATTGTGCTATATACATTGTCCTGGAGGCGGATTTGTTCACTTTGAAAACCAAAAAATAGTGGGGAATTATTAAAAACTAAAAAAAAAAAATATAGTCCTTAAAATCCTTAAAAGTCCATATTTGGTTGTTATTTCAGATGTACCTATTTCATTCCTATCAAGTCACAGATCAAGATTCAATTATCCATGTATTCAATTAGGGCACATATTAGAGGATGAGTGTGATTGGCACAGACTAAAGAGAACCATAAGAAAATCTAGGTTACTGCTAGTGGATTTAGTATAGTACACTTTTTCTGTCAGTGCTTCTTTTTTTAGCATTTGTCAAATTCCTAATACATGCTGCTGCTGACTGCTTGTACGTTCTTTCCTCAATTCTAGCAGAGTTCCAGTAGTCTCAACCTCTCTGCATTCTCTCAGCACTAATGCCTTGCAAGCCTGTGCTCTGTTACCTATTCACTCTTTGCCCTTGTGTTGCCTTTTCCTCTGTTTTTTCTTTTACTATTTTATTGTGCCGATGTTCTCTGCTTGTCTGCCATCTTCCTGTCTTTCTGTTCATGTTCACTTTAACTTTGTTCTTCACCATGGCTCACTCTAGAGTTAACTACACAAAACTAATAACTGTTCTCTATTTGAAAGTCATTGATCAATTCACAAATTCAAACAACTATGATAACAATGTCTGTAGTACCAATTAAGATTGCATTATTTCTTGGAATACAGCAAAGTAAACTACTATCTACCTAAAATTTAGAATTTCAAATGCCTAAAAGTGATTTTACATGCGGTTTTACATGCTTCAATAATGCATATGATTCATCAATTTGACCACTCCTAGATTTTGGACAGTTTTGCATAGCAACATCCTTTTTGACTGCAAGACTTCAAGCAATTGTATTTCTGATCTAAATTGTTAGCACCCCGGAAGATTTTCCATCCCAATTTCCACTAAAGTAGTTGTCTATGAGTTCACACATTAAGATCACTATAATTTACCATTAGAAAATTGTTCAGTCATATGTAGTGTTAAGCGAACTTGTGGTTTCAAATTCGGCGTATAAGGTTAGGGTTCGGGTTATTTAAGAATTCCATTATGGATTCCGCTATCAGGGACCATAACTTGTGGTCCGTGGTAGTGGAATACATAATGGAATTTTTAGATATCCTGAAGCTTGTACGCTGAACTTGAAATCACAAGTTTGCTCAACACTATTCATATGTATGCTTAAAGAAAAACTCCCGACAAAAATTTTATTCCATGTCCTGCTAGAAATGTACATGATATAATCTGTAGTGAATGTAATTTTCTTACCATTTTCTGAATTTTTGACTTCTATCATCCTGAAGTTTCTTATCTGTGTCATATGACCAGCAATTAGACCCACCAACTCACACAGAGACTTATGTGTGGACAGGAAGTCTAATTTTCTATGCATTCCTATGGGAGCCTCACTTTCAGTCTCATAGGAATGAATAGAGCAGTTACTGGCTTTCTGTCCCAGGTCAGTTGGAGGTCAGGGAGTTGGTCACATGACCCAGCTACAATAAGAAGAGAGGTTTTTACTCACAGAAACAGTCACTGATAAGAAAATGACAATCACTACAGATTATATCATGCACCTTTCTAACAGGTCAGAGAATAAAAATTTTTGTGGGAGTTCTTCTTTAAAGCATAGAAAACCTTCCTCAGAAATAAGGATGAGCAAATCAATTCACAAAAATTTATCTCATCAAGCAGAGTTATTCACCTGTGATGAGGTGTCCCTGAAGCTGAGAATGCCCCCCCCCCCCCCCCCCCCCCCCGCTGGATGATTTACAAAGCCAGACATCTCAGCCAGGTCTGATAATTTTGCGCCTCTGCCACTGCTTTGAGTAGCAGTGCAAGCGAAGAGGCTCTGCTCCGGCTATAGGTACAGCGACTGTTCATGTGATGCTACCCAGAAGTGTAGGAGTGCATGTGCAGTCTCTGCTCCAGTAGCATAAGCAGTGGTGCAGGTGCGAGATTGTCAGGCCCAACCAAGATGTCCGGCACTGTAAATCAACTGGGAGAGGGAGCGTCCTTACCTTTGGGAACAGCTTGTCGCATGTGCGGAATTCTGATAAACCAAATCGATTCTTATGAATTGATTCACTCATTTCTACTCAGAAGCATAAGTCAAATGTCAGTCACTAAGTACATCCTACAAAATGTGTTGTTTTTTTTTAAGCCAAGGCAAAAAACAAAATTTTATCCACATATAGATGAATTTTTTAAAGACCGTTATTTCGATGATCTAAACACCAATGGCTGCAGGAGCTGGCATTATAAATCCGCCAATACTTACAGATAATGCAGCCTCTATAGCGATCTAAAATTGTGTAAATGACAAATATGGGAATTTATGGCAACTTATTTTGAAACCTCTACAATATTTGTTGAAAAATGTGAATAGGGGTTAGAGATGAGCGAATCTATTCGCCGCTTCGTAGATTCGTACTGAATCTTACAAATTTTCTATTCCGAAGTGAATCTGGATTTTTTTGGATTCGCTTCGTATTATTGGTAAATTTTCGTAACATTTTGAACGCTAATGATACGTACGATACGAAACGTACGCTTTCGTCGTGAAGATGGAAAATGACAATACGCCCCCGCAAGAGCAGGAAAGTGAAGATACACCCCCCTCATAACTGGAAAAAAACAGCCTGGCCCACCGAGATCTAACTATTTGCACGTATAGGGAGTGAAGACCCCTCCCTCAGTACTCCCTCCTCCTCTGAACCAGTTTAGACCAGCGCTGAACACTGATCAGTAGCAAGTATGGCTAAAGAGCTGCGTCCGAATTGGAACCAGATGGTCTTTGGGAACAAGTTCCCCGAACCACAGCGCGCTACAGACATCAGGGTGTCACACTCTGAACTCAAGAGAAACCCAGCTTCAGTGCCCTTATTCTCCTTACCGGCTGCTGAGATTGCTGTGCATCATGAGTCGGCTGGTGCTGCTGCTGTGGCTGGTGCGGCGGAGGCGGCTGGAGCGTCCCCTTCGCTGCCCAGGAGGAGATCAACAACACCTCCCATAAGGCAGAACCCGATTGTGCCACCATCGGTGACGGCCCACGCGCAGACCCTCTGGGGTTACAGGAATGCAGTGGAGGACTGGGTAATCCAGGTACTGGACCATCCTAGGCCGGGAGATCCTAAATTGGAGCGCCGAAAGGGAACTGTCCTGTGGTTTTCGGTCGAGCAAGGCTCTGGCTTCCTGACAGACGACGAGGACGGTAAGGAGTACTTCGTGGGCCGCAGGTCAGTTAAACGGCCGTACCTGCCCCAGCCTCGTCACAACCTGTATGTGGGGGATCAGGTGGAGTACACCCCCATGGCATCCCTGAAAGGTCCCTTCGCTACCGGGGTTACCCTACTATATAAGCCCCTGGTCCCAGCATCACCACCTAAAGTTTGACCGGAGGAACCACCAGGCGAAGTACCAGTGTGCTGCCTTCAGGAGTCAGCAGATGTCCTCCGGTTCAGGGAAAAGCCACAGCCACAGCCGGAGCCTCTGATACCTGGACTGCCACCACCACCATCAAAGTCCTTTTAGCTGGGTCAGCTGACAACTTCATCATTTACATTCCAATCCACGGTGATCCACCAATACCAACAACCATGGAAGATGAAGCCAGCAGCAGCCAGAGGAGCTGGGGCTTCTTCCCTGGATGCAACCTTGCTTCCAACGCTGCAGCCAGAAGTCCTTACCCCTGCTGTCCCGGCAGGAGGATCCGGAAAAGTGCAAGGGACTGCAGCGCTCACCAGCGTGACCACCACCCGGACCCGGTCAAGTCCGACTTCTGGAAGAAGAGGGCAGTGGAGTTGCACCACGGCAGCGAGCGTAGCCTACAAGAGGCAGGAGTGTCCACTGATGTCCTTCAGTAGCAGCTCCAGCAAGGAGGACTTCAGGTCCCTCATCTAAGGGACCCAACTACTGGCTGTCTCAAAGACACTTCAAGAGGACCTATGGGAGCCACACCATGGACTGCACCTTTATGGGTGAGAGCTAGTTTGCACTTTGTTTGTTTAGTTTGCATTGCCCCCTGTTTGACTCTCACCCAGATGGACATGGCTGTCAGGATCCCCCCCCATTCTGCAGAAAATTCCCAGTTGCGCCTAAGCAAGCCTATTTTCCTTTTTCGCCCCTTCTCAGGTTATTTGGAAGCCAAAGGGTTCTCTATTTGCTGCTATTTTCTATTATCCATGTGGATTACACGTTACCTGTTTGGGTTACAAAGTTACCTCACGTGGATTACAATTGAATTTTGGAGTGTGTTCCAGTGTTCTATTATGCTAAGGAGCCACGAGGATAGACTCAAACGTATATCTGAGCCTGTTATGCTTGCAAATGTGAAATTGATTGCACTAAAATGTTTGCATACTTATGTCTTTGCTGTATTTTAGCTATACTGTTTTTACTGGTTCAGCAACGTTCAAGCACTTTAGCCCATTGTGTGTATTCTTTTTCCAGTACTGCAATGTGTCCTATTATGCACTTATTGTATGGTGTTTTTAGTAAATTATGCACTTAGCTGGATAGCTAGCAGTGAGCACCTTACTTTTCTACCTCATATGGACTGCCTCTGAGGACTATACGCCGAGGGCTAGCCTCGTGCGTATGATGCAATCGCATGTCAATAGTATGCTAAGGATTCGTACGCACTTTTGTACGCTAATAATTACGTATTGCGTACTTTTAACAACGCTGACTGTATGTTCGTAATTTGTGTAGGAATGTTCGCAAAACAACGCTTATTTTTTTAATGTAAATTCGACCGAATAAATTAGTGTAAAATAATAGTGTCAAATATTCGTTGAACATTCGCCGAAGCGAATTTTCAATGATTCGCTCATCTCTAGTAGGAGTAGACAATGAAATAAAGGTTGTATGTCAAGGATTTAGAAGAAAAATCCTGACCAGCCAATAATGTTAATAAAGCATTGCACTAGTGTTATAAACATGATTTATTATTTTTTTTTCTGGGCAGCTTTTCCACAAAACAAAATAGCCAATATTTGTCATGGACATATGGAAAACCAGAAAGAACCATAACATGAGTGATATATGTCTATAGCTTAAAACAGTGTTCCTCAACTCCAGTCCTCAGGGCCTACCTGCCGGTAATGATTTGAGAATATCCCACAGAATGAATACCTACACTAATTCTATCACCTGCTCAATACTAAAGAAATCTTGTAAACATGACCGGCAGGTTGACCCTGAGGACTGGATTTGAGGAACACTGGCTTAAAACACTGATATTAGCACAGTTGCTGTTTTTGCTGTCAAATGTAAAATAATGTAATTACAATCACAATAATTTTTATAAGCTTCTCCAGCTTCAAAAAATCATGAACACTTCAATTTTTTTACAGACACAGACACTAGAAAGACACATTATACCTTTACTGGCTATCCAGAAAAAGAGTTCCTCAGTACTAGTCCATTAAAAAAAAAACAGCTTTTCATTATGGCGTGCCATGAATAAGGATGATTTGTTTCATATGAAACACGTAGGCCTGTGTCTACTGTGTGTAAGAAGTTTTTTAAGAAGAAGAAAAAAAGGATTTTTTAATGGACTAGTGTGGAGGAACCATTTTTCTAGATTTAAGGTGTCTGAAGTCGCCACAATTCATAACTTCTGAAAGGACTAACAACACGGGTTTTACAACAATTGGCACTGTGGGAGTTTGTATATAGTGTAAACTGTTTTTTGTTCATATGTTACTGACTATCAAGGAGTTCATGTTTCATGTAAGGTACAGGGTTGGTTCTAGCTTTATTAGAAAGATAGTGTCATATACTATATGATGCTAAAATTTTAATTTTTAATGTCAGTTATGGCATACCACCAACGTAATTCTTATTGCTATACAGGAATTGTCATCTTTACATCAGTTTCTGTCCCCAGCTGGTGACACACTCTAATTTATTTTGGAATTACACACATGGGTAAATTTTCTGGGAGCAAAATGACCCATTAGTATTGGAGTATAGTAAGAAACTGGAGTAGCAGGAGAAAATCCAACCAATCGAATTCTGAGTAGGTTGGTAGATGAAGAGTCATCAATCCACCTGTAAAAGGACATCCCTTGGAGAAGAAACATGACCAGAATTGGTAAAGGATAACTTCTTCATTGGAACCTCTATGAATACGCGACGCGTTTTGGAGTACAAAGACTCCTTTCTCAAGTTATATCCACTTGATATTTAGCTCTGGGGCCTCCCATTTCTCTGGATCATCTTTGATATGTTTCTCCACCTTGATTGGAGTCACCTGTGCTAATTTCAGTTGACTGACCAATAAACGGAATGGCCCAGAATATAAAATACAATTACAGTGGTCCTTCAAGATACAATATTAATTGGTTCCAGGAGGACCATTGTATGCTGAAACCATTGTAAGTTGAGAAATCGGTTCCAAAGCCCCAAAATGTCATCCAAGATAAAAGACAATAAAGAATTATGAAATATAAGCAGATAAAACAAGTCCTTACATATAGTAGTCACGAATGGCTGCTAATTAGCAACTAATACAACTATTTTACCAGAGAAGTACCCTTGATTGGTTGGATCTGAGACATTGTATGTTGAGTTTAGTTTCAACTTACGATGGGTCAAAAAGACCATTGTATGTTGAAAATATTGTATCCTGAGGCCATTGTATCTTGAGGGATCACTGTACACGCATTTTCACACATTTTCCGGCGTAAAATCTTGTGTGGCCCCTGATGACGGGATTTTGCACGAGATCTTCAATCAAGATGGCGGAGGCCGGCTCTTCACATTTAAAAGTATGAAGCAAATATGTTTGTTTGTTTTTTTAATCACCATTCAGGGAAAATGTGTTCATTACCACGAAGCTCAAGGAAATTCGGCTTCGCGGCATATCAAATTTTCCTTGAAATTCGGATCGAAGTCTGAGTTCACTCAACACTAGTCTCAATATCTGTACTGTATTTTAATGTAATTAAAACTAGAACATTGTTTATAGAGTCATTGGCCATGAAACTACATTACCCAAAATAAGTTACTCCATAGTTAACAATCAGCTGTTTTTTTTATTTTCTTTATTTTTAGAGAATGAGAACCTATTAAACTATTATAGAATTGTTTCATTGCCTTCATGTAAATTAGCTCCATGCCTTTCACTGTATTTTTTGTTATACCACATGAGTATAGACATGAGTTGTCCAGTTAAGTACAAATGACAAGAGTATGATAAGTAAGGATGATGTAAGGGTGCTTTCACACATAGCATTGCACATAGCTAGCGTTTTCTGCACTTTTCCATATTTTAGTGGTGTTTTATTGTCTGTTTTAATGTCAGCTCCAGACGTTAGATGAAGATCTATGGGAAATATAAAAATTCAGGACATACAATTGTTTTATTTTCCTACTACTGTTTTTATTCATTAGATGCTATTTGTTGCCTTTCTTGCTTTTTTCCCAAAACGGCAGCATGCTGGAGCTTTTGATATTTTTCCATGCTTTTTCCTTCTCTATAGGGGAAAATTGCCATGAAAAAAATGCTAGTAGTAAGGCACACTGGGGGTCATTTATCAAAGACCAGCATTTTATACCAGTATTTGATACCTTCTGCACTGCCAGTGGATGTGGCTAATTAATGAAGAGGAGCATAGCCTTTTAAAAATTAGGCACATCCTGTCACGACAGGGAAACAAGGGATAGTGTGCCCTGTCTGAACCCCACCTCTTTCCCTGCCTACTTACAGTAGATGCCCTAGGCGGCAAAACCGTAACTTGGAGACAGTCCCTATGCTGAGTACGTGCACAGGGAAGGGAAGGGAACACAGGGAAAGACGAACACAGACAGAACAAACACAATAGCAGAATAGTCAGCAAGCCAAGTCAAGAACAGGAGGTCACGCCAAATACCGAGGGGAATCACAAAAGCGTAGTCTAAGTCCGAAGCCAAAATCCAATATACCAATAATCAACGGCAAGGTCCAACACACAGCACTGATCTCAGAAGACTAATCACAGGCATCTGAGTGAGGCAGTTGCCATCTTTAAATAGCCCGCCCAGGATCATGTGATGTGGCCAGCATCACCTGACCTGAGGCGGAGCAAGCTGTCCAAACAATAAGTAAAGTAGCCATGTGGTGTGATCAGCTAAATGGCTAAACCCAAACAGAGAATTAACTCATGAAGTGCTGGCTGACAAGACCAGCACTTCAATTCCCTATTGCTCGTCTCTAGGGGGGCGGAGAGGTCCGGCGATGTCGTGCAGAGGGAGCGCGACGCCGACCTCGCGTGACAGTACCCCCCCCTTCACGAGGGGCCACCGGACCCTTACCAGCGGGAGCAGGCTTATCGGGATGCTGCAGATGGAACTTTCGGATGAGCGAGTCTGCATGCATCCTGGTCAACGGTACCCAAGACCTGTCCTCAGGACCGAACCCCTTCCAATGTACGAGGTACTGGAAGGAATTCCGGACCCTTCTCACATCCACAATTCTGGCAATCTCATGCTCCATTTGTCCTGCTACCTCAACCGGAGGAGGAGACTGTTCCTAAGGACCAACGGGAGCAACATAACGTTTGAGCAAAGACACATGAAAAACATTATGAACACGAAGGGAGTCGGGTAAACATAACCTAAAAGAAACTGGATTGATCACCTTGGTGATCCTGTAAGGACCAATGAAGCGAGGTGCAAACTTGTAGGATGGTACCCTCATGTTGAGATTTTTAGTCGATAACCATACCTTATCCCCAACCTTAAAATTCACACCCTTAGAACGTTTTCTATCAGCCTTAGCTTTTTGAACTCCTTGGGCCTTTTCCAGGTTCGACTGAACCTGTGCCCAAACTGTGCACAGTTCTTGAGAAAAATCATTGACCTCTGGGACAACCGACGCAGATGGGGAACAGGAGCCAAAGCGTGGATGAAAACCCATATTGCAGAAAAACGGCGACATCCCAGAGGATGAATTAACACGATTATTAATTGCAAATTCAGCCAGAGACAGGAATCTGGCCCACACATGCTGGTTATCAGAAACATAACATCTGAGATATTGCTCAACGGATTGGTTAAGACGTTCAGTCTGACCGTTGGTCTCAGGATGAAAGGCTGATGAAAAGGACAAAGAGATACCAATCTTATTACAGAACGCCCTCCAGAACCTAGAAACAAACTGTACTCCCCTATCAGAAACAATATTCTCAGGAACACCATGCAGTTTGACAATATTATCAATGAACACGGACGCCAAGACCTTCGCAGTGGGTAATTTACACAAAGGAATAAAATGACACATTTTGCTGAATCTGTCAACCACCACCAATATCACGGTTTTACCCTCAGAGCACGGCAAATCCGTGATAAAGTCCATGGACAGATGTGACCAAGGTCTACTAGGTATGGGTAAAGGATGTAACTCACCCATAGGTCGTGTCTTGGAATTCTTGGACCTGGCACAAGTGTTACACGCAGTTACAAAAGCCTGAACATCTCTGGAGATTGACGGCCACCAATACTGCCTAGAGACCAACTCCTTGGTGGCATTGATGCCAGGATGTCCACACAAAACAGAATTATGGCACTCACCCAGCAGTCGCAACCGCAAATGAGCCGGCACAAACAATTTGTCATTGGGGGTACCAATAGGAGCAAGATGTTGTCCTGCCGAGATTTCAGAAGCGAGGTCAGATGAGGTAGCGGCCACGATGATATCAGCTGGCAGGATGGGCTCAGGAGGGACGTCAGGAGGCTGATACGCCTGGAAACTTCGGGATAAGGCATCGGCCTTAACGTTCTTGCTCCCGGGTCTGAAGGTAACACAAAAATCAAAACAAGTAAAGAACAAAGCCCACCTCGCCTGTCTAGGATTCAATCGCTTAGCCGATTCTAGAAACATTAAATTCTTATGATCCGTGAGGACTGTAATGCGGTGAAATACCCCTTCTAAAAAATGACGCCATTCCTCAAATGCCCACTTGATTGCAAGTAACTCCCTATTCCCAATATCATAATTCCTCTCGGCAGGAGAGAACTTGCGGGAGAAGAAGGCGCATGGCATAAGATTAGTTAAGGTGGAAGACCCCTGGGACAGTACAGCCCCCACACCATCCTCAGACGCATCCACCTCAACTACAAAAGGCTTACTTTGATCAGGCTGGACCAACACAGGAGCATTAATAAAACACTGCTTTAACCTTTCAAAGGCCTCAATAGCTGCAGGGGGCCAATTGACCAGATCAGCCCCCTTGCGAGTCAAATCCGTAATGGGTTTGGCTACCACAGAAAAATTTTTGACAAATTTACGATAAAAATTAGCAAACCCCAGAAATCGCTGGAGCGCCTTCAAAGAGGAAGGTCGCACCCAATCCACAATGGCCTGTACTTTAACTGGATCCATTTTGAAAGAAAAAGGGGTGAGAATGTATCCCAAAAAGGCCACTTCCTGAACACCAAAGGTACACTTTTCCCCTTTAACGAACAACTTGTTTTCACGCAACACCTCCAGCACTTGCCTGGTGTGAGATACGTGACTCTCCCAGTCTGCAGAAAAAATCAGGATGTCATCAATATAGACAATTACAAATTTCCCAATAAATGGTCTAAAAATGTCATTGACAAAGTTTTGGAAAATTGCCGGAGCGTTACTTAACCCAAAAGGCATTACCAAGTACTCATAATGACCCTCCGGGGTATTAAAAGCAGTTTTTCATTCGTCCCCCTCACGAATCCTGATTAGGTTGTATGCCCCCTTCAAATCCAGCTTGGTGAACCAACAGGCCCCCTGGACCTGATTCAGCAAGTCAGAAATAAGGGGCAACGGGTATCTGTTTTTAACAGTGATTTTATTGAGCTCCCTGTAATCGATACAGGGCCTCAATCCTCCATCCCTTTTACCAACAAAGAAAAAACCTGCCCCCATGGGAGAAACTGAAGGCCGGATGTGACCCTTGGCCAGACTCTCTTTGAGATAATCCCTCATGGACTGACGTTCAGGAGTAGAGAGATTATAAATGCGACCTTTGGGATATTTGGATCCCTCAATAAGGTCGATGGCGCAATCATATTGCCGGTGAGGAGGGAGGAACTCAGTCTCGGACATGGAAAAAACATCCGAAAAATCGCCGATATACTTGGGCAAGGAAAGAGACTCAGTGGTACCTCCAAACAGCAATACTGATCTACAACATTTGTCACAATTCATTCCCCATTTTTCCAATTCACCTACCGACCAGTTGATCACAGGGTTGTGGTCCTGTAACCATGGCAGACCTAAAACAAGGTCGGCAGGTAAATCCTTTAATACAAGGAAGGAACAAGTCTCGGTATGGGTAATTCCTACAGTTAATACAACCTCAGGAGTACAAAACTCCACTCTCCCATTATTCAATGGAGTGGAATCTAGTGCGATAATTTGAATTACCTCCCTTAAAGGAATTATAGGCACACCCACAGATTGCACAAAATCATAATCAATAAAATTAGCAGCAGAACCTGAATCCACAAATGCTTCACCGGACCTCTTGAATTGGTTATAAGAAATGGAAATAGGTAACAAGATTTTCTTTCTTACCACCGCAGGGGGTACCTTACTTCCAGGAACAGACCTTTTTGAGAGCAGAAGTCTCGGACACTGCTGGAGCCAGTGGTTCATCTCACCGCAGTAAAAACAGGCCCCTCTCAGGCGTCTCTGATCCCTCATAGTAACTCCCAACTGCATAGGCTCCTCCTGGACCTTGATAGGAGACGGGCTCTGAAGAGGAACTTCGGACAACACGGCAACTTGAGGGGCAACAGAACGTTCCTTTTGTCTCTCCCTAAACCGTCGGTCAAGTTTGATAACTAAGGTCATAGTCGCCTCTAAGGTGTCAGGAGTAGGATAACTAACTAGTAAATCCTTCAGATGGTCAGACAGTCCCACCCTAAACTGGCTTCTCAAAGCAGGGTCATTCCATTTAGAGGACACACACCATTTTCTGAACTCAGCACAGTAATCCTCAACTGCACGGTTACCCTGCTGAATGTCTCTGAGCTGAGTTTCAGCTACAGCGGCCAAGTCAGGTTCTTCATATAAAAGCCGGAAAAAAGCCTCCACAGACAATAGACAAGGGGAGTCAGGTGGCAATGAGAAAGCCCACTCCTGCGGATCACCTTGCAGCAAGGAAATAATTATTCCTACCCGCTGCTGCTCAGAACCAGAGGAGTGTGAGCGTAAACGGAAATATAATTTACAACTTTCCTTAAAGGAACGGAAAGTCCTTCGGTCCCCAGAAAACCGATCGGGCAATTTTACATGGGGTTCAATATTGGGGTTTGGCATGGAGGGAATGACTGCGGGTGCTGTCCGCAGCTGCTCCTGATGTTGGAGTCTCTCGGCCAAATCCTGGATCATCTGAGCCATGTTACTCATCTGGTCCGTGAGTACTCGCAACGGCTCCATTAGGTACGGCCTGTGATTCTGTCACGACAGGGAAACAAGGGATAGTGTGCCCTGTCTGAACCCCACCTCTTTCCCTGCCTACTTACAGTAGATGCCCTAGGCGGCAAAACCGTAACTTGGAGACAGTCCCTATGCTGAGTACGTGCACAGGGAAGGGAAGGGAACACAGGGAAAGACGAACACAGACAGAACAAACACAATAGCAGAATAGTCAGCAAGCCAAGTCAAGAACAGGAGGTCACGTCAAATACCGAGGGGAATCACAAAAGCGTAGTCTAAGTCCGAAGCCAAAATCCAATATACCAATAATCAACAGCAAGGTCCAACACACAGCACTGATCTCAGAAGACTAATCACAGGCATCTGAGTGAGGCAGTTGCCATCTTTAAATAGCCCGCCCAGGATCATGTGATGTGGCCAGCATCACCTGACCTGAGGCGGAGCAAGCTGTCCAAACAATATGTAAAGTAGCCATGTGGTGTGATCAGCACCACATGGCTAAACCCAAACAGAGAATTAACTCATGAAGTGCTGGCTGACAAGACCAGCACTTCAATTCCCTATTGCTCGTCTGTAGGGGGGCGGAGAGGTCCGGCGATGTCGTGCAGAGGGAGCGCGACGCCGACCTCGCGTGACACATCCTCTTCCAGTCCATGCACCTGGAGTTAAATCTATTCCAGCCTCTGACTAGAGTAGAATTCAAGAGTCATTTACGCCTGTTTCCTGAAGTAAATGCTTGTGAATCTGCTAAGGCTGATGGCCCAGACTCCTCACACCAACTAAGAAAAAAAAAAGAAAAAAACCCTTGTAAAAAAACATCTGAATTTCATGGCAAAAATATGTGGAGGTTCCCTAAATGAGACTGGTTTTGAAATGTTGGTATGATTGAACAAGTAGCAGAATGTATGATTACAATTTTCTTCAGTATGGCAGTACAAATGTAATAATATGTTATGGTTTCTAAAATCATTTGCCATGCAAATGTGATGCAAAGTAGCTAACAGAACTTCTCATTTTGTGTCTGTTTTCATAATTTATTGCTTTTGACATACAAATTAAATGCTTTATGATATGCTTGTGAGAAAATATCAGGTGGAAACATCCATGACAAATATTGGCACATGTATAATGGGAGTGCACCTATATTTGAGCAAGTATCTAGGTTTAGAGAAATTGTCTGCTCTTCACCTGACAAGGGAGTATGGTTTAATGGAAAAGGAATGTGGCTTTGTGAGAAAGGGCCATGGCCTAGAATGCACACTGTTGCACCAAAAATGCCACAATTACGGTGTAAAATTCTGTCTCAAACTAAGCCAAGCCAACCAATAGTTGTTATTAAAGGGGTTGTCCCATGAAAAATATCATTCCATTTTCAAACCAGCACCTAGATCTGAATACTTTTGTAACTGCATGTAATTAAAGATTTTGTATAGTTATTCAATAAAATGTATCTGTATAGCACCACCTGCTGTTTGTTCTTTTTCTTATTTCTTTGTCCAGATCACTGAGATAGCCACACATACTCAGTTTCATCCTTCGACTTCCTCCTGACCTGCAATAGGGAGGTAGCTCTAGTAGAAAAGTCCCTCCTCATGAGCTGCAGCAGAAAAGACACTGCCCTTGAGCTGCCAGCTTGATATAAATCTAGCAGAGCAATGAATGCTGAGATCTCTGGATCCATGTGAGGTGCGGGGCTGGTTCTAGCTTTGTTAGAAAGAGATTTTCATGTACTATATGATGTCTGAGTTTCATTTTTTACATCAATCATGGCAGTCTTAATTTACACTATTTATAGGATTGGTTAACCTTCCCTCATTAAAGAAACTGGCTCTGTTGCAAACAAGAAGAAACCGAGGCCTCCATTGATCAGGACTGCTGAAGTTGTGCATGAAGTTCAGCAGCGGATTGCAAGTACCCCCCAAAATCAACTCGAAGACTGTATCATCAAGTTGGTGTATCACGAATGATGTGTCAGTGAGTGCTGAAATCTCTGAACCTGAAACTGTACCGAATAACGTGTGAAGGCTAACAGAGGAAATGACTGGACTTGGTTGCTGACTGTGATTATCAACAGACATTTGGACCCATTGCTGTACTTCACGACGAGCACAGCTTGGATTTGTTAACGTAATTTAGGATAAGTCCCAAATTAGACTTAATACTCAGTTGTCTGTGGTGTTCAAATTATGTTAAATTTCCCCGTTCATGGTAAGAGGGTGCGGCCTCAGCACAAGAAATGCACGTCCAGTCTCATTGCTGATCATGCAGATCTCTCCTGGTTACACCCAGGGAGCTAATTTTATTAGAAATACATGATGGTGTAATCACACCCCCCTTTGTCATCAATTTTAATATGTCCAATCACAATCATACAAGTTTACATTGAAACAACAAATCAAAAGAAGTGATAATGGCAGCCAATGAGATACACATTACTTCATCTATCTGGGAAATTCCATATGCGTATATTAACTTCTGCTAAGTTCCTGTTTTCCTACAGACATATCAAGTGATTATGAGTCATTTTTATTTTTAAGCATATGTGACATCTAATGGAGCTTAGAGATTATAAGATATAAGAGATATGTCTATAAGGAGATGGAGACCACCTAATAATGAAATATACAACCCTAGCACAATTGTGTTCACCCACTAACTAAATTTCTTTAACAGATTCCTTTATCAGGTCACATAAATTCCCAGAATACGAGGCACTGGTCTGCTGAAAATCCCTCACAACTTATGAAACACCACTTCATGACCAAAAAATTGGCGTTTGGTGCGGAGTGTCAGGAACCAATTTTCTTCAAATCAACTTTCAAATCAATCTTTGAACAGTTTTACACAACTAACATCAGAAGAAAAAATGTCCTACTTTTTCCAACAAGATGGGGCAACATGTCGCACCTCAGCGAACTCACTGGACGGGTTCATTAACTTTTTACAGGGGAGCAAACTGAGAGCAAGGAGTTATGGCCACCATGTTCCCCAGACTTGTCCACATGAGATTTTTATCTGTGGGGAAATGTAAAACAGAAAGTGCATGCTAACAATCCACATCCCCTGGATGAACTCAAGGAAAACATCCCAAACACTATCCGCAGCATCACAAGCAGCATCAGCCAACATAATCCGACGTGCCCAAAGATACGTAGATGTGAACGAGGACGACTTTCAGCATCTTTTGTTACTGGTGGGTAATTAAAAAACAACAATCCACTTGCTCGTTTATTTTGTCATACTATCGCTGGAGGTAGGCTTCTTTTTCCTGGTCCACCCTGTAGTATAACATGATCAGAGAAAGTGGGAATAAAATGTGGTACATGGTGTCCATTTGAATGTATGAGAAATATAATATATGATTATGTTGGGTCCAGCAGAATGGGAGTAATTCTTCAAAATGGCTCTGTACTTAAAAAGAATTGTTGCAGTGTATTCCCCTACACAAAGACCAGATGCCCAAACAGGGCACAGTGATAGGGATTGTACAACTACAGACCTGCTTGTAAAACTGAAAAGGACAGGTCAAGAGTATCACTAACAATAATACAGACCTGGAAACGGTGCAAGACATGACCTCCTATATAGATTAGAAGGTATTCTTCAAATGAAAAAAAAGTGTCTCTTGTCTTTACAAATCTTTACTCTTATTTAGAGTACCAAAGAAAAAATGATTAGAGATGAGCGAGCACTAAAATGCTCGGGTGCTCGTTATTCGAGTCAAACTTTTCCCGATGCTCGGGTGCTCGTTTCGAGTAACGAACCCCATTGAAGTCAATGGGAGACTCGAGCATTTTTTGCAGGGGACCAAGGCTCTGCCTAGGGAAGGCTGGGTGAAAACATGGAAACCTCAGAAAATGATGGAAACACCACGGAAATGGACAGGAAACAGCAGGGGCAGCATGCATGGATGCCTCTGAGGCGGCTTAATCCCACCATTACCCCAAATTCTCAGGCAACAGCCTGGTGGTTATCCTCATGGCAATTGTTCTCACCCAGACCAAGAAAGGCGAGGCAAATACCCATCACATGTTAGGGAAGCACCCAACTAGGTGCAACGAAGGTCCATCACCGCCTGCAGGTGACACCACTGATCATGCTGGCACTGCAGCTGAAATCAAGTTTAGTATCTGTTCTTATCAGTTGCTGTGCCTGCTGGTGGTATAGTGGTGAGCATAGCGACTTCCCAAGCAGTTGATCTGGGTTCAATTCCTGTCTATTGCAGGAGGCAATTCAGAATCAATACAATATCTAATATGTCCCCCTACCTGGGAAAATTGTTTGGAGAGAGGGCATGTAGGTGGGGGGGAAGGAGGTTTCGCTGGAAGAGCCAGAGGAGTGCCCCCTGGGCTAGCGTGTGTGGTGGTGACAACAGCCAGAATGGATTTAGAAAAACTGTTGCATCAACCGGTGCGGTATCGATTCTTCTCAGTTTAATACCGTATACATCCCCTATCTTGGGACCTTATATTTTTCGACCACGGAAAACGGAAAAAGAGCTTGCTCTGGCCAGGGAAGTGTCTTTCCCACTGCAGCTAAGGGGACGTGTCCATGCTCTGCCTATCACAGGTCAGGAGGCAATTAAAAGAAGAACAAAAAAAAACATCAGTACAACATCTAATACGTCCCCTATCCGGGTAAATTGTTTGTAGAGTGGGCCTGTAGGTGGGGGGCAGGCTGGGGCAAGGAGGTTTCGCTGGAAGAGCCAGAGGAGTGCCCCTGGGCTAGCGTGTGTGGGGGTGACAACAGCCGGGTGTAGTTAGAATGACGACGCATGACCCCAACTTAAAAATTTAGCATCAACCGGTACAGTCGTAAATTATGAGATTGATCAAGTATGGTATGTCTTCTATGTATACTACTCAGTTTAATACTGTATATGGCAGCTATCCGGAAAAATAGTTTGGAGAGAGAGAGAGAGAAAGATAGGACAAAGAAGTAAATTGTTTGGAGAGAAGGCCTGTAGGTGGGGTGGCAGGCTGGGGGGAAGGAGGTTTTGCTGGAAGAGCCAGAGGAGTGCCCCCTGGGCTAACGTGTGTGGTGGTGACAACAGCCGGAATGCATTTGGAAATACTCTAGCATCAGCCGGTGCAGTATCGATTCTTCTCACTTTAATACCGTATACGTCCCCTATCTTGGGACCTTATATTTTATGGATTTTTCGACCACGGAAAATGGAAAAAGAGCTTGCTCAGGCCAGGGGAGTGTCTTTCCCACTGCAGCTAAGGGGAAGAGTCCATGCTCTGCCTATCACAGGTCAGGAGGCAATTAAAAGAAGAAACAAAAAAAACATCAGTACAATATCTAATACGTCCCCTATCCGGGTAAATTGTTTGGAGAGAGGGCCTGTAGGTAGGGGGCAGGCTGGGGGGAAGGAGGTTTCGCTGGAAGAGCCAGAGGAGTGCCCCCTGGGCTAGCGTGTGTGGTGGTGACAACAGCCGGGTGTAGTTAGAATGACGACGCAGGACCCCAACTTAAAAATTTAGCATCAACCGGTACAGTCGTAAATTATGAGATTGATCAAGTGTGGTATGTCTTCTATGTATACTACTCAGTTTAATACTGTATATGGCAGCTATCCGGAAAAATAGTTTGGAGAGAGAGAGAGAGAAAGATAGGACAAAGAAGTAAATTGTTTGGAGAGAGGGCCTATAGGTGGGGTGGCAGGCTGGGGGGAAGGAGGTTTCGCTGGAAGAGCCAGAGGAGTGCCCCCTGGGCTAGCGTGTGTGGTGGTGACAACAGCCGGGTGTAGTTAGAATGACGACGCAGGACCCCAACTTAAAAATTTAGCATCAACCGGTACAATTGTCAATTATGAGCTACATCAAGTGTGGCATGACTTTTAAATGGATATTGCATGTGGTCACGTACTCCCTGGAACCCCATAGTCACCCCTTCCCTGATGTGCTAGCCCAGAACATTCTCTGCCCCAATTCGCAAGACCTTTTGCTGTTTCCGTGTGCTGACAGTGGGGATTTACCAGTGTTGTCTGAGGAGGTGGTGGACAATGGCGAGACACAGGTGTCGGGGGGTGAAGTAGTTGTATGGGAAGCAAGTTACAGTGGGGACTCCTTGGGGGGGAATTTCTCAGGATGGGACAGATTCAACTTTGGTGGATCAGGCACAGGAACAGATGAATTTTTTGGGGGGTTTATTTAACTTTTATTTAGCAAAAATAACCACAGAGATATTTATTCGTTATCTTCTCTGCGCAGTCTGGCTTAGGGGTTCGTCACTTTGATGGCGAGCTGTGCCGCTCTCTCCACAATGGTCTGTAGGTTCTTAGATGGAGACTTTGTTTGATTTCAGTACAGAAGGACTTGTTGCTCATCAACAGAACCACGACCTCCTTGACATTGTGGACAAGGAATTTGCGGGTGGACCAGGAATTTGCGGAACCCTGTGGGAAGCATGTGTTTGGTCTTCTACTTGCTACCGTATCCAATGTTGGGCAATATAGATTCGCAAGTAATATTATTTTTCACACCTATCCCAAAAATAAAAATGTATGCAGTTTTCGCAAATAAAACTGGAAACTGGAATTGGAGAGAGGGCCTGTAGGTGGACCTCCGGAAAAATTGTTTGGAGAGAGGGCCTGTAGGTGGACCTCCGGAAAAATTGTTTGGACAGAGGGCCTGTAGGTGGACCTCCGGAAAAATTGTTTGGACAGAGGGCCTATAGGTGGACCTCTGGAAAAATTGTTTGGACAGAGGGCCTGTAGGTGGACCTCCAGAAAAATTGTTTGAAGAGAGGGCCTGTAGGTGGACCTCCGGAAAAATTTTTTGGAGAGAGGGCCTGTAGGTGGACCTCTGGAAAAATTGTTTGAATAAAGGGCCTGAAGGGGGCCCTCCTGAAAAATTGTGCTAAAAGAGTGCCAGTTGGACCTCTAAAAAATGGCGTTTTTTGGGTCAGCGTTAGGCAAAGACGATATGTAGGAGGAGGAGGAGTAGGAGGAGGAGTAGAGAAGAGGAATCGGATACATAAGTTATTTAAATCTTTAGCTGCTTTCCCCCGGAGGAGATTTGAATTCCGGTGAAATCCAGGCTTTGTTCATTTTAATAAGCGTCAGCCTGTCAGCGCTGTCAGTTGACAGGCGTGTACGCTTATCGGTGATGACGCCACCAGCAGCACTGAATACCAGCTCTGACAGCACGCTAGCGGCAGGGCAGGCCAGCACCTCCAAGGCGTACAGCGCCAGTTCAGGCCACGTGTCCAGCTTTGAAACCCAGTAGTTGTATGGAGCAGAGTGATCGCTACGGACGTTGGTATGGTCAGCTAGGTATTCCCTCACCATCTTTCTGTACAGCTCCCCCCTACTCTGCCTAGACTGGGGACAGGTGACAGTGTCTTGCTGGGGTGACATAAAACTGGCAAAGGCCTTGGAGAGCGTTCCCCTGCCAGTGCTGGACAAGCTGCCTGCTCGCCTCCTCTCCCCCGCTACTTGGCCCACAGAACCATGCCCTCTGCCGCTAGCGGCGTCAGATGGGAAGAATTGTTTCAGCTTGTGCACCAGGGCCTGTTGATATCTATTCACTCTCATACTCCTTTCCTCTGCAGGGATGAGAGTTGGAAAGGTTCTGCTTGTACCGTGGGTCCAGGAGAGTGAACACCCAGTAATCGGTGTTTGAAAAAATTCTTCTAACGCGAGGGTCACGGGATAGGCAGCCTAACATGAAGTCTGCCATGTGCGCCAGAGTCCCAACACGTAAGAATTCCTTCTCCTCACTGGCCTGACTCTCCATTTCCTCCTCCTCCTCCTCCAAGTCCTCCTCTTCAGCCCATACACGCTCAAGAGTTAAGGACTGAGCACTGGTACCCTCTACTGTCTCGCCGACATTCTCCTCCTCTTCCTCCTCATCCTCATCCCCCTCCTCCGATACGTGCTGAGAAACAGAACGGAAGGTGCTCTGGCTATCAAGCGACGTATCTTCCTCCACCGTCTCTTGTGACAAGCGCAAAGCATCCAAACTTGATGCTGAGCAGTGAGTTTTTCAACAGGCAAAGCAGCGGGATGGTGAGGCTGATAATGGCGGCATCGCCGCTGACCATCAGTGTTGACTCCTCAAAGTTGCTCAACACCTGGCAGATATCAGACATCCACGTCCACTCCTCATTGTAGACTTGAGGAATCTGACTGACCTGACTACCAGTTCTGGTGGAAGATGACATCTGGTAGTCTACAATCGCTCTGCGCTGCTGGTAAACTCTGGATAACATGTTTAATGTGGAATTCCATCGCATGGGCACGTCGCACAACAGTCGGTGATCGGGCAGTTGTAGGCGGCGCTGCACTGCCCTGAGAGTGGCAGCATCTGTGTTCAACTTGCGGAAATGCGCACAGATGCGGCGCACCTTGGTGAGCAAATCAGACAGATTGGGGTATGTCTTGAGGAACCGCTGAACTATTAGATTGAACACGTGGGCCAGGCATGGCACATGTGTCAGTCTGCCGAGTTGCAGAGCCGCCACCAGGTTACGCCCGTTGTCACACACAACCATGCCTGGCTTAAGGTTCAGCGGTGCCAGCCACAGATCGGTCTGCGCCGTGATGCCCTGTAACAGCTCTTGGGCGGTGTGCCTTTTGTCACCTAAGCTCAGCAGTTTGAGCACCGCCTGCTGGCGCTTACCCACGGCACTGCTGCTGCGCCTAGAGCTACCGACTGAAGGCGCCGTGCCCACGGATGGTAATTCGGTGGAGGAGGAGGGGTCGGAGGAGGAGGAGGAGGCATAGTACGTCTGAGAGACCGTGACCGAGGTAGGCCCCGCAATCCTCGGTGTGGGCAGTACATGAGCAGCCCCAGGGTCATTCTTGGTCCCAGCCTCCACCAAGTTAACCCAATGTGCCGTCAGTGAGATATAGTGTCCCTGCCCGGCAGCACTTGTCCACGTGTCCGTGGTTAGGTGGACCTTCTCAGAAACAGCGTTGGTCAGGGCACGGATGATGTTCTACGACACGTGCTGGTGTAGGGCTGGGACGGCACATCGGGAAAAATAGTGGTGGCTGGGGACGGAATACCGAGGGGCAGCCACCGCCATGAGATTGCGAAAGGCCTCGGTCTCTACCAGCCTATAGGGAGGCATCTCCAGGCTAAGCAATGTGGAGATGTGGATGTTGAGGGCTTGGGCATGTGGGTGGGTGGAACTGTATTTCCTCTTGCGCTCCAGCGTCTGCTGTAAAGACAGCTGAACGCTGCGCTGGGACACGTTGGTGGACACTGTGGAGGATCGTTGAGGCGAAGGTGTGGTTTTCCGGCGGGAGGCACTCGTGCCGGGTCCTGGGCAGGGGGTTGACTAGCAGAGGCAGCGATTGACGCAGGGGATTGACTAGCAGAGGGCAGCGAGTGACACAGGGGAAGGAGCAGTGGTGTGACCCGCAGGAGGTGGTGAACGGCCTTGGTTCCATTGAGTGGGGTGTTTAGCACTCATATGCCTGCGCATGCTGGTGGTGGTTAGGCTAGTAGTGGTGGCACCCCTGCTGATCCTGGTGTGGCACAGGTTGCACACCACAGTCCGTCGGTCATCCTCACTTTCTTTAAAGAACCTCCAGACTTGCGAACATCTAGGCCTCACCACGGGAGCTTCACTACGTGAAACAGTTGCTGCTGATGCACCAGCTCTGGCCCTGCTTCTCCCTCTGGCCACACCACTGCCTCTTACAACCTGTTCTGGTGCAGCACTCGCCTCCGCCTCAGAAGCACTGTCTTCACTCGGCATATCAACCCAGCTTGGGTCAGTCACCTCATCATCCTCCGATTCCTCAGTCTGCTCCCCCCTCGGAATTCCTCCCCTAACAACAACTTCACCACTGTCTGACAACCGTGTCTCCTCATCGTCTGACACCTCTTTACAAACTTCTTCCACTAACTCAACATTGTCATCATCATCACCCACAGACTGCGACAGTTGGAAAACTTGGGCATCGGGAACGAGGTCAGCAGCAACCTGAGAAGTGGTTTGTGACTCTGGGAAGGGTCCAGAAAACAGTTCCTGAGAGTATGCCGGATCACATTCCAAATTTTCCTGGGAGGGGGCAGACTGGGGGAAGGAGGTTGAGGTGGAGGAGCCATAGGAGTGCTCCCTTGGGTAACGTGGGTGGACTGCGTGGAAGACTGACTGGTGGACAAATTACTTGAAGCATTGTCCGCAATCCACGAGATCAGCTGTTCGCACTGTTGTGGTTTCGACAGTCCTCTACCACGTGTCCCTGTAAGTTGAGACATGAATCTAGGGAGTGTAACTCTGCGGCGTTCCACAGCTCCCTCATCAGCAGATACTGTTTCACCCTGCCCAGGACCACGGCCTCTGCCCCCTGCAGTAATTGAATGCCCACGCCCACGCCCTCGTCCTCGACCCTTAGCCCTGGGGTTCAACATTGTTTGTATATAAGTGTATGATATAAAAAAAA
>ONZH01021132.1:0-60390 GCA_900303285.1 Rhinella marina
CTATTCTCTGTTTGAAGAACAGTGAGCGATGCCTTCTCTGCTCTGTTTACCTGCTCATCAGATCAATTGCAGTGGTGGGCAGGTGTAATTACAAGTATGGCATCCCCATTCACTTCTATGGGATGGCTCCTCCTCTCCCTTGAACAGATAGGAGCCATCCCATAGAAAAGAATGGAGATGCCATATTTGTAATTACACCTGCTCACCACTACAATGGCTGTGGAGAACAGAGCAGAGAAGAGAAGGCAGCAATAAATTAGAATATCATCAAAAACTTGTTTTTTTCAGTAATTCAATTAAAAAAGTGAAACACATATATAGAGTCATTACAAACAGAGTGAAGTTTTTCAAGTGTTTATTTCTGTTAATGTTGATGATTATGGCTTACAGCCAATGAAAACCCAAAAGTCATTATCTCATAAAATTAGAATAATTAACCCAAAACACCTGCAAAGTCTTCCTAAGCCTTTAAAATGGTCCCTTAGTCTGGTTCAGTAGGCGACACAATCATGGGGAAGACGGGTGACTACAGGTCCTCTCTCCAAACAATTTTTCCGGAGGTCCACCTACAGGCCCTCTCTCCAAACAATTTTTCCGGAGGTCCACCTACTAACTCAGTCACTCTGTTGTCACCGCTGCCATACAGGGCCACGAAAAATGTTTATATGGTTCGCCTGCTACCGCAGTGTCACTCGCTCACTCTGTTGTCACCACCATAGTGGTTTGCACTATAGCAGCCCAAGTCTGCACATTCCCCTTTTTATCTCCAAGTGATCTATACTGCATGTCACGTAATAAAATAGGTTCTTTTGCTCTCAGTGATACAAATTCATTTCTTAAAATCCTTTCTTTCTCTTTAACTGATCTATACTGAACGTCACTTTTAAAAATACGTCTTTTTCCTCTCTTTCTCTCTCTCCAAACTATTTTTCCGGATAGGTGCCGTATACGGTATTAAACTGAGAAGAATGCATACAACACATGCCCCACTTGATCAATCTCATAGTTGACAACTGTACCGGTTGATGCTAAATTTTTAAGTTGGGGTCCTGCGTCGTCATTCGAACTCCATCCGGCTGTTGTCACCACCACACACGCTAGCCCAGGGGGCACTCCTCTGGCTCTTCCAGCTCAACCTCCTTCCCCCCAGCCTGCCCCCCACCTACAGGCCCTCTCTCCAAACAATTTACCCGGGTAGGGGACGTATTAGATATTGTACTGATTTTTTTTGTTCTTCTTTTAATTGCCTCCTGTGATAGTGTGATAGACAGGAATCGAACCCGGGTCAACTGCTTGGGAAGCAGCTATGCTCACCACTTTTGCACCAACAGCCACAGCAACTGATAAGAACAGATACTAAACTTGATGTAAGCCAACATTTCGACAATCGATAACCCGAAACGGGTCCGCCGTCGAGACCGGCGTTCGGCCACCCTGAGCATTTCACATACTCTGACAGAGTCTGACCCTGGGGCCGCTCATGTACTGCCCACTTGGAGGATTGCGGGGCCTAGCTCATTCACGGTTTCTCAGAATTACTATGCCACTTCCTCCAACCCCTCCTCCTCCACCTTCGAATTACCATCCGTGCTTCACCTCCTGCTACCTCAGTCTAACTCGGTCACTTTGTTGTCACCGCCATGCTGCGTCAGGCTAAATTTTTGGGTGGCTCACCTGCTATCTCATCTAACTTGGCACTTGTTGGTGTCACTGCCATGCAGTGTCAGGCTTATGCCTGCATCGTGTGGCTGGGGATAGGAGAGCAGTGCCAGCATGGGCATGGGTGATGGACCTTCGTTGCACCTAGTTGGGTGCTTCCCTATATATTCCCACCATGCCAGCCATGGGTTATAAATAAACTAATAAAAGGAAAAACCAAAAAAATGATAAAACTATTTTACAGGGGGGTCAACCGCAGACACTCCAAAACAATTTTACATGAGGGAGTGTCTCCCCGTCTGCCATGGTGTTCGGTCAGGCTGTCAGTAGGTACACCACCTCTGTCATCCGCAGAAGCGGCCACTATGAGGGAGGCCACAGCAAGAACAATCCCTTTTTAATTGAGAGCAAGTGTAGAATTGTAGGAGGATGACACTTTTCTTCGGCAGTGGATTCACCTTCCCCTTTATCATTGCCAGACAACAGTTGGTGAAAAAGTAATTGGCAATGATGAAGAAAATGTAACGGTGCAGTGGACCGTCTGTGATGCAAAACCTATATATTCCCACCATGCCAGCCATGGGTTGTACATAAACTAATAACAGGGAAAACAAAAAATGATAAAAACTATTTTACAGGAGGGTCAACTGCAGACACTCCAAAACAATTTTACACAAGGGAGTGTCTTCCCGTCTGCCATCGTGTTCGGTCAGGCTGTCAATAGGTATACCACCTCTGTCGTCCGCTGAAGCGGCCACTATGAGGAAGGCCACGGCAAGAACAATCCCTTTTTAATTGAGAGCAAGTGTAGAATTGTAGGAGGATGACACTTTTCTTCGGCAGTGGATTCACCTTCCCCTTTATCATTGCCAGACAACAGTTGGTGAAAAAGTAATTGGCAATGATGAAGAAAATGTAACGGTGCAGTGGACCGTCTGTGACGCAAAACCTATATATTCCCACCATGCCAGCCATGGGTTGTACATAAACTAATAACAAAAAACAAAAAAAAATATTTTACAGAAGGGTCAACTACAGACACTCCTAAACAATTTTTTTAGGAGGGTCAACTTCGGACACTCCAAAACAAATTTTTGGGAGGCTTGCCTACAGACATTTGACTGCTACCTCAATCTAACTTGGTCACTTGTTGGTGTCACTATGCTGTCACCATGCTGTGTCAGGCTTATGCCTGCATCGTGGGGCGGGGGATAGCACAGCAGTGCCAGTATGAGCAGTGGTGTCACCTGCAGGCGGTGATGGACCTTCGTTGCACCTAGTTGGGTGCTTCCCTAACATGTGATCGGCATGTGCCTCGCCTTTCTTGGTCTGGGTGAGCACAATTGCCATGAGGGTAACCACCAAGCTGTTGCCTGAGAATTTGGGGTAATGGTGGGATTAGGCAGCCTCAGAGGCATCCATGCATGCTGCCCCTGCTGTTTCCTGTCCATTTCCGTGGTGTTTCCATCATTTTCTGAGGTTTCCAGGTTTTCACCCAGCCTTCCCTAGGCAGAGCCTTGGTACCCTGCAAAAATGCTCGAGTCTCCCATTGACTTCAATGGGGTTCGTTACTCGAAACGAGCACCCGAGCATCGGGAAAAGTTTGTCTCGAATAACGAGCACCCGAGCATTTTAGTGCTCGCTCATCTCTAATTATAACTCATTCATCATGATAACCTGGACATGATGGCCTTGTGACATAAGTAGTTACAGCCAGCATATCATTCTCTTTCTGCCATATGTGTCACATTCTTATATCCATCAACATAATGTGCTTTGTACTTTTCCTAAAATGGTTTTCAAAAGCCATTACAAAGGCTAGTGGAAATAAGTCCCACTTACATACAGAAATGTGAACTTCATAGAGAGAGAGAGCTCAATGTCAGAAGCAGCAGAAATAAAGCAAATATTGTATGTTCTTTATGAAGCACAAGGACACATACTGGCGGAGCAATCAAAGTGACTTATGATAATGAATATAGTACTGGAGACTGACATCTGTGTGTGTACAGCTACTGAGAATGGTGAGCGATATTCTATTAAAAGGTCAAGTGTCAATTGTGTAATATGCTGTAGACCTTCGAGTATTTACTGCTCTGAAAAATGGTCTGAATTGCTATATACTAGAATACCTTGTATATCTATCTATCTATCAATCTATCGATCTATCTATCGCTGCACCATGTATGATATCAAATAGAGATGAGCGAACCCATGGAAGTTCGGGTTCCCGAAGTCAATGGGGACCCGAATTGCTGAATGAAGATAGAAGGTCCTGCTGAATGAAGATAGAAGGGCCTTCTATATTCATTCAGCAGGACCTGAGATGACGTCACCACGCTTACCACGTGGTAAGCGTGGTGACGTCATCACAGGTCCTTTTGCAGGTCCTGCAGAAAGAAGAAAGAAGAGGATACTGGTTGCGTGATCAAGTGGATGGGGTGAGTTTTTTTGAATGGCCATTTTGTTTAGCATTCTGTCTTAAGAATGCTATTATTTTCCATTAAAACCATGTTATAACCGAAATAAATAAAATCACCCAAACACCGAACCCGAACTTTAATGAAAAAGTCTGGGTTCGGGTTTGGGTACCCAAACTCGCAAAGTTTGGTATGAACTCGAACTTTGCAGTTCGGGTTCGATCATCTCTAATACGAAACCAAATATAGGAGGTGCAATATCATCAGTCATTTAGGACTACATTGGATCATTCAGAGATCCTCAATGAACTTCTGGAGTGAGTTCTGAACTGAAAGTAAATGGGCCGAATAATTTTGCACGCCCCACTTTTCAGTTTTATTATTACAAAAAATGTTTAAATGATCCAATAAATTTTGTTCCACTTCACAATTGTGACCCACTTGTTGTTGATTCTTCACCAAAATTTAAAATGTTGTATCTTTTTGTTTGAAGCCTGAAATGTGGCAAAAGGTTGAAAAGTTCTAGGCGTCCGAATACTTTCGCAAGGCACTGTAGATATGCACCTTTACATAACCTTTACAAAGTTTTATGAACCAAAAGACCTCATATTTCTCAGAGATCAGCAGGTTAAAAGTAGGTCATTCTTTTAGCAAAAGGGCATAATTCCAATAAATACATTTCGTTACCATAAAAAAAAAAAATTAAGTTATCAGTCACTGATAGTTACAACTATCAGTGACTGACAGCTATCTCTGTATACACACTTACACAGAGAATACTATCAATCACTGATAACACCTCCCCATGTACAACTATCAGTGACTGACAGCTATCTCTGTATACACAGTAACACAGAGAATGCTATCAATAACTGATAACACCTCCCCGTATACAACTATCAGTGACTGACAGGTTTCTATGTATACACACTTACACAGAGAATGCTATTAATCATTGATAACACCTCCCCCATTTACAGTTATCTGTGACTGACAGCTATCTCTATACACACACTTACACCGAGAATGCTATCAATCACTGATACACCTCCCAATGAACAACTATCAGTGACTGATTGCTATCTCTGTATTCACACTTACACAGAGAATGCTATCAATAACTGATAACACCTCCCTGTGTACAACTATCAGTGACTGACAGCAATCTCTGTATTCACACTTACACAGAGAATGCTATCAATCACTCATAACACCTCCCTGTGTACAGCTATCAGTGACTGACAACTATCTCTGTATACATACTTACACAGAGAATGCTATCAATCCCTGATAACGCCTTCCCATGTACTACTATACCTCATTGTGTACAATAAAATAAAAATATGCCGATGCGGTATGTAGACACTATAGGGTGGCACATGAAATGCCTATGGCTTTGTATTTTAGAAACATCAGAACTTCATATGCATCCCATGAGATTGTGGGTACCAGGTTCAGTGTCTTTAAAGGGGTACATGCAACTCAGACATTGGTGGCATATCGCTATGCCACCCTCCGTTAATTGCTGTGTGAGTTCTGAACATACAGTAGCCAAGCACAGTCTCAGCTATTTCCAGCAGTTCCATAGCATGTGTATGCATGGTGCACTCTCCTTTTGCCACCATGGAAGTTCTGAAAATAGCTGAGTGCCCTGGCTCAACTATTTTTAGAAAGAGAGTAGACCCTTTGAGCTAGAAACATTATACAGTGCCTTGCAAAAGTATTCAGCCCCCTGAAACTTTTCAACCTTTTGCCACATTTCAGGCTTCAAAGAAAAAGATATAACATTTTAAATTTTTGGTGAAGAGTCAACAACAAGTGGGTCACAATTGTGAAGTGGAACTAAATTTATTGGATTATTTAAACTTTATTTGTAATAATAAAACTGAAAAGTGGGGCGTGCAAAATGATTCGGCCATTTTACTTTCAGTTCAGAAAACTCACTCCAGAAGTTCATTGAAGATTTCTGAATGATCCAATGTTGTCCTAAATGACTGATGAAGATAAATAGAATCCACCTGTGTGTAATCAAGTCTCCTTATAAATGCACCTGCTCTGGGATAGTCTCAGGGTTCTGTTTAAAGCACAGAGAGCATCATAAAGACCAAGAAACACACCAGGCAGGTCCGTGATACTGTTGTGGAGAAGTTTAAAGCCGGATTTGGATACCAAAAGATTTCCCAAGCTTTAAACATCCCAATGAGCACTGTGCAAGCGATCAAATTGAAATGGAAGGAGTATCAGACCACTGCAAATCTACCAAGATCCGGCCGTCTCTCTAAACTTTCATCTCAAACAAGGAGAAGACTGATCAGAGATGCAGCCAAGAGGCCCATGATTACTCTGGATGAACTGCAGAGATCTACAGCTGAGGAGGGAGAGTCTGTCCATAGGACAACAATCAGTCGAACACTTTACAAATCTGGCCTTTATGGAAGAGTGGCAAGAATAAAGCCATTTCTCAAAGATATCCATAAAAAGTCTTGTTTACAGTTTGCCACTAGCCACCTGGGAGACACACCAAACATGTGGAAGAAGGTGCTCTGGTCAGATGAAACCAAAATCGAACTTTTTGGAAACAATGCAAAATGATATGTTTGGCATAAAAGCAACTCAGCTCATCACCCTGAACACACCATCCCCACTGTCAAACAGGGTGGTGGCAGCATCATGGTTTGGGCCTGCTTTTCATCAGCAGAGACAGGGAAGATGGTTAAAATTGATGGTAAGATAGATGGAGCCAAATACAGGACCATTCTGGATGAAAACCTGTTGGAGTCTGCAAAAGACCTGAGACTAGGACGGAGATTTATCTTCCAACAAGACAATGATCCCAAACATAATTCAAAATCCACAATGGAATGGTTCAAAAATAAACGTATCCAGGTCTTAAAATGGCCAAGTCAAAGTCCAGACCTGAATTCAATTGAGAATATGTGGAAAGAGCTGAAAACTTCTGTTCACAAACGCTCTCCATCCAACCTCAAAGAGCTCGAGCTGTTTTGCAAGGAAGAATGGGCAAGAATTTCAGTCTCTAGATGTGCAAAACTGATAGAGACATACCCCAAGCGACTTGCAGCTGTAATCGCAGCAAAAGGTGGCGCAACAAAGTATTAATGCAAGGGGGCCGAATAATTTTGCACGTCCCACTTTTCAGTTTTATTACAAAAAAGTTTAAATGATCCAATAAATTTCGTTCCACTTCACAATTGTGATCCACTTGTTGTTGATTCTTCACCAAAAATGTAAAATGTTATATCTTTTTGTTTGAAGCCTGAAATGTGGCAAAAGGTTGAAAAGTTCCAGGGGAACGAATACTTTCGCAAGGCACTGTATATGAAATATACACAATTATTTTTATATTTTTTTTATTTTTTTATTTTTTATTATTTATATTTATGTTATTCAGTACTAACGATAAATATTGATGTCTGTAATACTGAGGTCAAATGATTTGAAATAAATACAGTTTTAATTAAAAATAACCAATAACATACCATATTAATCATTAATATCTAAATATAAAGGAATGTTGAAAACTTAATTTGCAGATTAAAATTACCAAATTATCACCTCACTGGGATAAACTGCCTATTTTCTATTATTTTCCATTACGATGACACCTGATACAACAGCACATCCAAATTATGTTTCCTTTTTAGATTAATTGCTAATAGAATTCCAAATATAATTCATACCAAGAGAACAAACAGTATTATGATTTATAGTTCGTACCTGGAAGAAACACAGTGGAGGCTTTGGAACCAATATCTATTCAGAGCAATATATTAATGGATGGAGTTCACGTTTGGGTAATGAACGAAAACCAGAGGTGTAGGGATTTTAATTATAAAGCAATGATAGACAATTTTATCCTACGCTGTAGTAAGAAAATAATTATAAAAATTATCTGAGACATTAAAAAGTGTGTACTGTATATTAATCTGCCAATTATGTCACAGCAAATTGTATTGCAGGTTCCATTTGCTGCCAGTAATTCTTTTTGTTCCTATTAACGTGCCTATCGTTTCATCATGCCAAACAACATGTTTACTTTAATCAAAAATGTTAATGCAGAATACAAGATCAATTAATCTATGGTCGGGGAGGAAATATATTACAAATTCGATTGACTATGTCTTTCTCTCGAGGATTGGATTAGAAAAAAAGAAGCTCACTAAAACCAACCAGACCTTATTACTTTTTGATTAACCAGAACTAGTGAGACCTAATCAGCAGGATACAGCTGACAAAATGAATTATGTCAGAGGATTTTAAGAAAAAAGAAATACGATGGTGTATTTTTTTAGGTAATGACAAAGTTTACATGTATTTACTGTATCTATGTGTGTGCTATTCCAGAAGTAATGTAAACCTGAACTTATTAACTATATTAGGATTCTGTGTTCCCAGTGGGGCTTTAAATTAATAGAAAGTATACATGTTTTTAAAAAAGATACCAATTTGCATGGCCATTCGTATGTCATGATGCTTTAAAGGGAGTTTGTCAGTAGTTTTGACCTCTCAAAACTGCTGACAGGACTATAGGTTGCGCAAACACAAAGTCCATGTTTTTATCCCTAAAATTGCAAGAGCTTAGGAAGTGATCCTGAATATGCAATGCCCTGGGCTCTCTGTTCTGAATACTCCCCAAGTCCCACCCCCTGTTTTCAGAGATATATATATATATATATATATATATATATACATACACTACTGGTGGTCATCATCTGGACAGTTCAGTCCATTGGACTCACATTCAATGCAGATGTACCAATAAAGTTTCTAGAAGTGAAAATTGATTCTAGCATGCCATGTTTCAGCTGTAAAAATTATTTATCAGGCATGCCTAGTGACAGAAATGTGCACTGTGCACATATATACAATATCTAAGAAAAGTGAGTACATCCCTCACATTTTTTGTAAATATTTTATTATATCTTTTCATGGGACAACACTAGAGATGAGCGAATCGAATCTCACAAAGTGGAATTTGATCCGAATTTCAGGATAAATTTGATTCGCCTCGAAGCTGAATTTCCTTGTGCTTCGTGTCGGTGAATTGATTTATCCTAAAATAATGTAAAAAACCCAAAAATCCATACTTACCTCCTCCATCTGCTCGCGACGGGCCGCCAGCCGCCATCTTGATTGAAGATCCCGGGTGAAATTCCGCACGTAGTGACGTATGACGTCACCACGCCGGCTGGCATGATGACATAATCTCGCGCCGCGCGAGATTTCGCTCCAGATCTTCAAGCAAGATGGCGGTGGCCGGCCCATCGCGAGCAAATGGAGTAGGTAAGTTTGATTTAATGTATTTTTTAATGTCTATTTTACACTGTTTTTACACTCAGACGCCGCGATCATGTATGAACGCGGAATCTGAGGGGTACAATGATGGGGGCAGCGTTATTGCAGCTCTCTGTCATTGCACCCACTACGTACAAAAAAATGCGCTTCGTGGCGAAGTAATTCGTAACGAAGCTAATTTTTTTGTAAAATTTGGCGAATCAGCCGAATCGAATTTCCAAGAAATTCGCTCGTCTCTATACAACACTGAAGAAACAACACTTTGATACAATGCAAAGTAGTCAATGTACAGCTTGTATAACAGTGAAAATTTGGTGTGCCCTCAAAATAACTCAACACGCAGCCATTAATCACTAAACAGCTGGAGACAAAACTGTGCAGATCTTTAACATCCACCTTTCTGTGATGTCATCATGGAGGAGTGGAAAATGATTCCAGTGGCAACCTGTGAAGCTCTAGTGAACTTCATGCCCAATAGAGTTGAGACTGTGCTGGGAAATAATGGTGGCCACACAAAATATTGGCACTTTGGGCACAATTTGGCTATTTTCACTCAGGGGTAGGGGTGTACTCACTTTTGTTGTCAGCAGATTAAACATTAAAGGGGTTCTCCGAGTTATATATATTGATGACCTATCCTCAGGATAGGTCATCAATATCAGATTGGCGGGGGTCCGACACCTGGCACCCCCACCGATCAGCTGTTTGAAGAGGAGGCGCGCGCCGTATAAGTGCTGCCTTCTCTTCACATTTTACATGCTGGCCGACACGGGGGTAGTGGTAAGTAGGTGAAATTACACCTAACCACCCCATTCATTTCAATGGGAAGAATTGCTCCCATACAAGTCTATGGAAGTGATTCTTCCTATAAAAATCAATGGGATGGTTAGGTGTAATTACACCTACTCACCACTACCCCAGTGTCGGCCAGCATGTAAACAGTGAAGAAGAGGCAGCGCTGATACGGCGCGCCTCCTCTTCAAACAGCTGATCAGCGGGGGTGCTAGGTGTCGGACCCCTGCTGATCTGATATTGATGACCTATCCTGAGGATAGGTCATCAATGTATATAACTCGGAGAACCCCTTTAATGGCTGTGTGTTGAGTTATTTTGAGGGCACACCAAATTTACACTATTACAGAAGCTGCACACTGACTACTTCAGTGTTATCCCATGAAAAGAATATTTACAAAAATGTGATGGTGTACTCACTTTTGTGAGATACTGTACATATTTAGACAGCATGAGCCACCTCCTGGGTCAATTGACAAAAAAGGTTATACAATTCATTCAATTTTATTAAGCCATATCATAAGTAATTCAAATACTTAGTGCAGTGTAGGGTATAATAAAATAAAAGCAAGTACTTTACGTGTACTTACTCTGTTTTTCGTTAATCGTAGACCCTGCTGCAAAATTGCAAGGATCCGATTGATTATCATGACAGCCTTGGGCCTTGAGACGGTTCTTAGATCTTTCATCGTGAACTGCCTGCAAAGATGAGGCTAAGCTTAGTATGCAGCCTTTCAGTATCCCATAGACTGCAATAATTTTGTATGCAGTCTATGGGACATACGATCAGAGATCGAGTGTTCAAGTCCCCTAAAGGGACTAAAAATGACTGTGTAAAAAGACCCACAAAAATAAAAAATGGAAATCACCCCCTTTTCTAGTTTACATATAAAAATAAATAGATTAAAAAAATAAACATTATAGCTATCGCTGTGTCTCAAAATGTCTGAACAAAAGCCTAAACAAAATTTATGTTGTTTTCCCCGTTTTTCAGTACAAGGGAAATTAAATTGTGCAATTAAAAAAATACAACCTGCCCCACAAAAAAATAAGCCCTTTTATGGCATTGTGAACAAAAAATGTGAAAAGCTATGGCTCTTGGAATGTGGGAAGGAAAAACGAAAACGTGAAAATCAAAACTGGCCCGGATATGAGGGGTTAAATATCTAAACACTGAGATCAAGAAGTGCAAGGCTAAAATTGGAGAACTGAAGAGGCAACTTAGGACAGCCCACATTTATGAAGAATTGTATAAACTGAAGAGACCTTACTGACACAGCATATTGAAGCTGAGGACACCAAGTGCCCAAAACGGCACAGGGATTCTAAGGATTATCGCACAAAGTGTATAGATGGCAATGAAAAGACTACCAAAACACACAGATGAGGAGAAGACTGAGGAGAAACCTACAATAGAGAACAGGAACCACCATTGTCAATTCAAATACTTCAGACAATGAGACTTTTTTGGAAAAACGTTTAACCAGCCAAGACTAAAAAATTGTCACCCAAGGAGGAGAGGTGGTTGGAATCACAAGCAGGAACATGCCCTTAGATGTACTGAATATATTGTTGACCATGGACTGAAACATTACTGATACAGAACTAGCAGAATAACTAACAGTGGAACACCTAGGTAAACCCACCATCTATTGTTATATAATAGACTGGGCTAGTGTTCAGCGAATCAAGCTTTGGATCATAGATCCAAAGTCAATTCAGTTCGAATGCTTTCTGGAAAAGCTGACTTCGGATTTGTGTTTTAAAATGTTTATCAAGTTTAAAAATCGAATGCTGAAGATATTCACCGAAGTCTCATTAGTCTTTGTTGATAACTAATTTTACCTCGCTAGAGCCCATACATTTTAGTGCTGTACGGAGATGGGTCTTCGTACAGCAATAAAACAAAGTTTTGAACAAATTGACTTTGGATCTTGGAACCAAAGCTCGATTCATTCAACACTAGAGTGGACAATTCCCCTGGCGGGTACATTGTATCTGCAAGGGACTCTGTATTATCTACCATCATAATGTTTTTGGACAGCATCCTAAGGGGCTATGTCACTGGGTCTAAATCCTACCTCAAAGACACAAGAGGTTTCTTGGTAAAATTCCAAAAATTACAAATATCTGGGAAGATAACTTACAGATTTCCATAGATTTTCATATTAGTAAGCTTGTATACAGCCATAGCCCATGAAACAAGTTCCTGATTTCTCTTGATGTTTCCACTGGAATAGCTTGAAGTAATACTGATCAAAAACTGCTTCCTTTTTCAGAACTGATGGTTTGTTCAAAGAAGCAGGACCATAGGTTAAAATGAAGTACATACTGTACATTTGCTAATATTTTCCTTTTTTTTTTTAAACAGACATCTACCATATTTATACCTTGAGATTCCAAGAAAAATTACTATGCTGGTGGAGTTATATCAATGATGAATTCATAATATGGACTGCTGATTTATTTGATTTAGAATTGCTTTTGTAGGCTATCAACGGGTATGATCCAGAATGTCAATATGATGGCCTTTAATACAACATCACAATTTCTGAATGTTTTCATAGAAAAGGTGTATCTCACTATAGATATTTTTTACAAACTCACAGATCGTAGAAATGATTCCACTTTTAGAGTTGTCACCCTAGATCAATTCTGAGATCTTTACCAAAGAGCCAGCTAATGAGAGTAAAGAGGATAGAAAGTGATGAATATATACAGTACTAGCAGAAAGACCCGGCATCGCCTGGGTATATTTAATCTATTTCATTTTATGTTTCTGTGTGTCGTTGCAGAGAGAAAGTCAATGCAGCTGACAGAAATTTATTTTTACCTTCATTTTTTCAATCCCCATTGGCTGCAGAGTGGGAGGGGGCGTGGTTTAATGGGACACGGAGGGGGGGGGTTAAGTCCTTCTTTTCAGGGTGGCCTGAATTATAGGTTAATGCCATGGTAATTTGAGGAAACACAATGGGTAGCAGTGGAAGAAAACATTGCTTTGCGCGGGTATATTTAATCTATTTCATTTAATGTTTCTGTGTGTTGTTGCAGAGAGAAAGTCATCCTCCCTCCCATCCCTGCAGCTGACAGATGTTGATTTTTACCTTCAATTGTTCAATCTCCATTGGCTGCGGAGTGGGAGGGGTCGTGGCCTGACCGAGTCGGGGGCGTGACGTAGCAAGACCTGGGGCGGGGTTTTAAGTCCTTCTTTTGATGGTGTCCAGAATTACAGGTCGATGCCATGGTAATTTATGAGGACACGCCATGGGTAACAGTGGAAGAAAACATTGCTTTGCACGGGTATATTTAATCTATTTCATTTAATGTTTCTGTATGTTGTTGTTGAAAGAAATCCAACCCCTGCAGCTGACAGAAGTTGATTTTTACCTTCATTTTTTCAATCCCCGTTGGCTGCGGAGTGGGAGTGGCCTGACAGAGTCGGGCGTGGTTTCGCGAGATCTGGGGCGGGGGTTTTAAGTCCTTCTTTTGAGGGTGGCATGAATTACAGGTCGATGAAATGGTAATTTATGAGGACCCGCAATGGGTAGCAGAAAAAAACATCTTTTATTAGTACTGAACGGTCGTAGTCTAAAATTAGTCTATTTCATCTACAATTTTTGTGTGTCGTTGCAGAGAGAAATTCACCCTCCCACCCCTGCAGCTGATTTTTTTCAATCCCCGTTGCCTGCGGAGTGGGAGGGGGTGTGGTCTGACAAAATTGGGGGCGTGGCTTAGCAAGATGCTTCGAACGGTTGTAGTCTGAAATTAGTCTATTTCATCTAAAATTGTGTGCGTCGTTGCAGAGAGAAATTCACCCTCCCACCCCTGTAGCAAACAGAAGTTTATTTTTCCCTTCAGTTTTTCAATCCCCGTTGGCTGCGGAGTGGTAGGGGGCGTGGCCTTAAAGAGTCAGGGGCGTGGCTTAGCAAAGCGCTTCGCATAGGTGCATTTAATCTATTTCATTTAATGTTTCTGTGTGTCGTTGCAGAATGGCTGCGGAGTGAGAGGGGCGTGGCCTGACAGAGTTGGGGCGTGGCTTAGCAAGACGCTTTGAACGGTTGTAGTCTAAAATTAGTCTATTTCATCTAAAATTTGTGTGTGCCGTTGCAGAGAGAAATTCACCCTCCCACCCCTGCAGCAAACAGAAATTTATTTTTACCTTCATTTTTTCAATCCCCATTGGCTGCGGAGTGGGAGGGGGCGTGACCTGACAGAGTCGGGGGCGTGGATTAGCAAGACGCTTCCCATGGGTGGATTTAATCTATTTTATTTAATGTTTGTGTGTGTTGTTGCACAAAGAAAGTCAACCTCCCATCCATCCCTGCAGCTGACAGAAGTTGATTCTTACCTTTATTTTTTCAATCTCTGTTGGCTGCGGAGTGAAAGGGGGTGTGGCCTGACAGAGTCGGGGGTGTGGCTTAGTGAGACCTGGGGAGGGGGTTTTAAGTACTTCTTTTAGGGTGGCCTGAATTAAAGGTCGATACCATGCTTGTTTATGAGGCCAAGCAATGGGCAGCAGTGGAGGAAAACATCTTTTATTACTACTGAACTGTAGTAATAAAAAAAACCCATAAGTTATATTTATGGTAACCGGAATACCTTTAACAATGTCAGTAAATAGAAATTGATGAGATCCTCAGCTGCTGATAATTACCTGGTTGTTATGGAAACCTGCCCTCCCTGTGTGTGCCTTTGCAGAGAATGGCAGTTGGAGTTTAAAACCAAAGTTCCCAGTTGTAATATTGGCTAATGGAGATCATATTTTGGGAATATCTCAGGAACGGTATGTCCTAGAGAGATGATACCTGGTCTAAAACCCTCCCGGACACCTGATGTACCTGTGTGCCGAATTTGGTGAAAATCGGTCCAGTAGTTTGGTCGCGCATAGAGAACAGACAGACAGACAGAAACTCATTTTTATAATATTAAGAGATTTGGCAGTGTGATGTGCCAAAAGTTCCTAGGCCATGGATTCCCTATGGGACATCTGAGTAGATATAAGGAGAAAATAAAGAAGATACCAAGGACGGAATTAATGTCTACAAAAAGTAAAGACAAGAACATCCATAATCCATTTATCATAACTTATAATAAACTCAATCTCAGGGCAACATTCTCAGGGACAATTTGGACACGCTTAAAAGGGTTGTTTCAGCAATGAACCCAGACATATTCCTTTTTTTACCCAGGAAGCCCCTTTGATTTGAGCAATAGAGCATTACATGCTCCGATGCGCTCCCTTGCCCTGTGCTGAATCATGCGGGGCAGAGGCTTTTTCGTTAGATCCTGTGATGTACCTGGTCTCCGCTAGGTTTTAGCACTGCCCTGGCCTGTAAAACAATACAGGGCAACAGTACTGTACATCGCAGGGCAAGGGAGAGTATCAGAGCATAAAATGCTCCCATGCTCATATCAGAGGGGCTGCCTGAGTGAAAAACTGGATATGTCCGGGTTCAGAGCTGAAAATATGTGGTTTCTCCAATTTTTATCTTTTTTCCACACACAGTGTAAACTTCCACGAGAGGGAATTACATTCCTGGGTAATCACCTAGGAGTGACAGTCAATGTTTAAACCTTGGGCATACCAGTTTTTGCCTGAGTTAATACATAACTGATGCATCATTGGACTTGCTTTTTTTTACTGATGTATTACCTACACCTTATATGATACAGTATATGGTGCATTACTTGTATAGGGTCAGAGTTCCTTGTGAAATATATCTAGACTTGCCTACAGTGCAGTTTGTTTTTGCATTCATTTTCTTGGTTCATTGCCAGAGTCCCCCATCTTACAATATAACACTATTATATCAAAATTTTGCAGTACTCAAATTGTGCCATGAAAAAAATTACCTGTACCAGGATGAAAAGTATGGAGGATCAGAATATAGTGATGAAAAGAAAAAAAAATCCAAATTAATTATATCTAAAAATAAAAAAACAACAAAACATCAAACTGTGGCAGTATTGATTTTTTTTTCCCAATTCCACCCCATTTGGAATTTTTTTCCCAGTTCCCACTAAATCCTATGTAATATTAAATGGTGGCATTAGAAAGTACAACTTGTACCACAAAAAACAAGCCTTCATACGGCTATGTGAATGGAAAAATAAAAAAGTCATGGCTCTGGGAAGGCAGGGAGCAATAAAACGCAAAAATGGAAATCGTCACGTCAGGAAAAAGACAGCATGTGACCAGTGACGTCACAAATCTACTTATAACAAATCTATTGTAGCTTCTACCCTAGCGCAGCAGTGTGGTAAGAAGAATGAGGAGTGGCACCAGGTTTGCGCCTCTCACAGAACATCCTGACGCTAGTGTCCTTACGTTCTGAACACTGACTGAGGCTAGGCTTTCTGCAGCGAAAAGGACTATAGAGCATCTGAACAGGAGTACTGTTATGGTTGCCACCTTTCCTAACAAAAAATACTGGCAAAATTTAAAAACGTTAAAAATGTTGGTGTGGGTTAACATGGATGTTATTTGATCATATTTTAAGTTGTATGCCTTTTTTCTAATTAAATAAAACTTTTCACTGTTGGGGATAACCTTTGTCTTTAAAGGGAACCAGTCATCAACCTTATGCTGACCTCACTGAGTGCAGCATAAAATAGTGACAGAAATGCTGATTTCAGTGGAGTGTTACTCATGAGCTAAAAGTAAGTGGTTGCCGAGAACCAGCATCATAATCATTGCAGCACAGGCCTTGAAAATACTCAAATCTACCTGAGAAGAGTCATGGTTATTCATAATCTCCTGCTCTCCCCGCCATCCGCTGATGATTGATAGATCTCTGCTAGAGAGAAAGGGAGAAAACTAGGTAGAAGACTGTCTATCATCAGTAGGTGGGCAGGGAGAATAAGAATTCATGAATAACCAGGACTCTTCTCAGGTGGCCGTGACTTTTTTCAGGCCCAGTCTGCAATGATTGTGATATTGGTTCTTAGCAACCACTACTTTTAACTTATAAATGACAGACCTCTGAAATCAACTCACTTGTCTCTACTTTATGCTGCTGTTAGTATTGGCAGCATAAAGTTGATGACAGGTTTCCTTTAAGTTTTAATTAGCCTCTATTTTTTAAACGTTTCTGCCAGGGTTTAAACTCACTACCATCAACATTAAAGGCAAGAGCTTTAACCACTGACCTATAGAGCTCAATCTTAATCTGTTACAAACATATTATAGTTAAAACCTCAGTAGTAGTTTGCCATGTATTATGCATTTATATATATCAGAAGTATTATTTGATATTTGTTTAGTAATGTTTTAGTAATTTCAAATTTATTTTGTGTCATACATTTATTTACAATTATTAAAAAAGATATAAAATGATACTTCTGCTGTATATGAATAACTAATACATGATAAACTACTCTGATGTTTCTCTGTAGCTGTTTAACATTGAGTACTATAGCTCAGTGGTTGTTAGTTTGAATACTGACAATGCTTGGGGATACCCCTTGCACTGATTCCATATATGGAGGACTCTGAAAAGCGCTGACCTCCATATATGGACAACTCTCAGAAGCACTGTCTGCATATATGCATATAGAGCAAGGATTCTCAAGCCATATTTGGGATCAGAGCACCGGCTGCTGTAGTCGCCCCCCTACTGAAGCAGGGGGCCCCTTAGAGGATCGGGGCCCTGGGCAATTGCCCGTTTTGTTGGCCCTGCATTCAATTAGTACCACCCTGTTATCAATATACAGTCCATACATTTCTATGAGTTACTAACCGAGATACAAGAAAACACATTTCTATAACAAAACAATATACAACTGTTATTTTATGGGGGATAAAAGTTATGTATGACACTCTGAGGTCCAACCCCTTTTAAGCTCTTTAATGCCAAGACAGCACTAAAATGTCAAAGTGACAACAATATATATAGCTATGAGAAAACTGTTAATGGTTGGTGGTAACAAAAAGCCTGTTTAACCACCTAACAGTTTTCCCCCAGCTCCAGCTCAGGCAAAATGGGAAGGGGATTCCTGCTTTAGCTGCTAATATCTACTAATTGGTAGCAGCTAGAGACAAGGACCTGTTTGAAAGCTGTCTTTCATATGAGACTAAAATGACAGCATTAGGACAACAAAAGCAGGAGATATCAGTGCTAGAAATTGAGTTGGGAAGTGGTAAACCCGGAGTTTTCCTTCACTTTCAGCTGCATTCACTGCATCACAATTTCTAATAGCGATCTCTTCCTATGTAGTGAACATAATTGATGTGATTCTAGAATGGCAGCTTTCAAATGATAAAAAGCCCATATCTCTAGCTACTACTTATCCAGAGATGAGCTAAGTAGCCGATCCTGTCCCCTTCAGTCTGGAGGAGGAGATGGGGGGGGGGGTGCAGTTAAGGAGCCAGACAGCCTGCAGAAGGAAAGGAAAAATAATACAAAATATATAGAAATTTGCCAATTATTATCATTGTTGTAACCCACATAGTAAATTTATATAGTTTATACCATACAGTGAATGCTGTAAATAGAATAATGTTGAAATAGCTGTTTTTTTATCTTTCCCCCTAAAAATAAAATAATAAAAGTTATTTAATATACTGTGCAGCAAATTTATTAAGACAGACATGTGTTAATAAAGTACATGCCTCTCCATAAAACTGGCCCCTCCAGCACCAGTTTTAAATGTAAGACAGCTTCTGTAGTGGCCTACATGTTAATCGTGCCTTATTAACATGTCTATGTAACTTATTTATTGTATTACATGTAATGTGCCTGGTTGTCCAGCAGGTGGCAGTGTGTATGGCAGAGAGAGCCCATTAGATAGAATGGTACTTACCATTCCCTTCTCTCCCTGTTGGGCAGACGTGGGCTAGTCTTGCTACCTTCCTTCCAAGGGAGGGGTTGCAAGAAGCTATAGTCAGTTTAGTGGAGACTACAGTTAAGAAAAATGCCTCCCTTCCAGCAGCAGAAGTCTCCCAAGGGAAGCAGATCATAGAGCACCATGACTCCTTACAGATACAGAAAGAGTATCATGATGGGGTCAACAACCAAAAGCACCCTGCTCAAAGGGTACCTGTCACAGAGTCCAGCTACCAGACCAAAGCCAGAGTCTAGCACAGAAGAGAAAGAAAGTAAGGTATCCAAGTTTGCCTGCCAGTTTACCCCAAAACCTGCTGGAACTAAGAGAAAGACAAGAAATTGCCTGAATGTAAGTTTATTTAAGTAAAGCTATTGAACTTTTACCAAGTCTGGACTCCACCAATTATCACTCTCCTCTTTATTTCTATAAAGCCTAACTCTGGGGAGCGACGGTATCTAGGTAGGAGCAACGTAACACACAGAAAACTATTCAGGCCGCATCACCACTCGGCATTCCTAAAAACCTGGGACATGATTGGTCCTGGGTGGTGGTACGCTGCACTTCCTAGCTGTCTTACATTTAGACCATTTGCTACACCTAAACCAGGCATAGAAAGTGATGAATGAAACAAGTCCATCCACGCCCACAATTTTAGAACTGGCAGTAACGGGGCAAAGTCACAGATAGCTGCCATCTGCATTGAAATACACCTAATTTAGGTGTATTTCAGCTTAGTAAATGACTATATATATATATATATATATATATATATATATATATATTTATATATATATTTATACAGTACAGACCAAAAGTTTGGACACACCTTCTCATTCAAAGAGTTTTCTGTATTTTCGTGACTATGAAAACTGTAGATTCACACTGAAGGCATCAAAACTATGAATTAACACATGTGGAATTATATACTTAACAAAAAAGTGTGAAACAACTGAAAATATGTCTTATATTCTAGATTCTTCAAAGTAGCCACCTTTTGCTTTGATTACTGCTTTGCACACTCTTGGCATTCTCTTGATGAGCTTCAAGAGGTAGTCACCTGAAATGGTTTTAACTTCACAGGTGTGCCCTGTCAGGTTTAATAAGTGGGATTTCTTGCCTTATAAATGGGGTTGGGACCATGAGTTGTGTTGGGCAAAAGTTAGGTGGATACACAGCTGATAGTCCTACTGAATACACTGTTAGAATTTGTATTATGGCAAGATAAAAGCAGCTAAGTAAAGAAAAACGAGTGGCCATCATTACTTTAAGAAATGAAGGTCAGTCAGTCTGAAAAATTGGGAAAACTTTGAAAGTGTCCCCAAGTGCAGTCGCAAAAGCCATCAAGCGCTACAAAGAAACTGGCTCACATGAGGACCGCCCCAGGAAAGAAAGACCAAGAGTCACCTCTGCTGCGGAGGATAAGTTCATCCGAGTCACCATCCTCAGAAATGGCAGGTTAACAGCAGCTCAGATTAGAGACCAGGTCAATGCCACACAGAGTTCTAGCAGCAGACACATCTCTACAACAACTGTTAAGAGGAGACTGTGTGCAGCAGGCCTTCATGGTAAAATAGCTGCTAGGAAACCACTGCTAAGGACAGGCAACAAGCAGAAGAGACTTGTTTGGGCTAAAGAACACAAGCAATGGACATTAGACCAGTGGAAATCTGTGCTTTGGTCTGATGAGTCCAAATTTGAGATCTTTGGTTCCAACCCCCGTGTCTTTGTGCGACGCAGAAAAGGTGAACAGATGGACTCTACATGCCTGGTTCCCACCATGAAGCATGGAGGAGGAGGTGTGATGGTGTGGGGGTGCTTTGCTGGTGACACTGTTGGGGATTTATTCAAAATTGAAGGCATACTGAACCAGCATGGCTACCACAGCATCTTGCAGCGGCATGCTATTCCATCCGGTTTGCGTTTAGTTGGACCATCATTTATTTATCAACAGGACAATGACCCCAAACACACCTCCAGGCTGTGTAAGGGCTATTTGACCAAGAAGGAGAGTGATGGGTTGCTACGCCAGATGACCTGACCTCCACAGTCACCAGACCTGAACCCAATCGAGATGGTTTGGGGTGAGCTGGACCGCAGAGTGAACTGCAAAAGGGCCAACAAGTGCTAAGCATCTCTGGGAACTCCTTCAAGACTGTTGGAATACCATTTCAGGTGACTACCTCTTGAAGCTCATCAAGAGAATGCAAAGAGTGTGCAAAGCAGTAATCAAAGCAAAAGGTGGCTACTTTGAAGAACCTAGAATATAAGACATATTTTCAGTTGTTTCACACTTTTTTGTTAAGTATATAATTCCACATGTGTTAATTCATAGTTTTGATGCCTTCACTGTGAATCTACAATTTTCATAGTCATGAAAATACAGAAAACTCTTTGAATGAGAAAGTGTGTCCAAACTTTTGGTCTGTACTGTATATCTATATCTAGATAGATAGATAGATAGATAGATAGATAGATAGATAGATAGATATATAATTGTCAGATACCTGCCGGTGTATACACAAAGCAATGACTTATTAACAGATGGTCCAAAAATTGTCACTTGGGCAAAGACTGGAGTGCTGTATAAATGCTTGATGTAGAACAATACAATGAATTGTGGTGGAAAAAAGAGTGACGTATTTCAGAAGGCAATGACATATCAGCACCAGGATTATTAATATTGAAGAACATTTGTGAATGATGTGATAAAGACTGGGGATTCATACAGGAGAAATCCAAAAATTTTAGACTATTTATAATAAATCAGATTGGTGCAGACTAGTGGGAAAACAAAAACAGTGACCACTCTGGTCATAGTAAATAGTTGTCGATTTTTGTTCCTTCTTCCCTCTTACTGTTACCCTTATGGAGGATGATTGGCTGTGGTGATGTCAAAATGGATATTGACATCAAGGGAGTGCAGCAGAGCATCGCAGGACTGGAGAAGAAGGAGTGGGGAGTCATCACCGGAAAACAGGTAAGTAATATTTTCTTTTTCTGTCTAGCCACGTGCCCAGCCACAACCCCTTTAAGGCATATACTAATAGAGTATTTGAGAATGTTTTTTTGTTTTTTTTTGCCAGACATCACTGAATCATGCAGTATGAATTTAAATAAAGGAGTGGAATATCAGTAAACCTATTTCTGTACATGTTTGTGCCCATTAGTCTGCAAATCCCATGCAATCCAGGTTTGTTTGTTTTTTTTTTTTCTTTTTTAGGTACATGGAATTGTAGCATAGTAACATAGTTTATAAGGCCGAAAAAAGACATCTGTCCATCCAGTTCGGCCTGTTTTCCTACAAGTTGATCCAGAGGAAGGCAAAAAAACCCTGTGAGGTAGAAGCCAATTTTCCCCACTTTAGGGGAAAAAATTCCTTCCCGACTCCAATCAGGCAATCAGAATTACTCCCTGGATCAACGACCCATCTGTAGTAACTATAACCTGTAATATTATTACAGTCCAGAAATACATCCAGGCCCCTCAAACTCTTTTAGTGAACTTACCATCACCACCTCCTCAGGCAGAGAGTTCCATAGTCTCACTGCTCTTACCGTAAAGAATCCTCTTCTATGTTTGTGTACAAACCTTCTTTCCTCCAGACGCGGAGGATGTCCCCTCGTCACAGTCACAGTCCTGGGGATAAATAGATCATGGGAAAGATCTCTGTACTGACCTCTGATATATTTATACATAGTTATTAGATCTCCCCTCAGTCGTCTTTTTTCTAAAGTGAATAACCCTAATTTTGATAATCTTTCTGGGTACTGTAGTCCACCCATTCCAGTTATTACTTTAGTTGCCCTCCTCTGAACCCTCTCCAGCTCTGATATGTCTGCCTTTTTTCACAGGAGCCCAGAACTGTACACAGTACTCCATCTGTGGTCTGACTAGTGATTTGTAAAGTGGCAGGACTATGTTCTCATCATGGGCATCTATGCCTCTTTTGATGCAACCCATTATCTTATTGGCCTTGGCAGCAGCTGTCTGACACTGGTTTCTACAGCTTAGTTTGCTGTTCACTAAAATTCTTAGGTCCTTTTCCATGTCAGAGTTACCCAGTATTTTACCATTTAGTATGTACTGGTGACTTGCATTATTCCTTCCCATATGCATAACCTTACATTTGTTAGTGTTAAACCTCATCTGCCACTTCTCTGCCCAAGCCTCCAGTCTATCCAGATCCATCTGTAGCAGTGTACTGTCCTCTTCTGTGTTAATTACTTTACACAGTTTAGTGTCATCTGCAAAGATTGATATTTTACTGTGCAAGCCTTCTACAAGATCATTAATAAATATATTGAAGAGAATAGGGCCCAATACTGACCCCTGTGGTACCCCACTAGTGACAGTGACCCAATCTGAATATGTGCCGTTAATAACCACCCTCTGTTTTCTATAACTGAGCCAGTTACTTACTCACATACAGACATTTTCTCCCAGGCCATGCATTCTCATTTTATATACTAACCTTTTATGTGGTACCGTGTCAAATGTCACTGCATCTCTCCCCTCATTACTCTGTAAGGGGCCGAGACCTTCAGGTTTATACTTTTTACCATTTATATAATTAAAGAACATTTTAAGGTTAGTTTTACTCTCTTTGGCGATTAATCTCTCGGTCTCTAGTTTGGCTGTTTTTATTTGTCTTTTACATATTCTATTTTTTTTCTTATAGTTTTTCAATGCTTCCTCGCTCCCCTCCTGTTTTAGTGATTTAAATGCTTTCTCTTTGTCATTTATTGCTTTCTTTACAGCTCTAAAGGTACATGTAACCTTTCTTGTTCAATCCAGGTAAGGAGGCGATATAGGGGATGTTCATCATTTTTAAAATCAGTTTTGCAGGAGTCTATTGTACTTTGTGCCAAATTCATCAAATATCTCACAATGTTTGATAAATTTGCTGTACCTTTAAGCCTAGGCCTTCTGTTTTGAGTTGTTACTCTGTTTTGAGTTTGTTACTCTTTATGCCGCCACTTTTTGCAACTATGTAAAATATCACAGTTGATAAATCAGGCTTAAGTTCATCAGGCTAACTACAGTTAATATGGTAACAGGTTTCTTATTACTTCAGACACAATAAAACACTTTTTGCTACCTCTGATGGCTTGGAGCTTTTATTTGATTAAATTGTAGAATTTTGCTTGTCACAAGTGCAAATTGCGTAGGCTGATGAATAGTCTCAGATTTAAAAGTTCTTGCTACCACTTTTGTATTGTCCAATAACAGGCTGAGGGTCATAGTTTAACCTTATAAATGGCAGTGACACCTTGAGGGCAGCTCACTAGGATTTTTTTTTCTTCTCTTCCATTCTATGAACAGCACCTTTAATTATTTTAAACTTGACAGAAGCATGATGATTCTATACAAATGGATTTACCAGATACAGCTCCATTCAATCTGCAACTAGAAAGTACAAAGGGAAGCTTTGTCAGCTTTATTTCTGCAATAGGTATGTTTCATTTTATCTTTAATTTATACTTGCCACAGAGCTTTTAGATGAAGGGCAGGGAAGGCATACAGTAATTCTATGCAGCTTACTTTTAACTGAAGCTATTTGAGTCAAGCAGCAACTGGAGATGAGGAGGTTAGCTTTGTCAGCTATCTTCATGAAAGGATGTTTAATTTTCTTACTTATTTTACACTTGCTGAAATGGAATATAGACAAAAGTAACAAGCACACATTTAGAGATTTAATATAGCAGACCTTGCACGAAACAACAGGAACTAAATACAAGTTCTCTTACTGTTGGAATCAATAGGGAACGGAAGATAATAATACTTGATAATACATTACAGAAAAGATTTAAAAATAAAAGGGAAGAAAATGTGGATTGGCTTTATATGACACCAGTGCAGTGATAAAAAAAAGTGCCTTGTTACATAACCCTTTGACTTTGTTCTCTTTAATGTATTTTTTTTTTGTCTACATATTATATGATTTTAATTTAGAAATTTTCAGTTTAAGTCATTAGAATGAGTAAGGTATAAGCTAAGGTATTCTCTAACGCTACTTTCAGACTAGTGTTTCTATTTTCCAGTATTGAGATCCGTCATATGGGCTCAATACCGGAAAAAACCTCTTACATTTTGTCCTCATTCATTGTCAATGAGGAAAAAACGTAACTATAGAGAACGGAATGCTCCAAAAATTATTACGTTCTGTTTGGTTGCGTTCTCATACCGGAGAGTAAACTGCAGCATGCTGCAGTTTTCTATTCATCATGGGATGTGGAGCAAGACACAAGTCAATGGGGTCAGATCCGTTTTCTCTGACTCAATAGAAAACCGATCTCTCCAAAATTGACTTTTCATCGAGTTCATGACGGATCAGTCTTGGGAATGTTAAAAATAATACAACTGGATCTGTTCATAATGGATGGAGATGGTTGTATTATAAGTAATGGAAGCTTTTTTGCTGAACCCTGCCAATCCAGTAAAAACACTAGTGTGAAAGTACCCTTAAACAAATAATTCTTATCTGGAAAATGAACGCAATGCAAATAATTGGAAGAATAAACTCATCATCCATATTTAATGTGGTGTAAAAGATTAAATATAATTTAAATAGAGATGAGCGAGCACTAAAATACTCGGGTGCTCGTTATTCGAGACAAACTTTTCCCGATGCTCGGGTGCTCGTTTTCGAGTAACGAACCCCATTAAAGTCAATGGGAGACTCGAGCATTTTTGCAGGGGACAAAGGCTCTGCCTAGGGAAGGCTGGGTGAAAACCTGGAAACATCAGAAAATGATGGAAACACCACGGAAATGGACAGGAAACAGCAGGGGCAGCATGCATGGATGCCTCTGAGGCTGCCTAATCCCACCATTACCCCAAATTCTCAGGCAACAGCCTGGTGGTTACCCTCATGGCAATTGTGCTCACCCAGACAAACAAAGGCAAGGCACATACCCATCACATGTTAGGGAACCACCCAACTAGGTGCAAAGAAAAATTGTTTAGAGAGAGGGTCTGTAGGTGGACCTCCGGAAAAATTGTTTACAGAGAGGGCCTGTAGGTGGACCTCCGGAAAAATTGTTTACAGAGAGGGCCTGTAGGTGGACCTCCGGAAAAATTGTGGTAAAAGAGTGCCAGCTGGACCTCTAAAAAATTGCGTTTTTTGGGTCAGCGTTAGGCAAAGACGACAAAGAGGAGGAGGAGTAGGAGGAGTAGAGAAGAGGAATCGGATACATAAGTAATGTTAGTCTTTAACTGCTTTCCCCCCGGAGGAGATTTGAATTCCGGTGAAATCCAGGCTTTGTTCATTTTAATAAGCGTCAGCCTGTCAGCGCTGTCAGTTGACAGACGTGTACGCTTATCGGTGATGACGCCACCAGCTGCACTGAATACCCGCTCTGACAACACGCTAGCGGCAGGGCAGGCCAGCACCTCCAAGGCGTACAGCGCCAGTTCAGGCCACGTGTCCAGCTTTGAAACCCAGTAGTTGTATGGAGCAGAATGATCAGTCCAGACGTTGGTATGGTCAGCTAGGTACTCCCTCACCATCTTTCTGTAAAGCTCACCCCTACTCTGCCGAGACTGGGGACAGGTGACAGTGTCTTGCTGGGGTGACATAAAACTGGCAAAGACCTTGGAGAACGTTCCCCTGCCAGTGCTGGACAAGCTGCCTGCTCGCCTCCTCTCCCCCGCTACTTGGCCCACAGAACCATGCCCTCTGCCGCTAGCAGCGTCAGATGTGAAGAATTGTTTCAGCTTGTGCACCAGCGCCTGTTGATATTGATTCACTCTCATACTCCTTTCCTCTACAGGGATGAGAGTGGAAAGGTTCTGCTTGTACCGTGGGTCAAGGAGAGTGAACACCCAGTAAGCGGTGTTTGAAAAAATGCTTCAAACGCGAGGGTCACAGGATAGGCAGCCTAACATGAAGTCTGCCATGTGCGCCAGAGTCCCAACACGCAAGAATTCCCTCTCCTCACTGGCCTGACTCTCCATTTCCTCCTCCTCCTCCTCCTCCTCCAAGTCCTCCTCTTCAGCCCATACACGCTCAAGAGTTAAGAAGGACTGAGCACTGGTACCCTCTTCTGTCTCGCAGACATTCTCCTCCTCTTCCTCCTTATCGCCCTCCTTCGATACGCGCTGAGAAACAGACCGGAGGGTGCTCTGGCTATCAAGCGACGTATCTTCCTCCACCGTCTCTTGTAACAAGCGCAAAGCATCCGACTTCATGCTGAGCAGTGAGTTTTTCAACAGGAAAAGCAGCGGGATGGTGAGGCTGATAATGGCGGCATCGCCGCTGACAATCTGTGTTGACTCCTCAAAGTTGCTCAACACCTGGCAGATATCAGACATCCACGTCCACTCCTCATTGTAGACTTGAGGAATCTGAGTGACCTGACTACCAGTTCTGGTGGAAGTTGACATCTGGCAGTCTACAATCGCTCTGCGCTGCTGGTAAACTCTGGATAACATGTTTAATGTCGAATTCCATCTTGTGGGCACGTCGCACAACAGTCAGTGAGCGGGCAGTTGTAGGCGGCGCTGCACTGCCCTGAGAGTGGCAGCATCTGTGGTTGACTTGCGGAAATGCGCACAGATGCGGCGCACCTTGGTGAGCAAATCAGACAGATTGGGGTATGTCTTGAGGAACAGCTGAACTATGAGATTGAACACGTGGGTCAGGCATGGCACGTGTCAGTCTGCCGAGTTGCAGAGCCGCCACCAGGTTACGCCCATTGTCACACACAACCATGCCTGGCTTGAGGTTCAGCGGTGCCAGCCACAGATCTGTCTGCGCCGTGATGCCCTGTAACAGCTCTTGGGCGGTGTGCCTTTTGTCACCTAAGCTCAGCAGTTTGAGCACCGCCTGCTGGGGCTAACCCACGGCACTGCTGTTGCGCCTAGAGCTACCGACTGAAGGCGCTGTGCCCATGGATGGTAATTCGGAAGAGAAGGTGGAGGAGGAGGAGGGGTCGGAGAAGGAGGCATAGTACGTCTGAGAGACCGTGACCGAGGTAGGCCCGGCAATCTTCGGTGTGGGCAGTACATGAGCGGCCCCAGGGTCAGTCTCGGTCCCAGCCTCCACCAAGTTAACCCAATGTGCCGTCAGTGAGATATAGTGTCCCTGCCCAGCAGCACTTGTTCCCGTGTCCGTGGTTAGGTGGACCTTCTCAGAAACAGCGTTGGTCAGGGCACGGATGATGTTCTGTGACACGTGCTGATGTAGGGCTGGGATGGCACATCGGGAAAAATAGTAGCGGCTGGGGACCGAATACCGAGGGGCAGCCACCGTTATGAGATTGCGAAAGGCCTCGGTCTCTACCAGCCTATAGGGCAGCATCTCCAGGCTCAGCAATTTGGAGATGTGGACGTTGAGGGCTTGGGCATATGGGTGGGTGGAACAGTATTTCCTCTTGCGCTCCAGCGTCTGCTGTAAAGACGGCTGAACGCTGCGCTGGGACACATTGGTGGACGCTGTGGAGGATCGTGGAGGCGAAGGTGTGGGTTTCCGGCGGGAGGCGCTCGTGCCAGGGTCCTGGGCAGGGGGTTGACTAGTAGAGGCAGCGAGTGACACAGGGGAAGGATCAGTGGTGTGACCCGCAGGAGGTGAACGGCCTTGGTTCCATTGAGTGGGGTGTTTAGCACTCATATGCCTGCGCATGCTGGTGGTGGTTAGGCTAGTAGTGGTGGCACCCCTGCTGATCCTGGTGTGGCACAGGTTGCACACAACAGTCCGTCGGTCATCCTCACTTTCTTTAAAGAACCTCCAGACTTGCGAACATCTAGGCCTTGCCACGGGAGCTTCACTACGTGAAACAGTTGCTGCTGATGCACCAGCTCTGGCCCTGCTTCTCCCTCTGGCCACACCACTGCGTCTTACAACCTGTTCTGGTGCACTCGCCTCCGCCTCAGAAGCACTGTCTTCACTTGGCTTATCAACCCAGCTTGGGTCAGTCACCTCGTCATCCTCCGATTCCTCAGTCTGCTCCCTCCTCGGAATTCCTCCCCTAACAACAACTTCACCACTGTCTGACAACCGTGTCTCCTCATCGTCCGACACCTCTTTACAAACTTCTTCCAGTAACTCAACATTGTCATCATCATCATCCACAGACTGCGGCAGTTGGAAAACTTGGGCATCGGGAAAGAGATCAGCAGCAACCTGAGAAGTGGTTTGTGATTCTGGGAAGGGTCCAGAAAACAGTTCCTCCAAGTATGCCGGATCGCATTCCACATTTTCCTGGGAGGGGACAGACTGGGGGGAAGGAGCCAGAGGAGTGCTCCTTTGGGTAACGTGGGTGGACTGCTTGGAAGACTGACTGGTGGACAAATTACTTGAAGCATTGTCTGCAATCCACGACATCAGCTGTTCGCACTGTTGTGGTTTCAACAGTCCTCTACCACGTGTCCCTGTAAGTTGAGACATGAAGCTAGGGAGTGTAGCTCTGCGGCATTGCCCTGCTCCCTCATCAGCAGGTACTGTCTCACCCTGCCCAGGACCACGGCCTCTGCCCCCTGCAGTAATTGAATGCCCACGCCCTCGTCCTCGACCCTTAGCCCTGGGATTCAACATTTTCTGTATATAAGTGTATTATATGTACAAAAAAAAATGGGCCTGCTGTACTGATACCCACAAATTTGTTCAATCTGAACAAGAAAATATATAAGTGGATAAGTTAGAGCAAAATTACGTATGTTATTACGTACCATGCAGTATGGTGCAATTACACTGAAACTATTAGATTAGGCAGACTTGGTCTGCTTAAGTGCAACCCAGACAAATGTCGCACAGAGATTTTTGTAATGTAGCTGTATCAGTGACAGCAAAAAGACCTTTTTTAATTACGTGACCTACAGAATGTGTCACCTGGACAGAAAATACGGATTGTGGTTTGTGGTGAGTGGACAGCTGAACTGTGACACACAGAATGGTTCCACACAGCTGTATGAAATAAATTTGTATCACTGAGATAAAACAACAAAAAAACTATTTTTTTATTTTTATTTTTTAAATTTTTTTAAATTTTTTTTTTATTTTTTAACGTGACATGCAGAAACTATCAGTGAGCAAACTCAGCCCCTGCTGACTGTGGCTATTTTGACTGCAACCCAGACAAATGTCGCACAGAGATTTTTGTAATGTAGCTGTATCAGTGACAGCAAAATACCTTTTTTAATTATGTGACATACAGAATGTGTCACCTGGACAGAAAATACGGATTGTGCTTTGTATATAGGTGGATAAGTTAGAGGAAAATTACGTATGTTATTACGTACCGTGCAGTATGGAGCAATTACACTGAAACTATTAGATTAGGCAGACTTGGTCTGCTTAAGTGCAACCCAGACAAATGTTGCACAGAGATTTTTGTAATGCAGCTGTGTCAGTGACAGCAAAAGAACTTTTTTAATTAAGTGACGTACAGAATGTGTCACCTAGACAGAAAATACGGAGTGTGGTTTGTGGTGAGTGGACAGCTGAACTGTGACACACAGAATGGTTCCACACAGCTGTATGAAATGGATTTGTATCACTGAGCTAAAACAACAAAAAAACTATTTTTTATATATATATTTTTTTTATATTTTTTTTTATATATATTTTTTTTTAACGTGACGTGCAGAAACTATCAGAGAGCAAACTCAGCCCCTGCTGACTGTGGCTATTTTGACTGCAACCCAGACAAATGTCGCACAGAGATTTTTCTAATGTAGCTGTATCAGTGAAAGCAAAAGACCGTATTTGATTACGTGACGTACAGTATGGGTCACCTGGACAGAAAATACAGATTGTGGTTTGTGTTGAGTGGACAGCTGAACTGTGACACACATAATGGTTCCACACAGCTGTATGAAATGGATTTGTATCACTGAGATAAAACATAAAAAAAAAGTGTTATATATGGCGATGCTGCACTACTAGTGCCAGCCAGCCCAGCCAGGAGACAAAAAAAATGTCTTGTAGCCCTTAGAAGGGCTGTTGGGTTCTTTTGAGATCACTCCTGCCTAACAAAGAACTAAATCCAAGCCCTAACACTCTCCCTGAAACGCAGCAGATCTGTCCCTAACCACATCCAGACAGCATCTGAGCCGAGCACCGCGGGCAGTCACTAGTATATTCCAGGGTCACCTGATCAGGCCAGCCAACCCCTGCTATCGACATGTAAGGGCCCCACGTGATGCTGGGTGTACCGCAGAGTCTCCTGGCTTTTGATTGGCTGAGTTTATAGGCGCCAAAAATTCAATATGCGGGTGATGCCATTTCCTCGAGCATGGCGTCCGAGCAGCGAGCACTTACGAGTACCGTAATGCTTGAACGAGCACCAAGCTCGGACGATCATGCTCGCTCATCTCTAAATTTAAACCTTTCCTCACACCCCAATGTAAGACTGAAGAACTTGGCTTTACCTATAGCGTTTATCTCAAGTCCTGAAGATGTTTATTAGTCCTCAGACTCCCCAAGGACTTGAGTAGAATTATATAACAACTGGATAGTGGCTATAAGAATATATGAAACATAGATCAGATTGATAGGCAACATATACAGAATAATAATAAACCTCTCTAATAGATTAGAGAAAAGTGGATGAGGATGGAAACAGATGAGGAACCCAAATGTCATGTAATGCATTTCAGGCAAATCACAGAGAGAAAGAGAGCTACACTTCATACTCAATCCATTTTTCCTTCCAAAAAGACAAGAGTACTGGATGTTGCTCCCAGTACTATACTTCTTTGAATGAGATGTGCAATCCAATTCTCATTCCAAAAGGGCAAGATTACTGGCTATAACAGTATTATGCTTCTCTAATTGATGCATGCTATCAAGCTCTTCAAAAAAGACAAGAGTTCAGGATCTCAAGAGAAAATTGCCCTGGCTGCTTGAGTGGCCTTGATGGTGCTCTTTTTCATTAGGGAAACCAACAAGTATGCATGGGGAGTATTTTGCATATATGTTTCTGGGGAACATATATGAAAATGTTAGTATTTTATATCTGCAGGCATCAGATAGGAGTAGATACTGTGGGGACAATTTATTAATAGAGATGAGCGAGTAGTGAAATATTCGAAAGTTCGAAATTCGATTCGAATAGACCGCAAAATTCGACTATTCGACCGATTATCGAATCCCATTAAAGTCTATGGGAAAAAAATGCTCGCCACTTGGAAATCTCAATTCGACCACTTGGAGGTCACCAAGTCCACCCTGAAACCTCAGAAAAGGATGCCAACACTGCTGGAATGCAACTGGGACAGCAGGGGAAGCATGTCTGGGTGCATATAACGCGCCCAAGTCGCACTATTACGCCACTATCACAGCCTCTCAACAATACACTCCAAAGACAATGTAACCTCTCTGTGAAGTGAGACCATACAAGGAAACCTTCTTTCCTCTACATTGCCATGGACCCCAAGCCAAACTAGACAAAAAAGAAGATACAATTCTGCACCCCTTAAAATCACGTTGCCTATGACAACCACAGATGGCATAGGCAAAGGGGAAAGCAAATAGACCCCACCCCTAATTGTCATTGTGTGTGTGTGAGATGTGGTCAGACATGTCTTCTTTAAAATGTAAAAACAACTCAAACACATGCAGAAGCCTTAAAATGCCCAAATTGTTGGCGCTTGAGATGTCAGTGACCCGACGTGGCCCAGTGTCATGTCTAGCAGGTAAAGCAGTGGGGATGTTGAGGGATGCGTAGGACCGCAAAAGGCAGGAAGAGGCCGAGGGCTGGCCACAGGCTCATGGAAAATTTTGTGGAGGCCCAAGAGGTGAGACGTCTTAAAAATTGTGTGGAGGCTAAAGAGGTGAGACCTCTTAAAAATTATGTGGAGGCCAAAGAGCTGAGACCTCTTAAAAATTATGTGGAGGCCCAAGAGGTGAGACCTCTTAAAAATTATGTGGAGGCCCAAGAGGTGAGACCTCTTACAAATTATGTGGAGGCCCAAGAGGTGAGACGTCTTAAAAATTGTGTGGAGGCTAAAGAGGTGAGACCTCTTAAAAATTATGTGGAGGCCCAAGAGGTGAGACCTCTTAAACATTTTGTGGAGGCCCAAGAGGTGAGACCTGTTAAAAATTTTGTGGAGGCCCAAGAGGTGAGACCTTGATAAAATTTTGTGGAGGCCCAAGAGGTGAGACCTGTTAAAAATTTTGTGGAGGCCCAAGAGGTGAGACCTTGATAAAATTATGTGGAGGCCCAAGAGGTGAGACCTGTTAAAAATTTTGTGGAGGCCCAAGAGGTGAGACCTGTTAAAATTTTGTGGAGGCCCAAGAGGTGAGACCTTGATAAAATTTTGTGGAGGCCCCAAGAGGTGAGACCTGTTAAAAATTTTGTGGAGGCCCAAGAGGTGAGACCTTGATAAAATTTTGTGGAGGCCCAAGAGGTGAGACCTCTTAAACATTTTGTGGAGGCCCAAGAGGTGAGACCTTGATAAAATTTTGTGGAAGCCCAAGAGGTGAGATCTCTTAAACATTTTGTGGAGGCCCAAGAGGTGAGACCTTGATAAAATTTTGTGGAGGCCCAAGAGGTGAGACCTGTTAAAAATTTTGTGGAGGCCCAAGAGGTGAGACCTTGATAAAATTTTTGTGGAGGCCCAAGAGGTGAGACCTCTTAAACATTTTGTGGAGGCCCAAGAGGTGAGACCTTGATAAAATTTTGTGGAAGCCCAAGAGGTGAGATCTCTTAAACATTTTGTGGAGGCCCAAGAGGTGAGACCTTGATAAAATTTTGTGGAGGCCCAAGAGGTGAGACCTGTTAAAAATTTTGTGGAGGCCCAAGAGGTGAGACCTTGATAAAATTTTGTGGAGGCCCAAGAGGTGAGACCTGTTAAAAATTTTGTGGAGGCCCAAGAGGTGAGACCTTGATAAAATTTTGTGGAGGCCCAAGAGGTGAGACCTCTTAAACATTTTGTGGAGGCCCAAGAGGTGAGACCTTGATAAAATTTTGTGGAAGCCCAAGAGGTGAGATCTCTTAAACATTTTGTGGAGGCCCAAGAGGTGAGACCTTGATAAAATTTTGTGGAGGCCCAAGAGGTGAGACCTGTTAAAAATTTTGTGGAGGCCCAAGAGGTGAGACCTTGATAAAATTTTGTGGAGGCCCAAGAGGTGAGACCTCTTAAACATTTTGTGGAGGCCCAAGAGGTGAGACCTTGATAAAATTTTGTGGAAGCCCAAGAGGTGAGATCTCTTAAACATTTTGTGGAGGCCCAAGAGGTGAGACCTTGATAAAATTTTGTGGAGGCCCAAGAGGTGAGACCTCTTAAACATTTTGTGGAGGCCCAAGAGGTGAGACCTTGATAAAATTTTGTGGAGGCCCAAGAGGTGAGACCTCTTAAACATTTTGTGGAGGCCCAAGAGGTGAGACCTTGATAAAATTTTGTGGAGGCCCAAGAGGTGAGACCTCTTAAACATTTTGTGGAGGCCCAAGAGGGTGAGACCTGTTAAAAATTTTGTGGAGGCCCAAGAGGTGAGACCTTGATAAAAATTTTGTGGAGGCCCAAGAGGTGAGACCTGTTAATTTTGTGGAGGCCCAAGAGGTGAGACCTTGATAAAATTTTGTGGAGGCCCAAGAGGTGAGACCTCTTAAACATTTTGTGGAGGCCCAAGAGGTGAGACCTGTTAAAAATTTTGTGGAGGCCCAAGAGGTGAGACCTTGATAAAATTTTGTGGAGGCCCAAGAGGTGAGACCTCTTAAACATTTTGTGGAGGCCCAAGAGGTGAGACCTCTTAAAAATTATGTGGAGGCCCAAGAGGTGAGACCTCTTAACAATTATGTGGAGGCCCAAGAGGTGAGACCTCTTAAAAATTATGTGGAGGCCCAAGAGGTGAGACCTCTTAAACATTTTGTGGAGGCCCAAGAGGTGAGACCTCTTAAACATTTTGTGGAGGCCCAAGAGGTGAGACCTCTTAAACATTTTGTGGAGGCCCAAGAGGTGAGACCACTTAAACATTTTGTGGAGGCCCAAGAGGTGAGACCTCTTAAAAATTATGTGGAGGCCCAAGAGGTGAGACCTCTTACAAATTATGTGGAGTCCCAAGAGGTGAGACGTCTTAAAAAATTGTGTGGAGGCCCAAGAGGTGAGACCTCTTAAACATTTTGTGGAGGCCCAAGAGGTGAGACCTGTTAAAAATTTTGTGGAGGCCCAAGAGGTGAGACCTTGATAAAATTTTGTGGAGGCCCAAGAGGTGAGACCTCTTAAAAATTTTGTGGAGGCCCAAGAGGTGAGACCTCTTAAAAATTTGTGGAGGCCCAAGAGGTGAGACCTCTTAAACATTTTGTGGAGGCCCAAGAGGTGAGACCTGTTAAAAATTTTGTGGAGGCCCAAGAGGTGAGACCTCTTAAAAATTTTGTGGAGGCCCAAGAGGTGAGACCTCTTAAAAATTTTGTGGAGGCCCAAGAGGTGAGCCATAAATATATAAATTTTTCCTATTTACGGAGCAATTCTACGGCGGTTAAGGAGGAGGAGGAGGAGGTGGAGGAGGAAATGGCACTTCATACAGATGGCACTTCACTTTTGGCTGCTTTCCACGGTTGGAGAAGCAAAGTCCGGGTCAATCCACTTGCTGTTCATTTTGATTAGCGTCAGCCTGTCGGCACTGTCGGTTGACAGGCGGCTGCGCTTATCGGTTATAATGCCCCCGGCTGCGCTGAACACCCTTTCTGATAGCACGCTGGTGGCAGGGAAGGCAACCACCTCCAAGGCGTACAGGGACAGTTCCAGCCACGTGTCCAACTTGGAGACCCAGTAAGTGTAGGACGCCGAGGGATCGGGGAGGACAGGGGTACGGTCTGCCAAGTACTCCCGCAACATCCGCCGATACTTGTCCCTCCTGCTGATAGCGGGCCCCGCAGTGATGGAAGTTGCACGAGGGGGTGCCATGAACGTGTCCCACACCTTGGAGAGTGGTCCCCTGGTGGCTATGGGCCTGATTGATGTTGTGGGACTCTGGGAGACCCTCTCCTCTCTGCCACCAGCGATGGTGGGTGGGAAAATCTCCAATGGGACGCACACAGCCTGACTGCTTCCCTCGCCGCCAGCATCCTCCTCCTCTTCCACAGCCACCTCCACGTCGTCCTCCTCCTCATCCTCCTCCTCCTGCAACTGCCACCGTGAAGCAGACAAAAGTGTGGTCTGACTGTGTAGCTCCGTTGCGTCTCCTCCTACCCCCGTCTCCTCTGCGTGCAATGCGTTCTCCCTTATTGCGATGAGCGATTCTTTAAAGACGCATAGGAGCGGGATGGTTACGCTCACTATAGCGTCCTCGCTGCTGACCTTCTTGGTGGCCCAAGAGGTGAGACCTTGATAAAATTTTGTGGAGGCCCAAGAGGTGAGACCTCTTAAACATTTTGTGGAGGCCCAAGAGGTGAGACCTTGATAAAATTTTGTGGAAGCCCAAGAGGTGAGATCTCTTAAACATTTTGTGGAGGCCCAAGAGGTGAGACCTTGATAAAATTTTGTGGAGGCCCAAGAGGTGAGACCTCTTAAACATTTTGTGGAGGCCCAAGAGGTGAGACCTTGATAAAATTTTGTGGAGGCCCAAGAGGTGAGACCTCTTAAACATTTTGTGGAGGCCCAAGAGGTGAGACCTTGATAAAATTTTGTGGAGGCCCAAGAGGTGAGACCTCTTAAACATTTTGTGGAGGCCCAAGAGGTGAGACCTGTTAAAAATTTTGTGGAGGCCCAAGAGGTGAGACCTTGATAAAAATTTTGTGGAGGCCCAAGAGGTGAGACCTGTTAATTTTGTGGAGGCCCAAGAGGTGAGACCTTGATAAAATTTTGTGGAGGCCCAAGAGGTGAGACCTCTTAAACATTTTGTGGAGGCCCAAGAGGTGAGACCTGTTAAAAATTTTGTGGAGGCCCAAGAGGTGAGACCTTGATAAAATTTTGTGGAGGCCCAAGAGGTGAGACCTCTTAAACATTTTGTGGATGCCCAAGAGGTGAGACCTCTTAAAAATTATGTGGAGGCCCAAGAGGTGAGACCTCTTAACAATTATGTGGAGGCCCAAGAGGTGAGACCTCTTAAAAATTATGTGGAGGCCCAAGAGGTGAGACCTCTTAAACATTTTGTGGAGGCCCAAGAGGTGAGACCTCTTAAACATTTTGTGGAGGCCCAAGAGGTGAGACCTCTTAAACATTTTGTGGAGGCCCAAGAGGTGAGACCACTTAAACATTTTGTGGAGGCCCAAGAGGTGAGACCTCTTAAAAATTATGTGGAGGCCCAAGAGGTGAGACCTCTTACAAATTATGTGGAGTCCCAAGAGGTGAGACGTCTTAAAAATTGTGTGGAGGCCCAAGAGGTGAGACCTCTTAAACATTTTGTGGAGGCCCAAGAGGTGAGACCTGTTAAAAATTTTGTGGAGGCCCAAGAGGTGAGACCTTGATAAAATTTGTGGAGGCCCAAGAGGTGAGACCTCTTAAAAATTTTGTGGAGGCCCAAGAGGTGAGACCTCTTAAAAATTTTGTGGAGGCCCAAGAGGTGAGACCTCTTAAACATTTTGTGGAGGCCCAAGAGGTGAGACCTGTTAAAAATTTTGTGGAGGCCCAAGAGGTGAGACCTCTTAAAAATTTTGTGGAGGCCCAAGAGGTGAGACCTCTTAAAAATTTTGTGGAGGCCCAAGAGGTGAGCCATAAATATATAAATTTTTCCTATTTACGGAGCAATTCTACGGCGGTTAAGGAGGAGGAGGAGGAGGTGGAGGAGGAAATGGCACTTCATACAGATGGCACTTCACTTTTGGCTGCTTTCCACGGTTGGAGAAGCAAAGTCCGGGTCAATCCACTTGCTGTTCATTTTGATTAGCGTCAGCCTGTCGGCACTGTCGGTTGACAGGCGGCTGCGCTTATCGGTTATAATGCCCCGGCTGCGCTGAACACCCTTTCTGATAGCACGCTGGTGGCAGGGAAGGCAACCACCTCCAAGGCGTACAGGGACAGTTCCAGCCACGTGTCCAACTTGGAGACCCAGTAAGTGTAGGACGCCGAGGGATCGGGGAGGACAGGGGTACGGTCTGCCAAGTACTCCCGCAACATCCGCCGATACTTGTCCCTCCTGCTGATAGCGGGCCCCGCAGTGATGGAAGTTGCACGAGGGGGTGCCATGAACGTGTCCCACACCTTGGAGAGTGTTCCCCTGGTGGCTGTGGGCCTGATGGATGTTGTGGGACTCTGGGAGACCCTCTCCTCTCTGCCACCAGCGATGGTGGGTGGGAAAATCTCCAATGTTCTGGACGCACACAGCCTGACTGCTTCCCTCGCCGCCAGCATCCTCCTCCTCTTCCACAGCCACCTCCACGTCGTCCTCCTCCTCATCCTCCTCCTCCTGCAACTGCCACCGTGAAGCAGACAAAAGTGTGGTCTGACTGTGTAGCTCCGTTGCGTCTCCTCCTACCCCCGTCTCCTCTGCGTGCAATGCGTTCTCCCTTATTGCGATGAGCGATTCTTTAAAGACGCATAGGAGCGGGATGGTTACGCTCACTATAGCGTCCTCGCTGCTGACCTTCTTGGTGGACTCCTCAAAGATACGCAGTACATCGCATATGTCTGCCATCCATGGCCACTCGTGGTTGGCAAACTGAGGGAGCTGAGTTGGAGGCACGCGTGGATTCATAATCTGGTACTCCATCAATGCTCTCTGCTGCTCACACACCCTGGCCAACATGGAATAGGTGGAATTCCAGCGAGTGGGCAGGTCGCACAACAGCCGATGTTCAGGCAAATGGAGGCGTTGCTGGAGTTTTTTTAAGCTAGCAGCAGCTACAGTTGACTTCCGAAAGTGAGCGCACAAGCGCCGCACTTTCACCAGTAGCTCTGCCAGGTTGGGGTAAGTCTTTAGAAATTTTTGGACTACCAGATTAAAAACGTGGGCCAGGCATGGTACGTGATTGAGTTCGGCAAGCTCCAGAGCCGCCACCAGGTTACGGCCGTTATCGCACACGACCATGCCTGGTCCTAGCTGCAGCGGCGACAGCCACATCTCCATCTGCTGCAATATGGCGTCCCTCACTTCTGGGGCGCTGTGCTTCCCGTCGCCCAAGCTGATGAGCTTAAGCACCGCCTGCTGACGTCTCCCCGCGCCAGTGCTGCAACGCTTCCAGCTAGCGGCTAAGGGCGATGTTAAGGCAGAGGAGGAGGAAGAGGAGGGGGGTGTATCAGAACCCATGCTGGCAATCTTGGGCGGGGATGGTAGGTAGGCCGTCTCTGTTTGCGACCCCGTCCTCGCTTCCACAACATTCACCCAGTGTGCCGTCAAAGAAATGTATCGTCCCTGGCCGCAAGCGCTTGTCCACGAGTCGGTGGTCAAGTGGACCTTTGCGCTGACTGCGTACCTCAGGGCCCGCCTGATGTTACGCGACACGTGCTGGTGCAGGGCGGGGACGGCACTCCGGGGAAAGTAATGGCGGCTGGGGACGGAATAGCGAGGTGCGGCAGCCGCCATCAGGTCGCGGAAGGCCTGCGTCTCCGCAAGCCTAAACGGCAACATCTCCAGGGCCAGCAGTTTGGAGATGTGGCAGTTTAAGGCTTGGGCTTGGGGGTGACTCGAGGCGTACTCCCGCCTGCGGTCGAACGCCTGCGAGATGGACAGTTGTTGGGACGAGGAGTGTGAAGGTGCAGGCGAAGAGGCGGGGGAAGGGGAGGCTGAAGGAGAAGGCCCCAAAGTAGCCGAGGCAGAGGCAGATGTGGAGGTGTCCTGGCTGGAGGTCTGGACCGCAGTGGCAGCACACAACAAAGGGGAAGAGGCAGTGGCAGCAAGACCGGGCGCAGGTTATATTGCGTTTGCTCTCTCCCACTCAGCCCAGTGCTTGAATTCCAAGTGACGTCGCATGCCTGAGGTGGTCATATTGCTCTTCTCAGAGCCCCTACTCAGTTTTGAGTGGCAGAGTGTGCAAACCGCGCTCAGTTTGTCATCCGCACAAACATTAAAAAATCTCCACACCACAGAAGTACGAGGCCTCGATGGGGGAGCTTCGCGCGACTGCCCGCTGCCGGGAACAGCTTCGGCCCTGCTGGCTGTGGCCTCACTTCTCTGTCTGGACTGTCCTCTGCCTATGGACATTCCTCTGCCTGTGGACATCCCTCTGCCTCTGGACATCCCTCTGCCTCTGGACATCCCTCTGCCTCTTGCTGCCTTTTTCGGTGCTGCGCAGACCACCACCTCTCCACTGCTTTCCTCGCTGGACATCACCCCTGGCCAAGTGGGGTCGGTCATTTCGTCATCCACCACCTCCTCTTCCACTTCCTCACTCTGCTCCTCCTGCTGCCCACTGGACATTACAACAGCCTCCCTTGATGGCAACTGCGTCTCATCATCATCATCGCTCATGATAACAGATGCTGGCTCAGGGTCCACATCAGCAGGAGATGGTGAAAACTAAAGTGTTTGGGCATCACTACAAACAAATTCCTCTGCTAGCTCCTGGGATTCTTCCGGCACATCTGAAAAAGGACCCAAAAAGAGCTCCTGGGAGGGGTCAATGGTGGGATGACTCTGTTGGCCAGGTGTGGAGGAAGGAGGGTCAGAGTGAGACTGTGTGGATGACTGGCTGGTGGACAACTGTGTGGAAGCGCTATCAGCTATCCATTGCACCACCTGTTCAACCTGCTCAGGCCTCAACAGCGGTGTAACCCGCCCCCTGTTTAACTGTCCCATAAAGGCAGGGATTCTGGATGAGCGGGATCCTGGCTGACCCTCACCAGCACGCATTGTATCCCCACTGGCTTCAACAAGGCCCCCAACAGCATTTCCGCGCCCCCGTCCTCGTCCACGTCCTATTCCGCTAGCCCCCCTCCGCATTTTATTTTTTTTTGGTTACAATATTTTGCCTTCACAGCCGTGAAATTATTTTGCAAGAGAACGCACAGTACAGTTGCCAATTATAAGGCCTATATATTTTATATTTCAAGGTACACAGCCGTGTACTAACTGTTCAGACGGTGTGTATTAACACCAGGTATTTAAATTAGTTTGCAAGAGAACGCACAGTACAGTTGCCAATTATAAGGCCTATATATTTTATAGTTCAAGGTACACAGCCGTGTACTAACTGTTCAGACGGTGTGTATTAACACCAGGTATTTAAATTATTTTGCAAGAGAACGCACAGTACAGTTGCCAATTATAAGGCCTATATATTTTATAGTTCAAGGTACACAGCCATGTACTAACTGTTCAGACGGTGGGTATTAACAACAGGTATTTAAATTATTTTGCAAGAGAACGCACAGTACAGTTGCCAATTATAAGGCCTATATATTTTATAGTTCAAGGTACACAGCCGTGTACTAACTGTTCAGACGGTGGGTATTAACAACAGGTATTTAAATTATTTTGCAAGAGAACGCACAGTACAGTTGCCAATTATAAGGCCTATATATTTTACAGCTCAAGGTACACAGCCGTGTACTAACTGTTCAGACGGTGGGTATTAACACCAGGTATTTAAATTAGTTTGCAAGAGAACGCACAGTACAGTTGCCAATTATAAGGCCTATATATTATATAGTTCAAGGTACACAGCCGTGTACTAACTGTTCAGACGGTGTGTATTAACACCAGGTATTTAAATTAGTTTGCAAGAGAACGCACAGTACAGTTGCCAATTATAAGGCCTATATATTTTACAGCTCAAGGTACACAGCCGTGTACTAACTGTTCAGACGGTGTGTATTAACACCAGGTATTTAAATTAGTTTGCAAGAGAACGCACAGTACAGTTACCAATTATAAGGCCTATATATTTTATATTTCAAGGTACACAGCCGTGTACTAACTGTTCAGACGGTGTGTATTAACACCAAGTATTTAAATTAGTTTGCAAGAGAACGCACAGTACAGTTGCCAATTATAAGGCCTATATATTTTATAGTTCAAGGTACACAGCCGTGTACTAACTGTTCAGACGGTGTGTATTAACAACAGGTATTTAAATTAGTTTGCAAGAGAACGCACAGTACAGTTGCCAATTATAAGGCCTATATATTTTATAGCTCAAGGTACACAGCCGTGTACTAACTGTTCAGACGGTGGGTATTAACACCAGGTATTTAAATTAGTTTGCAAGAGAACGCACAGTACAGTTGCCAATTATAAGGCCTATATATTTTATAGTTCAAGGTACACAACCGTGTACTAACTGTTCAGACGGTGTGTATTAACACCAGGTATTTAAATTAGTTTGCAAGAGAACGCACAGTACAGTTACCAATTATAAGGCCTATATATTTTATAGTTCAAGGTACACAGCCGTGTACTAACTGTTCAGACGGTGTGTATTAACACCAAGTATTTAAATTAGTTTGCAAGAGAACGCACAGTACAGTTGCCAATTATAAGGCCTATATATTTTATAGTTCAAGGTACACAGCCGTGTACTAACTGTTCAGACGGTGTGTATTAACACCAGGTATTTAAATTAGTTTGCAAGAGAACGCACAGTACAGTTGCCAATTATAAGGCCTATATATTTTATAGTTCAAGGTACACAGCCGTGTACTAACTGTTCAGACGGTGTGTATTAACACCAGGTATTTAAATTAGTTTGCAAGAGAACGCACAGTACAGTTGCCAAGTATAAGGCCTATATATTTTATAGTTCAAGGTACACAGCCGTGTACTAACTGTTCAGACGGTGTGTATTAACACCAGGTATTTAAATTAGTTTGCAAGAGAACGCACAGTACAGTTGCCAATTATAAGGCCTATATATTTTATATTTCAAGGTACACAGCAGTAGTGCCAAATATAGTTTGTTATGTAGCAGAGCACCTAATACACCACTAATGCCTCTCTCTGTCCCTACTCCAGCAGCTATCCCTTAATACAGCAGCCGTTCTCTGTAAAGTCTATATTGTAGTAAAGCTATCACTGTACTGCACTATAGTAGCCCTGATAAGGGCTTTTAATCACGCTCCTGCCTGTCCAACAGCTAAAACCTGTCTCTCCCTTCTCCAGCCTCTGTCCCTGACTAAGTTCACGCAGCATATGCGTACGAGCAGGAAGAGCTGAGTTTTTAATATTCGAGGTCACATGGTTTTTCCAGCCAATCCATGTAGACGCCGTTTTCGCGCTGCCAGCGTGCTCAGCGTGCCTGTCATACCCCCCCTGCATGGTGATTGGTGGAAAAAGAGCGCCAGGGAAGGTGGGAGGGGAAACGAATTCTAAGTGCGCCATCGCCGTTATACTCGAACGAAATCGACTACGCCGAATAGCGTAGTATTCGATCGAATACCTGCTCAATCGAACACTACTCGCTCATCTCTATTTATTAACTGATATATGTCACTTTTGTAGCATACAGTATGTCTGCAAAATCTGCAATTTTTCCCTTCTCTCACCACTTTTCCGACAGGTCAAAAAAAGGGGGCATGACATGGGTAGTGATGCCTGTCTCATTCATCATTTTCCTTGTCAATTTTTGTCATGGAAAATGGCTTAAGTCTACGCCAACAAGTGAGCTGGAATAGAGTTGTCTGTCTCACGACCTTTAGATAAGAACCACAAAATAACTTTGGCCCTTCCTCCAGCAGTGCAGAGGCATAAATGACGTCCTAATTAAATGAGCCCCTGTCTACTTTTCTGAAGACAAGGGTCCAGGTTGTGCCAAGCTTAAAGGTAAAGGTAAATATTGAACCTTTATATTTCTATAATCCACAGAGACCTTTCTGTTTAACATTCTCTACTTCCTACCTTTTTTCATTCTGATATTGGGATTCTGGAAGTGGAATCCAACATTTTCAAATGCATTCTACAAATATACCCTAAATTTCAATAGTCCCAATATCACTTTATTATTTAAGAACAACAAAACACCTATGTGCCTTATAAATGTAATCTGATGCAACATAAGTGCTTTAAAATCAGAACTACAATATTAAATAAAACTATTTTTGGGACAGATTTAACTTTGAGTGGGTGCAACTGATCTAAGGCAGGGATGCTCAACCTGTGGCCCTCCAGCTGTTGCAAAACTACTGCCTGCCCTAATAACTGTAGGCTGTCTAGGCATGCTGGGAGTTGTAGTTTTGCAACAGCTAGAGGGACGCAGGTTGGACATCCCTGATCTAGGGATCTTACGTAAGAAGTGTGAACATTTTTCTGAGCAAACCATCAATGGTATTAGAAATCAGCGATTCTTTAGAATCAAAATTCAACCAGAATTTTTCTTTTTTTAATTTTGATCCACCAGAATAAGAATTTCTTGAAAAAAACAAACACAAAACTTTTGGCTAATTTTGGAATTGTGATTCTAAGAAAGGATGGAAAGAGAGAAAGACTGGTTTTCCGAGCATTCAAAGTACTTTCAATTTGGGGAAAGTAAGAGACAGAGATAGAGAGATTGATTTTCCAGGTTTTCAGAGTACTGTTGAGTCCTGTAGAATGGATTTGCACCCAAATCGAATTTTATGATTGATCTGGATCAATCTGACCTGAATCAAATTTTAAGGAATTCATTTATCTCTACATGGTATTACAAGCCCTATTTTATTCAATCTGTTTAGACTATTCCAAGTGTTGTAGTTTCAAAGTACTAAACACAGCACTTAACCAATGTAACCTCTGTATAACTATATTTATACAAGTGTACATTTTTACTAATAGTAACACATATTGTATTGTGTTAATATTGTTATTAAGGGTAACAAAATCTGTTAACATTTTACAGCTAAAGTATCAACATAAATTGCTGGGATCATACAGAAATAGAACACAAATGGGAAGATATCACATTTGAAATACAGCTCTAATCTTTAGGGACTGAAAACCTCTTTTAAATATTCATGAAGACAAAGAATCTATCAAGCAAGAACTAATCTTCTATTTTAGTTAAAGCAACACACAAGAAACATGTCCATCAGCTCTCTAGGTGGTGCACAAGACGGCCTTGAATGCTATTGTTACAGACTGAACAACGAGAAATAAGAAAATGGCTTAGTGGAATGAAGAAAATACTGATACTCAAAGGGAATTTTACAGACAGCACAAAAATAATTTAGAGCTGAAAGTTGTATGGCAGATTTAGAAAAGCCAGGAATGAAAAACTTACTGAAAATATTAAAGAGATTGGGGACATTATTTATAGCCACAGTTTGTATTTTAACCCCTTCAAATATAATTTTGTCCACAGTTTTATGGGGTTTGTTTTACAGAAATAAAAAGTGATCTGTTACTGTACCTTTATTCTCTGGGTCAGTACAATAACAATTTATAGTGAAGATAACACTAGTAAAGACAAAAGTAACAGCATTATGTATGACTACAGGTAAACAGATGGTAGAGGGTGGTAAGAAACAGCCTGTTTAAAACCAAACAGCACAGTTAGATTTTATTTAAATAAAAAAGAAAATGGTCCAAAAATGTTACCGTTTTGGCGAAAGATGTTTTCATCTTTGTCTTTTAAACTGTAAAATAGTGGCCACCAGTTTTGGGAAAATTGCAATGAATCTGATAATTATAATTTAAAATATTAAAATTTTGATGGAAGCAGTTGTGTACAAATACATATGACTACAGAGGCTAATGATTCTAAAAATTTAAAATTTGACCTGAATTTTCTTAAAAGTTCGAATTTTGTGTGACTCAATTTTAGAGAACTGAAAGAGAGAGAGAGAGAGAGAGAGAGAGAGAGAGAGAGACTTTTCCAGGGAACTGGGGCACTTTCATTTTGGGTCAAATTTTAACATTCTGAATGGAATTGTATGGGTGATTCGGCCAAATCAGACTCAAACAGTTCATCCCTACTTATGACTTAAAAGGGTATTAAGGTGATTCTGTATTACTATAAATTATAAGCTGAATATATGACTTCCGATATAAAAACATTATTTATCACATATTATATGCAATTGGTGTATCTACTGTAAAAATATATATATATTTTGCATAAATTTAACATATGAGTATATCTTATTAGGGAATGTGGCATTTTCCGTACCTTCAAGCACTTTGTATCTCTTTGTTAGTTACCACAACAATCCATTTAGTATAAAACAAGGAACAGAAGACAGGAGGAACAGAGAGGAGTGGTTGGAGGGAGGGGTGCTGCTCGTGTGTGTGATGCAGCATGCTGTGAGAGAGGAGAAGGAGCCATATACCAATCAATACAGAATACAACTAATAATGTCCTATCAACTCCCAATGTTGACTATACTCTGAATCTTTTTTTTCTCGATATTTTCAAATAGAAGCAATACACCAAAGTCAAAGGGTTGCCATACCAACTAAAGTCTACAAAAGCACATGATATTAGAAGGAGTTATTTAGAGTACTGCAATGGGCGCATTATGATCTCTCTATATGAAGCTCTCATTGTTCTATTATATGAACTGGAATGGAAAGCATTATTTTCTGTATTGTATTTCAGGTACCGGGCACCAGCTGCTTCATGATCTGTTCAACATTATTTTTTTTTTTTTCTATTTGAAAAATAAATCATTTTTAGACAATAACATCATTTTTATTTAGAGGTAATCAGAGAACTACAAAGTATAGACCCACGAGATGCTAAATTTATTTTAAGAAAAAAAGATATATCATTTTGGGTTTTGAACAGTGAAATCAATGCCAACTTTTTACCCTTTTTGCCCATTGTAAAGTGTTGTTTCTATCCTTTTTGTAGTTTCCATACAGATTTTTTGTGGTTTCAGCATGTATCCTGCCAATGGCATTGTATAGTGCAGCTGTCACAGTTCCATTTTTTACTGAAAATGATTTATCCTCGTAGCGCTGTCCTGTTACTCTTGAAAGTGATAATATTCTCTGAATACACTAACATGGAAAATAAAAATGGAATTTAAAATTTGTTCAGTGGCTCACCAATCACTAGAAAATGAAAGTGAGGTGCCTCACACCCTCGATCCAACCAAAGACCGTATAGAGGATAAATTATTGTATTGTGTGTGGGTGGAGCACACTCTCAGATGGTAGTTCAATGGTGATATAACAGATGGAAATGCAAAATTAGGAATAAAAATTGTATATTTAATGAATTAAATTAAAAAGTTTCTAAAATATCAATTAAAAATGTATAACAAAAAAAAAAATTATGAGGATGGATAGAATATGCGTAATAGTACAAATTGTATCAACAATGTATCACTAGTGAGAAACTGTAAACAATATAGATGAATAAATGAAGGTAAAAGCAAATATCAAAAATATAAATGAAGGTAAGAGCAAATATCAAAAGTATAAATGAAAGGTTGAGGGTAAAAACAAATATTGCATTGGTCAATTGACTGCCGGCTTTCAGTGCATCAATGTAGCCCTTTTTCTTGTATAGTTAATTTGAATGTTTGTTAGAAATGAATACAATGTTTCCAATCAATATAGAAGGTATAAAAAGAATCTTATAGTTATTTGCGGTCCTTTGTCAGTTGAGATAGCGATATAGATGATATGGATCCCGATATAGGTGGAGCTGATATCTTTATCCAAGAAGCTCTTATTGTAATATTGAAAGATGGATAAATATAGTTAGTGGGTACTATACCAGAATCCTGCAGCTTTGTTCCACTGAGGTTACGGGAGAGCCGTTAGGCTATTTCTCTTACCTCTCCGATGTCCTCTGTTTCCCGATGTAGAGCGCGCGCTCCTGACTGGATTGACGGCGTTGTTGTTTGCACGTGGCGTCCCACGTGGATATTGAAGTAGTAACTCACTGCCGATAAATCCTGTCTTGTCTCGCAGAGTCTCTTCTGCTTTTGTTTGGGATGATATCCTCCAGAATGAAAATTAGTTTCAAAGGATTGGATGGTTGTATATCATTAATTCTCCTTTTCCAAATGCATAGGGACGGACTGCTTGGGAACCAGACGCGTTTCGGGGTCCAAAACTGCCCCCTTTATCAATGGTTAAAGAGCCCGTCCTTCTAGCTCGCTTTTTAAAGGATGTTTCATCTGGGTGCCGGAGGGGGGAGGGGTTAACTCCTCCTATGCTGTAGCCTTTTTCAGTCTTTGCTGGCTGTTTTCTTGTGTAGCCGAGGATGCACCTTATGGATGCACATTGAGGTCAATGAAATATATAAATCACAATTTTTATAGAAGATTAATTATGTATATAAGAATAGCCATGACTATCATATATATAAATGATTATAGTGATGAATGCACTAGTAGATAATCATAAAATCAAAAAACCAAAAAATCAAAAAAATAAAAAAAATCAAAATATTATATGAATTGTTCACATACTTGGGAATGTTATTGAGTGTGTATGTGAAAGACATTATTATGCCGTTCGGTGGTGCATAATAACTAACATTAAGTATTATATTAATATTGGGTATTGCATGAATATATGCATAGATGTTATTTAAGCTTATACATTATATATGTAAAAAAGAGAACAAGGGAAATTTATAAATTCATTTTGATTACATAAAATATATATCTGTATATAGGATATATGGAAAAAGTGGATTGGTTATCTTTGTGTATACATATATGTACATTCATGTATGTATGTATGTATACTCATGCATATATGTTCTCTTGTATATGTGTCCGTTCATATCGGACTTACAATATGCATGGGAGTAGTTATTTGGTTTTTTGTGTAGGGTGGCGATGGGTGTTTTTCCTTTATTATCTTTGTTTTTTCTCTTTTGTGTTTCATCTTTTAATTGGCTTCTCAATCTTATTTAACAGGTCCTTTTAGTCTTCATTGTTCTTCCGGTTATGGTAAGTATTTCTCAATGGTTTTTCTTTATCTTCTTATTAAATGTTCTGTGTTTTGCCTAATAAATTTCTTTTCAGGTTAATTCTTTTTTTGGTTGATTCTTTTTAGGTGGAAAGAGATGTTGGGGGGGGGGGGGCCTCTCAGGGAGGGGAGTCATGGTGCTGGTAATTAAACAGCTGGGCCATGACGCCTGTCCCCAAAGGGCACCCATCCCATGAACTACGGATTTACTTTAGGAAACCGAATATCTCCATTTCTGCATTCAGGCCTTTAGGTAGTATTGTATTGAACTCGAATATTCTTCTGGACTCTAATCTGGACATGTTTGCTATATGGTTTCCTCCTCGCCAATGTTTTGACACCTTATCTAATGCTGTGTATATGAGTGATGTGGGGTCCTGGTTATGTGCCTCTTTGTAGTGTTTTGAGACTGAGTGGAGTAGATAGCCTTTTTTGATATTGTTTATGTGTTCAGAGATGCGTTGTTTTAAAGTCCTTTTAGTTCTGCCTATATATTGTTTGCCACAAGGGCATTGTAACAGGTAAATGACATCAGTGGAGTTGCATGTGATACATTCTTCTATGTGGTGTATATGTTGGTTGGTGTTGGAGATAACTTCTATTGTTTTTTTGGGGAATCTCGTAATTTGGCAGTTACTACATATTCCACATCTGAAATAACCTTTTGTTTGTAACCAATTTTGTTTGGTCTGTCTTTTCATTTTATTTATTACGGTTGGTGCAATTTTCAAACCTAAATTAGGTGCTCTCGTGAAAGTGATTAATGGAGTGTCTGATAATATAGGGCCAATCATTTTGTCTTCTTTCAGTATGTGCCAATGTTTATTGATGATTTTTTGTATGTTTTTGAATTGAGCGCTGAAGGGAAGGATTATTCGAATTTGTTCTTTTTCTGTATTTCTGGTTTTCGGTTGGAAGAATGTATTTCTATCCATTTCTCTGACTTTTTGCAATGAGTTTTCTAGTAATGATTTTGGATATTCTTTCTGTAATAATTGATTAGTTAATGTCTTGGCCTCTTCCTCAAATTTTTCTACTTTTGAACAATTACGTTTAAGTCTTCTGAACTGACTTGTAGGGATGTTTGTGAGCCACCTTGGTAGGTGGCAACTAGAAAATAGTAGAAAGCTGTTTTTCATGAATAACATGGAAAATAGATTGAAATATTGTCAGTCAACATGGACATTATCAGTTACATGGTTATGTCAAGTCATATATATTCTCAACGGTGAGACCTCTCCTTCCACTTCTTCTTTCACTCTCCAAAGGTACATGTATGACATACAAAGCTTCTACCTTTACCTTTCTGTGAATTTTGTAAACAATTCCAGTTTCATACAATACAAACTCAGTGCATTGTCAAGAAATGCCACCCAAATACTTGACAGGCTGTAATACGTATCACTACTACCAGGTTGTCACATAGATGAATATGGGTGAATTTATCATTGCAGTGTTTTTTGTGTCAGTGTAAAGGGGTTTCCAAGACTTTTTAACGGATGACCTATCCTCTGGAGACTCTGGACCCCGCCAACAAGTTTGCGAATGCACCTACACTCTTGTGAGAGTTGCAGCCTGCTTGAAGCTTACCAAGCACAGCATTGTGCATTGTGTAGTGGCTGTGCTTGATACTGCAGCTCAACCCCTTTCACTTCAATGTGGCTACGCTGGTCCTAGGCAATGTGACTGATGAATATGATGTCACTGGCCTAGGGAAAGCTTTGAGAAGGCTGTGGCACTCACAGGAGTGCAGATGCCTTTTCAATTGTCAGACCCCCACCATCAGATACTGATGACCTGTCCTGAGGATAGTTCATCAGTTAATAAGCCTTGGAAAACCCTTTTAAGCCTGTCTTTGGTTTGTGTGGGTGCGCCATTTAGGAAATGGCGCACAGTAATAACAAATTTGGCTTAATTACCATGTGTTTTAGCCACTGTCAGTGAAAGGATGCCAGGGAGTTATCTGTCATGGAGATCAGATTTTTACAGTCGTCGCACACAGTCAATGTGGCAGATACAGGTCTAATCACAATAGTTGCTCTAAAATGAAGACGAAATGAAATAAAATTAAGTGGCATTGGTAAGTAAAGGTTACAACGAGAGATGAGCGAACGTGCTCGAAACTAGCACTGTACCGCTCGGCTCCCCTGCGCTCGCATGGGCGCAGGCAGCCGCTTCCTCCTCCTCGCAAATACGTTTCTATATATGCAAATATGTTTTTTTTATAGTTAGTTATCTTGTGCCATATATCTGAGGATATTATGAGCAAAAAAATATATATAAGGAAGGACGCATCTGTAGTGAGCTGTTCTTGAATAGGTATGATCTAATGATGACCTAATTCGCTACAGTGACATATTAACATCGGACTGTGATCACCACACAGCCCCTGCCTTAAAAGCGTTAGCCAGTTGCTTGTTATTGTTGACCAATTTGTTTGTAAGATGATTATATGGCACTTACTAATATAGCCTTTGTTGATATTCAGCACTGTTTACTATTTTTCATAAAGTATGCCCCTTTTTCTTTTACTAAGTCCTGACCATAAAATAGCTGATGGAGGGTCATGTGACCAGGTAAAATATCCCCATATGATGTCTACTATATTCAAATCACTTGTACTTTTAGGAATTTAGTGCAGGTGTAGAGTATTTGAATATAGGAGACATTACATGGAGGTGTTTTGCCTGGTCACATGACCCCCCATCAGCGGCCATCTTTTGGACAGAACCTCTATGTGGACAGAACTGATGAGATGCCCAACAAGTGGCTATGGCTTGTAAAATATAGCAACACAACAGAACATCAAAGACTATATTGGTAAGAGTCATATAGTCATCTTTTATACACATTGGTCAACAGTAGCCAGAAAGCGGTCAACCCTCTTAAAGTTACCATAAAATCTATATGATATGGAAGAAAAAACATACACGTTTTCTGAACATAATAAACAAGCTAAAAATGTCATATCCCATAGATGGCAATCCACAGTTTTATAAATTAAGCTGAGTGGTCTGCAGCATGTGACAATCCTACAGTCATGTTTCTATTTACACATTTCCTATATGCTACATTGTTATGGCATGGTAGGATTTTTAGTTTCACCACAACAGGAAAAGCAAAGGGTTAAGTTCACAATAAACTCATGACTGGCTGATAATCTAATATGTATGTTGACAGTCAGACTCTACTCTAATTTCTCCCACCAACCTGCCTAACACATTGCTCCCCAGGAGATCCATGTGTTGTTACTTGTCTTTTTTCTTGGCTCCAAATATTCCCAGATGACACCTGGAAAAAACATGATTTGTAATATATTGCCAGGAGTTGTTTGGGCTATGTGAGTCAGTATGTGGCCACCCAGTGGCTGTGATGTGATCTGTAGCCTGTTGAGTGCTTACTTTAAAATTGTGAAAAAGCTAAGGGTGGGAACATCTGAAAGCTGCTAAATGTTTTCATCTCTACTCTATCTATCTAATCTAAAATATTGAAATCATTGAAGGCTTGTTATCATCTAATCTATTGTGCATCTTATGCTCTAAATTTGAAGTGATAGTGTGAGATACGGCTCCTATTGGAACTGGAGCACTTGCAGAGGTAATAATTATACAATTCCCAAAGCCTCTCCTGCACAGGTCATATTATCTAGAAAAGATCATTAGACACCAAAAAAAAATGCAACAGGCACCAAAATGTTTAAATCGGTGTGTGATAATCAAATCCTGCGCTCCAATATAAGAAATCACATACCATCAATAGTAAAGATACAATTAAACCTTATTATTACATGATTAAAAAATCCATTAAAAGACCAATGGTGGTAGCATACATGAATAGAGGGGCTATCTAGTACAACATAAGACAGTACACTGAATGGATAAACAGAAGGACCACAATGTCATTAATATATAGTTACATAAAGTGTAAGTGCCCTACCAGTAACAAATCACATGAGTCTATATCCAATCCATATGAAAGAATAAACAGCAATACAGACCAGTGCCACCTCTGACCCCAACGCACGTTTTGCTACCGCTTCCTCAGGGGATAAAGGCATACTGTGCCTCCTGCCAAATTATAGCTCTACACCAATTAAAATAAAATAAAATAAAAAGACACAGCTGACTTACTGCATGGATGGAATCGCCTGTGGTATGTACCTGGGCGTGCATATCACAATGGAACGCACATGACATCATTTCCCTTTCCGGTCATGTGATAAGATTAACAAAAATACGTAAATAATGAAAAAATTAGCGAGAAAAAATTAAACCCTCAGATAAGGGTGGCAACGTGGTAATCTGGCCTACGTCCCAATATGAAAGAGAGGTGTTTCGAGACTCAAGTTGCTATAGAGAACTTACCTTCAATCCTTTAATGAAATTTCAGGAAGAACTAACGCTGATTCTACAGCAGGCATGTGATCAGGGGCAAACATACCACCTGTGCAGCATGTTCAGCTGCACAGGGGCCCAGGGAGGGAGGGGGGCCCTTCCCAGTGCCAGCAGAGGTGTGGGGGATGGGGCCCTGATTAGGACTTACTCTGAATCTGCTGCCGTTCTGCCTGCACTCCACAGCTGAAAGACCTGCGATGACATCACATTCATGTGATCTTTTCAGCAGTGGTAGTGGTTGTAGGACCTGTGATGAGGTCACTACCATGTGACCAGTGAAGAAAGGCAATGCTGATCAGTGCAGACCTGTGAGCCCATGGAGTGAATGTAAGTGGCAGAGACATGCTGGGAGATGTGGTTCTCCCAATTATACCTCCTCCCTGCTTGGTGGGGGGGATATGTCATTTAACTGGGACTGTATGTTAGAGGGACTGAAGGGAGATGATTGGTGTTATTTACATGGGACTGGATATTATAGAAGACTGGAGGGTAAGGAGTGATGTTATTTACATGGGACTGTGTTGGAGGGAGCTGAAGGAGGGGATTTAAGTTATTTACATGTGACTGTATCATCTAGAAGACTGGTGGGAGAAGGCTGGTGTTATTGACATGGGACTGCATGGTATAAAAGACTGGAGGGAGAGGAATAATGTTATTTACTTAGGACTGCATGGTATAGAAGACTGTAAGGAAGAGAGGTTATTTACATGGCACTGTATCATATAGAAAACTGGTGGGAGAGGACTTGTGTTATTTACTTGGGACTGTATGGTATAGAAGACGGGAGGTAGAGGAGTGATGTTATTTACATGGGACTGCATGGTGTAGAAGACTATAAGGAAGAGAGGTTATTTACATGGGACTGTATCATATAGAAGACTGGAGGGAGAGGACAAGCATTATAATTTATGGGGGCACTACAGAGACGATTATAACTCTAGGGCAGGGCTGGCCAACCTGAGGCTCTCCAGCTGTTGTAAAACTACAACTCCCACCATGCCCTGCTGTAGGATGATAGCTGTAGGCAGACTGGGCATGCTGGGAGTTGTAATTTTGCAACAGCTGGAGAGCCGCAGGTTGGCCAGCCCTGCTCTAGGGCGTATGGCAGGAGGAATTATAATTAAAGGGGGAACTGCAGGGAACATTATAAATACTGTGGGCAGTGGCAGGCATTACTACTGAGGGCTCCATAGGAGTGCCTTATAGATTGGCCTTATTTCTATTTGGGTGCCTTATAGGGGGCTTTATTAGTGCTGAGGGCACTGTGGCGAGCCTTATTACCACTGGGGGTTACTATGGGTAGGGGGGACTTCCACCTAGCAGTGAGCCTGGTGACGTCACCGGCACTAATGGACAGGCTTTAGCGTCGGCCTAGCCTGTAAAGCCGACCCAAGTGACATCTCCACTTAACAGTGTAAAAATGTAAACAATACAGCCCAGGGCAAGGGAGAGGGTTGGAGCATGAAATATCAGAGGGGCTGAGTAGGGGGAGAAGGGATTATGTCGGGGGGGGGGGGCAGATACATTCTTTGCACAGGGGCCTTCTGCTGTCTGTGTCCGCCCCTGCATGTGATGATGGGGTCATTTCTCCACATGAAAAGAATGCAAGGTACCCCCCCCCCCGGATGACCAATCATATCTGGTACTAATAACTTCTGTAAGCCAGCATGTAGATTGATTGATCATGTGCTGAAACCGATCGTTGAGAGTATTCCTTCCTTTTTGAAGGACACAGGGGACCTACTGAGAAGAATTGATGGCATCCAATTGGAGGACAATATGTTCATTGTAACTTGTGATATCAAGTCTCTATATACTTCTATCAACCATCGGGATGGCCTTGAGGCAGTTTCTTACTTTTTGCGGATGTCGGATGTCCAAGGTGAGTACGACTCATTTATTTTATCTTTATTAGAGTTTACTTTACTTAATAATTTTTTTATGTTTAAGGCCCCTTTCACACGGGCGAGATTTCTGCACGGGTGCAATGCGTGATGCGAACACATTGCACCCGCACTGAATCCTGACCCATTCATTTCAATGGGTCTTTTCAAATGAGCGATGTTTTTCACGCATTAGTTCGCCGTTGCGTGAAAATCGCAGCATGTTCTATATTCTTCGTTTTTCACGCAGCCCTAGCCCCATTGAAGTGCGGATGCAATGCATTCACTGATGGTTGCTAAGAGATGTTGTTTGTAAACATTTAGTTTTTTATCACGCGCGTGAAAAACGCATCAAAACGCTTCGAACCCGCGCGGAAAAAGCTGAATGAACGTATGCAATCGCAGTCAAAACTGATTCTCCGGAACGCATCCGGACTGAATCCGTGACACCCGTGTGAAAGAGGCCTAAGGGTTCTTTCTACCTACAGCTCCAAGGAACAGCGATGGGGCGGCCTGTGCGCAGGCCTGCGCCAATCTGTTCCTTGAGATATGGGAGAGATCAATCTTCTTAACAGACCCTGTGGACCACATTGAGAAGGTCCACATGTGGAGTCGTTACATTGACGATATCCTTATCATCTGGCAGGGATCCGTGGAAGATCTAAATACATTTATGATCTCATTGAATCTAAATAATCTGAATATCAAACTCACCTATAAGATGGGTCGTGCTAACATGGATTTCCTGGATGTCCTAAAACAGGTTGATGCGCAGGGCTTCATTTGTACAGACATCTTTTGCAAATGTACGGCGGTGAATAACCTTCTTCATGCCCGTTCAGCACATCCTCAACGCTTAATTGACAGTATCCCGGTGGGACAGTTTCTAAGACTAGGTAGATTATGTTCACAGGATGAAAAGTTTGAATTATGGGCCAAGGAATTGAGTGCCAGATTTCTGGATAAAGGATAAACGAAATCCTAATTAAAGAAAGGCTATATGCGAGCAAAAATAATTTTTTTACAATCAGTTCGACGGAAGGAGAAAGATCAGAATGTGGTGAGATTCATCACTTCATTCAATTCCGGGCACAGAGAATTGACGTTCATCCTAAGGAAATATTGGAATTAGAGAAGAGCGAACATGCTCGTCCGAGCTTGATGCTCGTTCGAGCATTAGGGTATTCGCAAATGCTCGCTACTCGGACGAGCATATTGCGATCATCAAGGAAATGGCAACTTCCTCTTCCTGCATGTTAGGCACCTTCTTTCAGCCAATCAACATGCAGGAGAGTCTTTGGTACCTCCTAGCATCACGTGGGGCCCCTACAAGTCGATAGCAGGGATTGGCTGGCCAGATCAGATGACCTGGGAATATAAGAATCTGGTCCCGCGCTGCTCGCGTCATACGCCGTCTGCATGAGATTAGGGATAGAGCTGCTGTCAGTCAGGGAGAGTGTTAGGGCCTGAATTTAGATGTTGGTTAGGCAGGAATCACCCACAAAGAACCCAACACCCCTTCTAAGGGCTACAAGCACCTTTTTTTTGGTCTCCTCCTGGCTGCTGGCTGGGACCTGTAGTGCAGCTACAGCCATCTTGGCTGCACACTGCAGACAGTGACTGGTGGCAGAAGGGACAGCATGTGGTCCACACAGACCCAAAATAAATTGTCCAAAGTACTCATTTTTGCTGCTGCTGTACCTTGGCTTGCTGAAATCTGTAGTGCAGTCTAGGGAATATGTTTTTCTGTCATTTCTATACACTAAAGTCCAGTAAACAATTATGTAGTGTACTGTACTGTAGCGTCAGTCTAGGGAATACGTTTTTCTGTCATTTCTATACACTACAGTCCAGTGAACAATTATGTAGTGTACTGTACAATAGCGTCAGTCTAGGGAGTACGTTTTTCTGTCATTTCTATGCACTACAGTCCAGTGAACAATTATGTAGTGTACTATACAGTAGTGTCAGTCTAAGGAATACGTTTTTCTGTCATTTCTATGCACTACAGTCCAGTGAACAAATATGTAGTGTACTGTACAGTAGCGTCAGTCTAGGAAATACGTTTTTCTGTCATTTCTATACACTCCAGTCGAGTGAACAATTCTGTAGTGTGCAGTACAGCAGCGTCAGTCTATAAAATAAGCTTTTTCTCAGTTATATGTACCACAGTCCAGTGAAAAATGGAGTGGTTTGCGGTAAAATAGCCGTCATTTAAAGACTATGTTTTTTTCTCATTTCTATACACTACAGTCCAGTGAACTATTATATAGTGTACTGTACAGTAGCGTCAGTCTAGGGAATACGTTTTTCTGTCATTTCTATACACTACAGTCCAGTGAACAATTATGTATTGTACTGTACAGTAGTGTCAGTCTAGGTAATACGTTTTTCTGTCATTTCTATACACTACAGTCCAGTAAACAATTATGTAGTGTGCTGTACAGTAGCGTCAGTCTATAAAATATGTATTTTCTTTCAGTTATATGTACTACAGTCAAGTGAAAAATGTAGTGGTTTGCTGTAAAATAGCCGCCATTTAAAGACTACGTTTCTTTCTCATTTCTATATACAGCAGTCCAGTGAACAATTCTGTAGTGTGCTGTACAGCAGCGTCAATAAACTACGCTTTTTCTCAGTTATATGTACTACAGTCCAGTTAAAAATGTAGTGGTTTATGGTAAAATAGCCACCATTTAAAGACTATGTTTTTTCTCATTCATATATTCTACAGTCCACTGAAAAATGTAGTGGTTTGCGGTAAAATAGCCGACATTTAAAGACTATGTTTTTTTCTTATTTCTATACACCACAGTCCAGTGAACAATTATGTAGTGTACTGTACAGTAGCGTCAGTCTAGGGAATACGTTTTTCTGTCATTTCTATACACTACAGTCCAGTGAACAATTATGTAGTGTACTGTACAGTAGCGTCAGTCTAGGGAATATGTTTTTCTGTCATTTCTATACACTACAGTCCAGTGAACAATTATGTAGTGTGCTGTACAGTAGTGTCAGTCTATAAAATACGTATTTTCTTTCAGTTATATGTACTACAGTCCAGTGAAAAATGTAGTGGTTTGTGGTAAAATAGCCACCATTAAAGACTACATTTCTTTCTCATTTCTATACACTCCAGTCAACAATTCTGTAGTGTGCTGTACAGCAGCGTCAGTCAATAAAATAAGCTTTTTCTCAGTTATATGTACTACAGTCCAGTGAAAAATGGAGTGGTTTGCGGTAAAATAGCCGTCATTTAAAGACTAGGTTTTTTTCTCATTTATATATACAGCAGTCCAGTGAACAATTCTGTAGTGTGCTGTACAGCAGCGTCAGTCTATAAACTACGCTTTTTCTCAGTTATTTGTACTACAGTCCAGTTAAAAATGTAGTAGTTTACGGTAAAATAGCCATTATTTAAAGACTATGTTTTTTCTCATTTATATATACTACAGTCCACTAAAAAATGTAGTGGTTTGCGGTAAAATAGCCGCCATTTAAAGACTATGTTTTTTTTCTCATTTCTATACACTACAGTCCAGTGAACAATTATGTAGTGTACTGTACAGTAGCGTCAGTCTAGGGAATATGTTTTTCTGTCATTTCTATACACTACAGTCCAGTGAACAATTAAGTAGTGTACTGTACAATAGCGTCAGTCTAGGGAATACGTTTTTCAGTCATTTCTATACACTACAGTCCAGTGAACAATTATGTAGTGTGCTGTACAGTAGCGTCAGTCTATAAAATAAGTATTTTCTCTCAGTTATATGTACTACAGTCCAGTGAACAATTATGTAGTGTACTGTACAGTAGCGTAAGTTAAGGAATACATTTTTCTCTCTTTTCTATACACTACAGTCCAGTGAACTATTATGTAGTGTACTGTACAGTAGCGTCAGTCTAGGGAATACGTTTTTCTGTCATTTCTATACACTACAGTCCAATGAACAATTATGTATTGTACTGTACAGTAGCGTCAGTCTAGGGAATACGTTTTTCTGTCATTTCTATACACTACAGTCCAGTGAACAATTATGTATTGTGCTGTACAGTAGCGTCAGTCTATAAAATATGTATTTTCTTTCAGTTATATGTACTACAGTCAAGTGAAAAATGTAGTGGTTTGCGGTAAAATAGCCGCCATTTAAAGACTACATTTTTTTCTCATTTCTATACACTACAGTCCAGTGAACAATTATGTAGTGTACTGTACAGTAGCGTCAGTCTAGGGAATATGTTTTTTCTGTCATTTCTATACACTACAGTCCAGTGAACAATTATGTAGTTTGCTGTACAGTAGCGTCAGTCTATAAAATACTTATTTTCTTTTAGTTATATGTACAGTCATGGCCAAAAGTTTTGAGAATGACACAAATATTATATTTTCACATGATCTGCTGCCCTCTGGTTTTTAATGTGTGTTTGTCAGATGTTTTTATCACATACAGAAATATAATTGCAATCATATTATGAGTAACAAAAGCTTATATTGACAGTTAGAATGAGTTAATGCAGCAAGTCAATATTTGCAGTGTTGACCCTTCTTCTTTAGGACCTCTGCAATTCTCCCTGGCATGCTCTCAATCAACTTCTGGACCAAATCCTGACTGATAGCAGTCCATTCTTGCACAATCAATGCTTGCATTTTGTCAGAATTTGTAGGTTTTTGTTTGTCCACCCGTCTCTTGATGATTGACCACAAGTTCTCAATGGGATTAAGATCTGGGGAGTTTCCAGGCCATGGACCCAAAATCTCTATGTTTTGTTCCCTGAGCCATTTAGTTATCACTAGAGATGAGCGAGCACTAAAATGCTCGGGTGCTCGTTATTCGAGTCGAACTTTTCCCGATGCTCGGGTGCTCGTTTCGAATAACGAACCCCATTGAAGTCAATGGGAGACTCGAGCATTTTTGCGGGGGACCAAGGCTCTGCCTAGGGAAGGCTGGGTGAAAACCTGGAAACCTCAGAAAATGATGGAAACACCACGGAAATGGACAGGAAACAGCAGGGGCAGCATGCATGGATGCCTCTGAGGCTGCCTAATCCCACCATTACCCCAAATTCTCAGGCAACAGCCTGGTGGTTACCCTCATGGCAATTGTGCTCACCCAGACCAAGAAAGGCGAGGCACATGGCCATCACATGTTAGGGAAGCACCCAACTAGGTGCAACGAAGGTCCGTCACTACTCATGCTGGCACTGCAGCTAAAATCAAGTTTAGTATCTGTTCTTATCAGTTGCTGTGCCTGCTGGTGGTATAGTGGTGAGCATAGCTACTTCCCAAGCAGTTGATCTGGGTTCGATTCCCATCTATCGCAGGAGGCAATTCAGAATCAGTACAATATCTAATACGTCCCCCTACCCGGCAAAATTGTTGGAGAGAGGGCTGTAGGTGGTGGGGAAGGAGGTTTTGCTGGAAAGCCAGAGGAGTGCCCCCTGGG
>ONZH01021133.1:0-11059 GCA_900303285.1 Rhinella marina
CCGAGCATCGGGAAAAGTTTGACTCGAATAACGAGCACCCGAGCATTTTAGTGCTCGCTCATCTCTAATATATATATATATATATATATATATATATATATATATATATATATATACAGTACAGACCAAAAGTTTGGACACACCTTCTCATTCAAAGAGTTTTCTGTATTTTCATGACTATGAAAATTGTAGATTCACACTGAAGGTATCAAAACTATGAATTTACACATGTGGAATTATATACTTAACAAAAAAGTGTGAAACAACTGTAAATATGTTTTATATTCTAGGTTCTTCAAAGTAGCCACCTTTTGCTTTGATTACTGCTTTGCACACTCTTGGCATTCTCTTGATGAGCTTATAAAACTGGTCAACTAATTCTTAAAAAAACAAAAACCCTTTTATATAGATAGTGATAACTGAATAGGGCAGTATTAAATCTAATCAATTCATTCATTCATTAAATTTATTTGTTTTGTTTTATCATTTTGTTTTATCAGATATTCCAATCTCTCATCTTTTCCCTCATCTCTTTCGACCTTTGTATTTCTGTGGTTATATATTTTCAATAGTTGACATATTATAAAGATTTGTTCAAACCAAAGGGGTTAGAGTGTTTAAACGATAAATCCAATACATCTCCTTCCTGCATAGTTGCTGGAAGGAGTGTTGGATATGTTCGAGGGGAGTTACTTTTAGGCATGTGGGATCTCCTTCGTGTACTGCTGCGTAGTGGTGAGATACGCTATGAGTAACCACCTTCCATTTGATATTGGAGTGGTGTTTGTTCATGCGCTCCCTTAGAGTCTGCATAGTTCGTCCAACATAGTAGAGATCACATGAGCATTTTAGTAGATACACTACTCCTGTCGTCCCGCAATTCTTATTTTGTTATAAACATTATGGTTTAGATAATTGCGGCGTAGTGATGCTCTGTGTGTTGTGTGTGATCATGTGGCAGCACTTGCATCTAGCTTGACCACATTTGTAGGCTCCTTTTCGAAGTGCTGATTCTTTCTGTAGAAAGAAAAGTTTCTACAGAAAGAAACGTTTTATAGGGTATCCTTTCTCTTTAAAACGTGTGCCGAGCGTTTGTATTTGTTCCCTCAAAGTCTTCTCGTCTGAGCAATTTCTCCCGATGCGCTTCATTTGGCTATAGGGGACATTTACTTTCCATCTGTGATGGTTACAGCTTTTAAAATCCAGAAAACTATTAGAGTCAACACTCTTAAAATGAGTCTTTGTAGAAATAATATTGCTAGTGCTGCTTAACTGGAGATCTAGAAACACCGCCTTCTCTTTATGGTGTTCGAGAGTAAGGTGTATATTCCAATCATTAGAATTTAAGTTGCCCCAAAATTCGGGGACAGCAATAGAGATGAGCGAGCATGCTCGTCCGAGCTTGGTGCTCGTTCGAGTATTACGGTACTCGTAAGTGCTCGCTGCTCGGACGAGTATCTCGCCATGCTCGAGGAAATGGCATCTCCCGCATTTTGAATTTTTGGCGCCTATAAACTCAGCCAATCACAAGCCAGGAGACTCTGCGGTACAGATAGCATCACGTGGGGCCCTTACATATCGATAGCAGGGGTTGGCTGGCCTGATCAGGTGACCCTGGAATATACTAGTGACTGCCTGCGGTGCTCGGCTCAGATGCGGTCTGGATGTTGTTAGGGACTGAGCTGCTGCGTTTCAGGGAGAGTGTTAGGGCCTGGATTTAGTTCTCTGTTAGGCAGGAGTGATCTCAAAAGAACCCAACAGCCCTTCCAAGGGCTACAAGACATTTTTTTTGTCTCCTGGCTGGGCTGACCCTTTTTTAAATTGTTTTAGCTCAGTGATACAAATCCATTTCATACAGCAGTGTGGAACCATTCTGTGTGTCACAGTTCAGCTGTCCACTCACCACAAACCACAATCCGTATTTTCTGTCCAGGTGACCCATACTGTAAGTCACGTAATCAAATACGGTCTTTTGCTTTCACTGAGACAGCTACATTACAAAAATCTCTGTGCGACATTTGTCTGGGTTGCAGTCAAAATAGCCACAGTCAGCAGGAGCTGAGTTTGCTCTGTGATAGTTTCTGCACGTCACAATATATATATATATATATATATATATATATATATATATATAAATATTAAAAAAATAAAATATAAAAAAATAGTTTTTTTGTTGTTTTATCTCAGTGATACAAATCCATTTCATACAGATGTGTGGAACCATTTTGTGTGTCACACTGTCCAGTCACCACAAACCACAATCCGTATTTTCTGACCAGGTGACACATTCTGTACGTCACTTAATTAAAAAAGGTCTTTTGCTCTCACTTATACAGCTACATTACAAAAATCTCTGTGCGACATTTGTCTGGGTTGCAATTAAGCAGACAGAGTCTGCCTAATCTAATAGTTTCAGTGTAATTGCTCCATACTGCACGGTACATAATAACATACGTAATTTAGCTCTAACTTATCCACCTATATACAAAGCACAATCCGTATTTTCTGTCCAGGTGACACATTCTGTACGTCACTTAATTAAGAAAGGTCTTTTGCTCTCACTTATACAGCTACATTACAAAAATCTCTGTGCGACATTTGTCTGGGTTGCAATTAAGCAGACCAAGTCTGCCTCATCTAATAGTTTCAGTGTAATTGCTTCATACTGCACGGTACGTAATAACATACGTAATTTTGCTCTAACTTATCCACCTTTATTTTTTTCTTGTTCAGATTGAACAAGTTTGTGGGTTTCAGAACAGCAGGCCCATTTATTTACTTTTTTTATATAATACACTTATATACAGAAAATGTTGAACCCCAGGGCTAAGGGTCGAGGACGAGGGCGTGGGCATTATATTACTGCAGGGGGCAGAGGCCGTGGTCCTGGGCAGGGTGAGACAGTACCTGCTGATGAGGGAGCAGGGGAACGCCGCAGAGCTACACTCCCTAGCTTCGTGTCTTAACTTACAGGGACACGTGGTAGAGGACTGTTGAAACCACAACAGTGCGAACAGCTGATGTCGTGGATTGCGGACAATGCTTCAAGTCGGTCGATGAGGAGACACGGTTGTCAAACAGTTGTGAACTTGTTGTCAGTGCAGGAAGTCCGAGGGGGGAGCAGACTGATGAATCGGAGGATGACGAGGTGACTGACCCAAGCTGGGTTGATAAGCCGAGTGAAGACAGTGCTCTGAGGCGGAGGCGAGTGCTGCACCATAACAGGTTGGAAAAGGCAGTGGTGTGGCCAGAGGGAGAAGCAGGGCCAGAGCTGGTGCATCAGCAGCAACTGTTTCACGTAGTGAAGCTCCAGTGGCGAAGCCTAGATGTTCGCAAGTATGGAGAAAGTGAGGATGACTGACGGACTGTGGTGTGAAACCTGTGCCACACCAGGATCAGCAGGGGTGCCACCACTACTAGCCTAACCACCACCAGCATGTGCAGGCATATGAGTGCTAAACACCCCACTCAATGGAACCAAGGCCATTCACCTCCTGCGGGTTACACCACTGCTCCTTCCCCTGTGTCACTCGCTGTGTCTGCTAGTCAACCCGCTGCCCAGGACCCCGGCACGAGCGCCTCCCACCGGAAAACCACACCTTTGCTTCCACGATTCTCCACAGCGTCCACCAATGTTTCCCAGTGCAGCGTTCAGCTGTCTTTACAGCAGACGCTGGAGCGCAAGAGGAAATACAGTTCCACCCACCCACATGCCCAAGCCGTCAACGTCCACATCTCCAAATTGCTGAGCCTGGAGATTCTGCCCTATAGGCTGGTAGAGACCAAGGCCTTTCACAATCTCCTGGTGGTGGCTGCCCCTCGGTATTCGGTCCCCAGCCGCCACTATTTTTCCCGGTGTGCCACCCCATCCTTACACCAGCATGAGTCACAGAACATCATCCGTGCCCTGACCAATGCTGTTTCTGAGAAGGTCCACCTAACCACGGACACGTGGACAAGTGCTGCCGGGCAGGGACACTATATATCACTGACGGCACATTGGGTTAACTTGGTGGAGGCTGGGACCGAGTCTGACCCTGGGGCCGCTCATGCACTGCCCACACCGAGGATTGCGGGGCCTACCTCGGTCACGGTCTCTCAGACGTACTATGCCGCCTCATCCGACCCCTCCTTCTCCTCCACCTCCTCCTCCGAATTACCATCCGTGGGCACGGCGCCTTCAGTCGGTAGCTCTAGGCGCAGCAGCAGTGCCGTGGGTAAGCGCCAGCAGGCGGTGATCAAACTGCTGAGCTTAGGTGACAAAAGGCACACCGCCCAAGAGCTGTTACAGGGCATCATGGCGCAGACCGATCTGTGGCTGGCACCGCTGAACCTCAAGCCAGGCATGGTTGTGTGTGACAATGGGCGTCACCTGGTGGCGGCTCTGCAACTTGGCAGACTGACACATGTGCCATGCCTGGCCCACGTGTTCAATCCAATAGTTCAGCGGTTCCTCAAGACATACCCCAATCTGTCTGATTTGCTCACCAAGGTGCACCGCATCTGTGCGCATTTCTGCAAGTCGACCACAGATGCTGCCACTCTCAGGGCAGCATCGCACCGCCTACAACTGCCCGCTCATGCCCGACTGTTGTGCGACGTGCCCACAAGATGGAATTCGACATTAAACATGTTATCCAGAGTTTACCAGCAGCGCAGAGCGATTGTAGACTGCCAGATGTCAACTTCCACCAGAACTGGTAGTCAGGTCAGTCAGATTCCTCAAGTCTACAATGAGGAGTGGACGTGGATGTCTGATATCTGTCAGGTAGTGAGCAACTTTGAGGAGTCAACACAGATGGTCAGCGGCGATGCCGCCATTATCAGCCTCACCATCCCGCTGCTTTGCCTGTTGAAAAACTCACTGCTCAGCATGAAGTCGGATGCTTTGCACTTGTCACAAGAGACGGCAGAGGAAGATATGTCACTTTATAGCCAGAGCACCCTCCAGGCTGTTTCTCAGCGGGTATCAGAGGAGGGGGATGAGGATGAGGAGGAAGAGGAGGAGAATGTCGGCGAGACAGAAGAGTGTACCAGTGCTCAGTCCTTCTTAACTCTTGAGCGTGTATGGGCTGAAGAGGAGGACTTGGAGGAGGAGGAGGAAATGGAGAGTCAGGCCAGTGAGGAGAGGGAATTCTTGCGTGTTGGGACTCTGGCGCACATGGCAGACTTCATGTTAGGCAGCCTATCCCGTGACCCTCGCGTTAGAAGCATTTTTTCAAACACCGATTACTGAGTGTTCACTCTCCTGGACCCACGGTACAAGCAGAACCTTTCCACTCTCATCCCTGTAGAGGAAAGGAGTATAAGTGAATCAATATCAACAGGCCCTGGTGCACAAGCTGAAACAATCCTTCCCATCTGACGCCGCTAGCGGCAGAGAGCATGGTTCTGTGGGCCAAGTAGCGGGGAAGAGGAGGCGAGCAGGCAGCTTGTCCAGCACTGGCAGCGGAACACTCTCCAAGGCTTTTGCCAGTTTTATGTCACCCCAGCAAGACACTGTCACCTGTCCCCAGTCTATGCAGAGTAGGGGTGAGCTTTACAGAATTTTTCCGGAGTTCCACCTATAGGCCCTCTCTCTAAACACTTTTTCTTTGCACCTAGTTGGGTGCTTCCTTAACATGTGATGGGTATGTGCCTCGCCTTTCTTGGTCTGGGTGAGCACAATTGCCATGAGGGTAACCACCAGGCTGTTGACCGAGAATTTGAGTTAGTGGTGGGATTAGGCAGCCTCAGACGCATCCATACATGCTGCCCCTGCTGTTTCCTGTCCATTTCCATGGTGTTTCCATCATTTTCTGATGTTTCCAGGTTTTCACCCAGCCTTCCCTAGGCAAATCCTTGGTACCCTGCAATAATGCTCAAGTCTCCCATTGACTTCAATGGGGTTCTTTACTTGAAACATCCTGCTACAGAAAGATTCAGCACTTCGAAAAGGAGCCTACAAATGTGGTCATTCTAGATGCAAGTGCTGCCACGTGATCACACACAACACACAGAGCATCACTACCCCACAATTATCTAAACCATATAATTTACAACACAATATGAATTGTGGGACGACAGAAGTAGTGTATCTAACTAAAATGCTCATGTGCTCTCTACTATGTTGGACGCACTACGCAGACCCTAAGTGAGCGCATGAACGAACACCGCTCCAATATCAAACGGAAGGTTGTTACTCATAGCGTATCTCGCCACTACGCAGCAGTACACGAAGGGGATCCTACATGCCTAAAAGTAACTCCCCTCGAACATATCCAACACTCCTTCCAGCAACTATGCAGGATGGAGATGTATTTGATTTATCGTTTAAACACTCTAACCCCTTTTGGTTTGAACAAATCTTTAGAATATGTCAACTATTGAAAATATATAACCACAGAAATACAAAGGTAGAAAGAGATGAGGGAAAAGATGAGAGATTGGAATATCTGATAAAACCAAATGATAAAACAAAACAAATAAATTTAATGAATGAATTGATTTGATTTAATACTGTACTTAATACTTTAATTCAGTTACCACTATCTATATAAAATGTTTTTTGTTTTTTTTTTTATAATTAGTTGACCATTTTTATTAGACCATTCATAGGAATATAGAAGCGTATATATATATATATATATATATATATATATATAAACAATATATTTATTTATTTATTTTACGTCCAGAATGTGGTACTATATATAACTGCTACATTCCCCCAAAGAAAATAGAGAACAAAACCTAAAGCATCTTCTATGTGTCCACTGACACTACTTCTGGTGTCAGGGACAAGAAGAACCCCCACGCTCTGAGATCGAGTCAAACACGATCTTTGCATAAGGGAGGTAACTCTCTGGACCCGGAAGAAAAAGTAATGAAGAGTGCTCATGAGAACCAGGAAGGAGTGGGCCCGATGCGTTCCACAGTGGAACGCATCGGCTCCAGAGATGACGGAGGGCGGGAGGCCAGCACCTGGCTGAAGTCCATTTGCAAAACGGGTGGGAAAGAGTCCACTCCATAGGTATTCAAAGGTACATATTACTATTGTATGTCTTATGGTATTATACGTTATATGCTCCTGAGGAAGAGAGAGTCATAGAGACCCCCGAAACGCGTTGAGCTGGATATTTTATACTTTGACTGATTAAAGAGTTGGAAAGAAACCCTGCAGCATCCTGTGGTTGCCTTCACGTCTTAAGATTCTACATGCGATCCAGGCCAGGGGGGTAAAGGTACTACTGGTGTCTTGAGCTTATCCGGTATACCACCCCCTAGCGAAGTGAGTTTAACTAATATTGATTACTTTTTTTGGTATCTGATGCTATAATTCCAAACCTTTAATATGCCCCATATTTATATTATTTATACTATGTAAGAACTAATGGTGGCTCTCTGACATATATCTACATATACAGTAGATTGTATTTGTATTTATATATACCTATTTATTGACTGTATATGGCCTTTATGTGTACCTGGTAAGGACCAAAACTGGACTACCGAGTCATTGATTTAATAATTTAACCACGTAATCCATATAACTTTTTAATTATTTATTCATTTATTATCGATTTTAACATCTTAATAAGATCAACACTAACTACAAACATTCAGAGATTGGCGCTACTATTAGGGGGTACTTTTTTGAGGATTAAGGGTGGTCAATCGAGTTGGTCCTGAATTTGACCAATCTCTGATGTGACCACTCTCATCTCTCTTATTGCTGGCTTCTTTACTGGAAAAGTTGTTTTCATGGTGTTACCCCTTAAAGCAGCCTCTCCATTACGTTGATAAGCATTTCATAGTCTATTTTTTTGATCATATACTTAACAACTTATCAAAACATCTCCCCCCACTGGCGCCTCTACCTAACCTCTCTTTAACAGGGATTGGTGTAACTCTTTTTTTTATTTTTTACATAACCATGATGAATCGGGGAGGATACCCTCCTCCCTTGCTTGGAGAGGAAGGGGCAGACTCTGGATGGAGTTTTTTGAAACAAGACTTACCTGATTTACCAGGAAGAATACTAAGGGAACTTATCCTTATACTGAAAAAACAAGATATGGAAAAAATAAGGAATGTGGTCATTGATAAGTGGTGGAAGGCTGAAAACAATGAAAGCTGCAAGAAACATATATCACAAAATGAAAATATTTTAGACCTAACAAGGAACTGTGTCCGGGACCTAATTGATAGTTATTTTCTCTCTATTTATAGGAAATTGGGACTAATCCCCAGAGGCCTCAGATTAGCTCTGAAACCTACCTTTGGGGATGATAATGTATTTGTAGACAATTGGTTGTCTATTAGTGATGACTGTTCAAGAGGATTTATTGATATATTAATACAAAAACGAGAAAGTTTGTGTCATGATTCAATTTTGAAACTTAAACAGCTCCTGTGCTATTGGGTAAAAGACCCTCATTCGGTCCCGGCCCTTTTCCACAGGAGGAGATCTTTGAGAATATTTGAATATAATGAAGTTCAAAATAAATGCTCAAAAATTCTTAGGGATTTACAGTATTATAAAGAAAATAGAATAAGGGTTTGGCAGAGGAAAATGAAAACAACACAAAAATACATAGGAAATACTCAGGATTTCCTTGAAAATGGAAACAGAGGAGGGAAACAAAAGCCTGCCTTGGAACATGTCTCTACTAGAGAGGAGCGAGCATGCTCGTCCGAGCTTGGTGCTCGTTCGAGTATTACGGGACTCGTAAGTGCTCGCTGCTCGGACGAGTAGGAAATGGCATCTCCCGCATTTTGAATTTTTGGCGCCTATAAACTCAGCCAATCACAAGCCAGGAGACTCTGCGGTACACCCAGCATCACGTGGGGCCCTTACATGTCGATAGCAGGGGTTGGCTGGCCTGATCAGGTGACCCTGGAATATACTAGTGACTGCCCGCGGTGCTCGGCTCAGATGCTGTCTGGATGTGGTTAGGGACAGATCTCCTGCGTTTCAGGGAGAGTGTTAGGGCCTGGATTTTGTTCTCTGTTAGGCAGGAGTGATATCAAAAGAACCCAACAGCCCTTCTAAGGGCTACAAGACACTTTTTTTTGTCTCCTGGCTGGGCTGGATGGCACTAGTAGTGCAGCTATCGCCATATAGAACAATTTTTTTTATATTGTTTTATCTCAGTGATACAAATCCATTTCATACAGCTGTGTGGAAACAATCTGTGTGTCACAGTTCAGCTGTCCACTCACCACAAACCGTATTGGATTGGACAGGTGACCCATACTGTACGTCACGTAATCAAATACGGTCTTTTGCTTTCACTGATACAGCTACATTAGAAAAATCTGGGTGCAACATTTTTCTGGGTTGCTGTCAAAATAGCCACAGTCAGCAGGGGCTGAGTTTGCTCTCTGATAGATTCTGCACGTCACATTAAAAAAAAATATATATATAAAAAAAAAATATATATAAAAAAATTGTTTTTGTTGTTTTATCTCAGTGATACAAATCCATTTCATACAGCTGTGTGGAACCATTCTGTGTGTCACAGTTCAGCTGTCCAGTCACCACAAACCACAATCCGTATTTTCTGTCCAGGTGACACATTCTGTATGTCACGTAATTAAAAGGTCTTTTGCGGTCACTGCTACAGCTACATTACAAAAATCTCTGTGCGACATTTGTCTGGGTTGCACTTAAGCAGACCAAGTCTGCCTAATCTAATAGTTTCAGTGTAATTGCTCCATACTGCACGGTACTAGAGATGAGCAGGCATGCTCGTCCGAGCTTGGTGCTCGTTCGAGTATTACGATACTCGTAAGTGCTCGCTGCTCGGACAAGTATTTCGCCATGCTCGAGGAAATGGCATCTCCCGCATTTTGAATTTTTGGCGCCTATAAACTCAGCCAATCACAAGCCAGGAGACTCTGCGGTACACCCAGCATCACGTGGGGCCCTTACATGTCGATAGCAGGGGTTGGCTGGCCTGATCAGGTGACCCTGGAATATACTAGTGACTGCCTGCGGTGCTCGGCTCAGATGCTGTCTGGATGTTGTTAGGAATGAACGGAAAGATGTGTAGATCCCATGGCGCAAGGATATCATATCATATATGTACCTGAAGAAGGGGTTCTTGACCCCGAAACGCGTTGTACTCTTTTATTACGAATAAAAAAGAAAAAAGATATTATACTCACCTCGACTGGTTCCTTGCGCCGTGGGATCTACACATCTTTCCGTTCAAGGCTTATTCATCTTCTGTGGGGTCTCCAGGCGCCTCGTGTCTGAAGTTGATTACGATCCCGGGCTGCATACCATCATCTTCAAGGGAGTTGATTCTCCCCACAACAAGTTTACAGTAGTGTTGTGCCTATTGCATGCACAACCTGACAAGGTGAGCCTCCCTTTGTATTAATTATTACGTATTAACCGTACGTTATTACCCTATGCTGCGCTCTCTCCCGTGTTTCATAGAAATACGTTGCCTGTAAAAAATCCATGGATGTTGTTAGGAACAGAGCTTCTGCGTTTCAGGGAGAGTGTTAGGGCCTGGATTTAGTTCTCTGTTAGGCAGGAGTGATCTCAAAAGAACCCAACAGCCCTTCTAAGGGCTACAAGACATTTTTTTTATCTCCTGGCTGGGCTGGCTGGCACTAGTAGTGCAGCTATCGCCATATATAACCCTTTTTTTTGTTATTGTTTTATCTCAGTGATACAAATCCATTTCATACAGCAGTGTGGAACCATTCTGTGTGTCACAGTTCAGCTGTCCACTCACCACAAACCACAATCCGTATTTTCTGTCCAGGTGACCCATACTGTACGTCACGTAATCAAATATGGTCTTTTGCTTTCACGGATACAGCTACATTACAAAAATCTCTGTGCGACATTTGTCTGGGTTGCAGTCAAAATAGCCACTGTCAGCAGGGGCTGAGTTTGCTCTGATAGTTTCTGCACGTCACGTTAAAAAAAAATGTATATATAAAAAAAAATGTATTAAAAAAATAATATTAAAACAAATAGTTTTTTTGTTGTTTTATCTCAGTGATACAAATCCATTTCACACAGCTGTGTGTAACCATTCTGTGTGTCACAGTTCAG
>ONZH01021134.1:0-66837 GCA_900303285.1 Rhinella marina
CAGTTTGATGTCCTAACCGAGTGCAGCGCCCAACCCAATGGATGTATGCTTTTGTGTTTTTTTTGTGCTGTCACCAACCGGATTGCGGATAGATACGGCCCCATTCACTTACGCTCGTGTGAATGGGGCCTAAGTTTCTGGGTCAAGCAAGGGCACAGAAAGTAATTAATTGCCTGGACTTATCTATTAAAGCGGGTAGGGGAAAAACCCCTGATGGGGTATGGGAGTGACCTTCCCGCCCTCTCTTTGGTCACTCCCAAAAAACCTCACCCTATGGGTACCTACACATGGAGCTGCGGGTCTGCTGAGTAAAATCCACAGGGCATTTTTATACCGTTCACCAAACGGCGTTCAGTACTATGGTGCCGTCCGGACATACGCAGTTCTGCGCTGAACTGGGTATTTGCGTCCAGCCACATAGTACTGAAGGTGGCAAAAAATCAGCGAACGATGCGCTGTGGATTTTAGGCAGCAGAGAACCCCAAAAAAGCATCCCATTGTAAAGGCACCCGTAAATAAGGCAAATTAACCTGCCTTTCAGCAACTGTTTGTTGCTGTAACTAACTGTGAAGGTTTTTTATATCACAGCTGAAGGACAGCAGCCTCCGTGATATATACCCCATAGACAGCCTTATTCCACGCGTGACTGCATGAGAGGCGTGAAATCATTCGCACAGAGAAGAACCCCATCGGGATTTGCAGTGCGAGATTTTACTACTCTCATGATATCAACAAAATACCTCAAGAACAGTTAGTACCCACTCACAAAACGGTGAGTAGTGTTCCTTGGCACGGGTGCCAGGGATAGAACCCCACGGCTATAGTTCACAAAAGGTGAAATTCCCCCCACTTTGTGAAGCATAGTCGTGGAGATTATTTTAGGGATGGTACTGTTCTTGGGGTATGGGTTGAACGGAGCACCGGTGTGAGGCATTAAGCTGGTGTGGAGATGTTAAATGGCCAACACACCATGGGCATTAAATTTGGAGATGGGGTTCTGTTTATTTAAATGTATCCGAATTAAGTAGGGGATTTTTAAGGTGATTTTTTTTTAATTTGGGGTCTAATGGGGGAAACTTTACTTAATAAGTTAAATTACGGATTTTTGCGTTGGGCACATATTTGGGATCTTAAGGTCATTTTCTTGGACACACGGATTGCCATGCAAGATGGGTGACTGATGACTTTCATTCACATCAGGCAGGGGGGTGGTATAATCCAATGTAATCCAGCCACGATTCATCTTTATAAAAGTCAGCATCTCAACACTGTGGCAAGAGAGCCTCGTTCTTTGCGGTGTTACAATGTTACCCGCCACACTGAACACCCTCTCTGACGCGACACTACTGGCTGGGCAGGACAGCAGAGCCAAAGAAAACTCTGCCAGTTGAGGCCAAATGTCCAGTTTCTCTGCCCAGTACTGCATGGGGTCGGTGACACTTTGGGGCAGGGTACAATCCAGGTAGGCAGTGACCTGGTGGGTGAGCTCATGCTGGTCCTCGCCATGAGTCTGGTGTTGTGTCCCCTCTTCAGCAGCTGGCAACATGAAATCGCTCATCAGCGATTGGAGGCTGTAGCGACTTCTCACGCCTCCACTAGTGGTGGTGGTAGTGGAGCGCGCTGATTCCCCCCGAGCGGATGTTGTCTGGGAACCTGGCTGGTCTCGCTGGTACGTGGAGAGCAGCTGTCTGGTGAGTAGGTCCCGGTAGTACCCCAGTTTTGCCTCCCTCTCTGATGGTGGAAAAAATTCAGCCATTTTGCGGCGGAAGCGAGGGTCCACCAGGGTGGCCAGCCAGTATTGGTCCCTCTGGAAGATGTCCACAATCCGGCTGTCACTCCTCAGACACTCCCGCAGGCACCTTGCCATCTGCACCAAGGACAATAAGCGCTTCTCCTCTACACTGTCCTCGGTATAGTTCCAGGGTCTGCTGGGGTCTTCCTCCGCTTCCTCTACCACCTCATCCTCCATCTCCTCCTGTGATTGAGAGGCAGAGAAGCCAGGTGGCGGTGTGTGGAATGGCTGGGCATGGACATCTTCCTCCTCCTCACCCTCCATCTGCACTTCATCCATCTCTGGGCTCAAGGCGATGTTCAGCCTTGGAGTGCTGGCCTGGGAATCCTCGCTGATGATGCTTTTCAGCGCACTTTCCAGAACATGGACGAGTGGGATGATGTTGTTGATCCCATAGTCATTTCCTGCTTACAAACAAAGTCGTATCCTCAAAAGGGATCAACAATTGGCAGACTTCACGCATCATCTGCCAGTGTGTGACTTCGAAGTCGCATTGTGGCGTGAAGCTGCCTGATTGCCCCATGAGGTAGTCTGTAACGGCTGACCTTTGCTCGTACAGGCGGTCCAGCATATGGAGGGCAGAATTCCAGCGTGTTGGCACATTGCAGATTAGCCGATGTTGGGGCAGACTGAGCTGTCTCTGGATCCTTAGCAGGGTGTTCCTTGCAGTGTAGGATTGGCTGAAGTTTTTGCACACTCTGCGTGACATCCTCATAAGGTCTTGTAGTGCAGGAAATGATCTAAGAAACCTGTGCACTATGAGGTTTATCACATGTGCCATACAAGGTGCATGACTCAGCCCTCCCTGCTGCACTGCAGAGACAATGTTCCTCCCATTGTCTGCTACCACACTTCCCACCGTTAGTTGACGTGGGGTCAGCCATTGATCTACCTCCTCCCTGATGGTCCGGAGGAACTCCTGCCCACTGTGTCTCCTTTCACCCAGGCTCACCAAATGGAGGACAGCCAGAGAGCACCGGGCCTGACATCGGTGGTAAGACACCGGGGCAGGTTGGAATGCAGTAGAAGCGGCAGATGTTTGCAAGGTGGTGGAGGCAGAACTTGTGCTTTCCGCTGCTGGCCCCCTAAAGCACCGTGGAGGTGACAGTGGCAAGAATGGGCCAACTTCCTGATGGTCTTCTGGGAGGATGTTGACCCAATGGGCAGTAACAGACATGTACTGCCCTTGGCCATAATTTGAGGACCAGACATCAGCACTCAGGTGCACACTCTTGGACACCGAGAGTCCCAATGAGTCGCCCACCTTTTTCTGCACATAATTGTTCAGTGATGGGACAACTTTTCCAGAGATGTAGTGGCGGCTGAGGACTCGCCATCTGGGGTGCGCACACACCATAAAATCCCTGAAAGGCTGGGAGTCCACGAGGTTGTAGGGCAGGGACTGAAGCACAAGCAGCTTAACCAGGTGTCCGGTCAGTTTCTGGGCCATGGGATGGCTGCTGGAATACACCTGACGTCTGCCCATGGACTCAGTCACGGATTGCTGCCTCATTAGCAGTGTACATGGCAGCAACACTGTGCTGCTGCTGCTGGCAACTGAGGCTGACGAGCCCTGAGTTCCAATGAGAGGATGCTGCATGATGGGATCTGCAGTGTATGGTGCATCCTGACAGGAGGTGGTATTGGGGTCACGGTTCTTCCAGGCCTGGAACATCCATATGCTTTCGCATGGATGTTGTCCCAAGATTATCACCCCTACCACGACTGACCCTCTCATTGCACAGCAGGCACAAAGCAATATGCTTATCTGTCCCCAGGCAGAAGAACTGCCAGACGACTGAGGACCGTGGTTTGCTGACATCCACGGGGGGTCTTGCTGGCTGTTGACTGCCACTGCTGACTGAGGGTGCCCTCTCAGGACAAAGGCTTTGAGAGGGTGATCTCTGCCTGGTAGCTTCTCTTCTACCCCTCCCTCTTGTGCCTCGGTTGCTTGCAAAAGTGGGATGTTGCTGCGTCGGTGGCACCTCTATTTCCTCCACCGATGATGCTGAGGATAATGCTGCTTGAGGGCGCCACGTCCGATCAGCGACATCATCATCAAACTCTGCACCACTGCTACTTTCCTCCGGTGGCTGGGACAGGATATCAGGTGTGGCACTGGATGCCCCTCCCTGGCTCTGTTGACTACTTACAGCCTACACCTCCTCTGGAGTCTCAGTACGTTCCACACACTGACTTTGGTGGACTTCCTCCTCCTCATCACTAAAAAGTGGTAGAGACTCCAAGGGCAGATCAAGGTTTGCAAAGAGTTTCCTGGCAGAAGGTGCCCCAAAGGAGAGTGGCATTCTAATAACAGGGGACGGGGCAGAGGACTCTTGCTGACCGTCCCATGTAAGGGTGGTGTCGGATGATCCAGCCGATGCTTGACTCCTTGTTTGGGAGCTTTGGGCGGTGGAACTGAAGGATTGGGTAAGCCAATCTAGAACCGCTGGCTGTGTGGTTCTTACTTGACCAGTGGCCGTCAGGGGTAGCCCCGGCTGCCACCGGGCCTGGTGCTGCCACTTCTCCTACCCTCACCGCCTCCTGTTGCACTCCTTGCCTGGGAAGTGCTGGAAGTAGGACGCTTGGACATATTTTTATTGTGTGGGGGAAAATTTAATGATGTCTTTTTTTTATACTTTTTTAAACTTATTTTTTTTTTATAACTATTTTTTATCTTTTTTTTAACTTATTTTATAACTTTTTAATTTTTTTTTTTAACTTTGTTTATAACTTTTTTGGAGTTTTTTTTAAACTGTTTTTGTTGTGGCTAAACGGGGTTGACGGCACCCAGCTCAGCAGCAACGTGTAGCGTGTACGGTCACGGAACAGGAATGCTACCTGTCCTGACTCTTTTCTCTCACTATGTTTTTTTTCTCACCCTATCTCTCCCTAGATGTCACAATTTTTTTATTTATATGACTTCCTCTACCTATCTCTACCTATCTCTTGCTTTCTCAGCCTCTTTCCCTATCTATCACCTTAACTTCTATATCTAGCTTTCTCTTCCTCTCTCCTGCTTCTCTCACTAACCCTTTCTATTTCTTCTCTATCTCTCCCTGTATCTATCTACTTGTTTGACTATCTATCTATCTATCTATCTATCTATCTATCTATCTATCTATCTATCTATCTATTTTCCCTCTCTATCTATGGAGCTCCTTTCTCTTGGATGTCTGAAGACGCACTGACAAAATGTCGGCGCGCTCATGCACTTCCGGGGCTGTGTGGGTGACGTCACACATCTTGTTTTTCACAGAAAACCAGGATACAAGGGATTATAGGAGTAATAATCCCTTGTATCCTGGTCTATTCTGTGAAAAAAGTACATTTTTGCGTCGCCGTTTTTTTTTTACCAGATTCGTTACGAATCTGGTTTGTTATGGTTCGGTTCGCTCAAAATAACGGCGACGCAAAATATACGCATATTTGAGAATGTTCGCTAATGTGTACGCATTTTATGAATTCATACGCATTAGCGTACATTCTCAATAAATATGCGTATATTTTGCGTCGCCGTTATTTTAACCGGATTCGTTACGAACTTTTTAAAAATTCGGTTCGGTGACTAACCGAACTTTAGGGAAAGTTCGTAACGAATCTGGTTGAATGTCAAACAGAAGTTAAGATTCCCCAAAATCTTCAAATGGAATGCTCACCTGATAGTGTTGAGCGAAGTGAAGCTTTCGAAACGGAATTCGAAAAAAGCCTAGGAATGCAAGATCACCCATAATGCCGTGCAGCCAGTCAATCCGCAGATAGCCATCCCTTGTGATGTCACAGCCCTATAAAACCTTGATCCGCGTGGTCACTACCATTTCACTGTGAGATGAGCATACGGAGAGACGTGACAAGTATTCATGACATTTACTATAAAATTTGGTACCATTTTCTATACTTCATAAGGCATGCCCTGTTGTTGGCCAAGTCTTTTGTGCTGTCCTTATAGAGATCTCCTCTATAAAATGGCTACTAATAGAGTGTCTTGTGAAATCACCTCCATGTGATGTCTCCTCTGTTCAAATACTCTGCACCTGCACTGTTGAGAGTTTAGTGCAGGGGCAGTGTATTTGAATGCAGGAGATAACACATGGAGGTGATTTGCATGGTCACATGACACTCTATTAGTAGCCATTTTATGGACAAGATCAGTGGCGTAACTACAACTAGCTGGGCCCCACAGCAAATTTTTGAATGGGGCCCCCCCAGAAACTTCCTCGCAACCCCGAACTCACATGCAACCCTCACTCTTGTGGCTAGTCAAGACTGAGCTCTCCCAGACAAGGCCTGACAGCCGCTCCATCCGCTTTCTATAGTGTCACTGTATATAATGTCATTGTATAATACTGTTGAGGGAGGCCTGACAATAAAATCTTTTAGTCTCCCTCCTGAGGGGGCCCCTTGTGGGTCTGGGCCCCAAAGCAGCTGCTTCCCCTGCTTCCCCTATTGCTACGCCCCTGGACAAGATCTATATGAGTAACCAGAAAGTTATGAACCCCTTTAAATAAGAAACCACACCCTCTGTATACTGTACATCATAATAATTTTGTTCGGAGCTTTTTTTTGTTAATATCATGATCTTAGTATTCTTTCTTTCCTTTAGTTTCTAATTATCAAGTATTCTCTGGGACAACTGTACAAATGAAATGTTATTTTGTGCAATCTACCGTTATTTTTGGAAATGATTTTCTTTGCTGGTTCGATTTGATATTTCATTATGGAGAAGTATCATAACTTTGCGTGACCTCTAAAAAGTTGTGTCCTGAAGCAGCATCAGAAAGCTTTTCTATGAACGTTTTTCTTCTCTGTACTGTAGTTGACTAGGATAACATTTTCTCAGAAGACATTGTTCTCTGTAGTGTTTTTGTTATTTTTTTAGCAGCTTTATTTCAAGAAAGTTGTTTCACAGTTTCTGCGAATCAAATCCACATTATTTTTATAGATTACATATTCCACTTGTACTAAAATATTGCCCATGCCTAATTTCTAAATGATTTTTTATCTAATATATCATCACCAAGAACAAGTATATACTATTTATTCAAGTAGAGAACAGTTATTTACTATTAAGGGTTGGCAATATGAAAGATAAATTTGGAAATATTCCCAGGCCCACTTGCAAATGGGGTCACCATTTTCTTTTCCAACTTATTTAATCACTGACTGAGCCTCTTGGGTTCTGCTCTACTTGTACCCAGTTAAATATCAGAGAGAGGAAATCACAGTAATGAACATGGGAATTGTAATGGCACAAGGTTCAGTACATGAACAATTTTTTTTCTTTTTCTTTTTTATGTATTAAACTGGTTTAAAAAAAATCTCACACATTAGGCTTAAAGAGGTTTTTCCCACAATTGATTTTATCACCTTTCCTTATAATAGATTAAATATTTGAAATCTGAGTGGACCCATGGTCATGTGTGTGATGCTGCATTTATGGACTGATGGAGACAACCAAGCAAATCAGCCAGCTGTTCCCATCAGCTCCATAGCTATTGAAGGAATAGTTGTGGTACCGTATGTGCTTCTACTCCATTCAAACTTCTCCCATGCAGTGAGAAGTAAAGGGTGGCTAAGAACCCCCGATCTACTGATCAGTTGAGGTACCAGCAGTAGAGTCCCCCAGCAGTCTGACATTTATCACCTTCTATTGACCATGGACTAAAAGAATTTGGCACAGAAACAAAACTTCAGGTGAACAATGGACATCATGTATTTGTATGGAGGTGGCTAACAGATTATTAGGGCATTACAAACTTTTCATTATTTCTGGCATTTACAGTATAAAGTTCCAAGATATGCAGCAGCATTCTTACAGACATTAACTTCATTTGCTGTCTCCAGTGAGGTTCACAATCTAAATCCTCTATCAGTATGTATCCGGAGAGTGGCAGAAACCGGAATAAAAACCCACATAAAGACAGAGAGTTCCATCCAGATTGTGTAACAAGACTTGTGGAGGGTCTTTTCAGATAACTTTATGCTGTGGTATTCTTCTATAATTTCTAATTTAAGTTTATGAATGAATTGCCATAAGTCTGCACTAAAGGTCCATCTGAGTGTTAGCAGTTTGGGGTATATCCATTCACAGTCTGGCACTCTGTACTGCCAGTGTCAGAATGTGCAAGTACATACCACCAACTGGACATTGACATAATTGAGCTATAAAAATTTATTTGCTAAAAAATATGTTCATTTTAGCAATAGGAAAATAAGTACATCATAAATTATGATTAATTAATTAATTAATTATTCTTCAGTATGGCCCAGATGTGGTCAATACATTTCTTATTGGCCACACAAAATACAAAAAAAATTATTCTGGCATTGTTTTTTAATTGTATTGTTATAGAATGGAGAATAAGTAACATAATCGTGTTATAGTTAAGGTCAATATGGACATGGTAGTATTTTTTTCAGATTTTCCAATAATATTGGATTTGATAAAGGAAAAGTAAAATGTTTAAGCTATAAATGTTTTTACATTTTTCAAAAACATTTTTTAACTTATTTCAACATTCTATGTCATGATGTGTCATGATGATGTCATGAGTGAAATATATTTTACCTACAATGCAGGATCTAATTGACTTCTGTATACTGAAGACCCAAAGACTAGAAATTTAGGCTTGTGGCTTCCATGGCAACCATCAACTTCCCGTGATCCTGTCATGGTTGTAGTCAATAGGGTGCAAAGAGAGCCACTTTCCTTTGTTGAACTCTTAAATGCTACAATTGCTATTGACTGAGGCATCAAGGGGTTAAACAACTGGGAACAGGGCTAAATCCATACCTGTATGGTGTTCTGCATTAGGTGCCATCCTGCTGTTCCATACCTATATAGTACAGAGTATGAAAGGATGAAATCACTAGACAAGAATCTTGAGAAGAGTCCAAAGGCAGTCAGTCCCTGTGTTTGCCTTGGTCAGTTCTGCAAACTTTGTATAGAGCAGGAGGGCCTGCTCAATTCCACTCCATTCAAACTCCTTGTACAATGGATTCTTGTTATAGCATCAGTGGTGGGTCTCAGAAGTGTAGGACTCAGTCTTAGTCAGGGAGAGCTGCTGCAAATAGGGACAGATATTGTAGGGATAGGATTTGGCTAGGCAGGGCTAGTTGTTCTGTTCAAAAGACCCAAAAGTCCTTTTAAGGACTATTGTTTCATCTGGCTGCAAGATATATATATTTTTGGGGCAAAAATTGTGCATAATTGCCTGACCTTAACACCACCTGCGCAGCATCTGCTGTATAACGTTTGTGCATCCTAAATACCTGTGACATACGGTGTATTTTTTTTTCTGCCACTAATCAAGGCGACATTACCTGCGCAGCGTCTGCAGTATAACGTTTGCGCTTCCTAAATACCTGTGACATCCACTGTAATTTTTTCTGCCGCTAATCACGGCGACATTCCCTGCGCTGCGTCTGCTGTATAACATTTGCCCATTCTAAATATTTCTGACATTCGGTCTAATTTTTTCTGACGTTAGTGACGGCGATATTCCCTGCGCTACGTCTGCTGTATAACGTTTGAACATGCTAAATACCTGTGACATTCAGTATAATTTTTTCTGCCATTAGTAACGGCTATATTACCTGCACTACATCTGCTGTATAACGTTTGAACATCCTAAATACCTGTGACATTCAGTGTAATTTCTTAACAATTTTTCTTCTTTCCTCGATTTTATCTTCGGTTTTGGGCGTATTATTGTCATTTAGTAAAAGTGGCACAATACTCGGACAACATCGTTCCTAGCAGTGACTTGGGAGTCCAAGATGCATCCAGACATCCTCCCCATGCTGTTCCCAAACCATTTCAGTGGTGTTTCCATCATTTTCTGACCTTTCCCTGTGAACCAGACACCCTCCCCTCTTCAGAGCAGGGGTGCCTGGTTTAGTGCTCTGGTTCTCCCATTGACTTCCATTGTGCTTGGGTGCTCTGTAGAGCACTCGAGCATCACCAAGTGTTCTACCCGAGCACCAGAGCACCCGAGCACTTTGGTGCTCGATCAACACTAGTAATGATAAAAAAAAAACTTGATTTAAACAATAGGTCATTTTCTGATGACATTCTCTTTAAAGGGAGTCTGTCTCAAAAAGTTCACTAATATAACTACTGGTCATCAGAACTTTGAAAAAGTATTATAACCATACCTTTATATAATCTGGGTGTTTATTCCATGTCCAGGAAAAGCACTATGAAAACCATCTCACAATTGCCTGGCTGGGTAGCCTTTTTTGTCGCAACATCTGCAGAGAGGGAGGAAGCCTGGGGATGTTAGGGGCGAAGAAGACGATGGGAAGGTTGTCAGGCTTGGAAACTTTGGGAAAAAGGAAAGGCCACCCAGCTGAGCACTTGGGAGTCCTTTTTTATAGTATAATACATGCTTTTCCTGGACATGGAATAAACATCCAGATGACATAAAGGTATGGTTATAATGCTAAACATTTTGATGGTCATTGCGGGTAGTTATATTAGTGACATTTACCTGACAGACTATTTTTAATTGTGCTACAATGGTAATAATTTTCTCACAGAAAATGATTGGTGCCTATAAACATACCGTATCTATATTCATTATTGCTACAATTATATTATTTAGGCAAAAATATACAATCCAAATGCTAAAAATGTGTACAATGGTTTACATTAGAGATTTCATAACCCAATAACTAAACACACATAACTATAGTGGGTGCATAGGTTGCAGTAGATCTTGAGGCATGATGCCTGACAGGGCTGACAGGTTTTTCCACCACATAAGAGAAAAGCAGAAGTCTAAGGCTAAATGCACACAAAAAAATAATATCTTTGTGTTTAAGTAACAACTGCATTAGGTAGAGTATCCTTCGGGGCAAAAAAAAACGGCCAGTTGCAAATGAGTCACAAACATTTATTTCTTTCAGTATACATACAACGAGTTTCGGGGATATGAGTTCCCCTTCTTCAGGTAAATAAGGCTGTATAACAAACAAACATGAATATATATACACTAACCACTTAACCCCTAGGAGGCGCCAAAAGGGGTCAGTGGGAGGATCCCCAAATTTTCAAAAGGTTGTCCCACAGTCAAATATAACACAGAATAGGTGCATAATAGTTGGAGAAGGATAGCAGCCATATAGTTATAATACAGTTGTATGAGCAGAGTGATTATTAGGGTTAATGAAAGAGCGCAGTTAGCACGATGGCCTTTATTTCGCCATCTTTCCCAGTTTCTGATTTAGAAGCAGATTCTCTGATCACTATCCATGCCGTGTCACCCACCCAATCACCTACAACATCCAAAAGTGATTTTCCCTCTCTCCACGGCCTAATGGCAACCCAAACAATCCGATCAGGTATCTGGGGATTTTCTTGATAACACTGCTACTTCCACTATGGGCTTGGCCTCTTTTTTATCCCTACCCCCTGTCCTAAACCTTATATCAGTTTACCTCGTACTAAAGAGTCCGAACACAGTCATGACCACCAATTACTTTCACCCCTTAGGCCCGAGGCCACCAAAAGAAAAAATACAGAAGAGGGTGTAGAGGGGGTAAAAGCCAAAAGAAAAATATAAAACCACCCACACCACTCCACAAGAAATATTCAATCTCTCATCTCATATACTGTCTAAAGAGGGACACTCCCTCCTTTCTAAAGGTCTATTCTTTTGTCCTTCCACCCTGACAAGTGATTTTGATCTTTTTTTAGACCTTCGACACTTCACAAAAACTCACCCTCAAACGGCATTTTAGTATTCTGGAGAAATCTTCCAACCAGGAAGATAAAAATGCTCCACCTGACCCTCTCGAAGCATACCAGGGGTCCTATCTACACATGGGCCTGAAACCACCATCTATTTTCTACTCTGTACAACATAAGGGCAATTTTATCGACACCTTCTACAACAAGGTAATGGATGACTTCCGGAGTCTGCAATTTGGCCCCATTCCCAATAATAATCTTAGTAAGCAGGAAAGAGGAGCAATTAAAAACCTACAGCAAATCACCAGCCTTATTATACACAGTGCTGATAAAAGAGGGGGAATTGTGATCCAGGACAGATGTGATTATGTTAACCCTTTCAACCCTGGGGCAGTTTTCACCTTCCTGCCCAGGCCATTTTTTGCAAATCTGACATGTGGCACTTTATGTGGTGATAACTGTGTTTACTTATCCAGGCCATTCTGAGATTGTTTTCTCGTCACATATTGTTCTTCACGACAGTGGCAAATTTGGGTCAAAATATTTGATTTTTATTTATGAAAAAATACCAAATTTAAAAAATTTGAAAAATTTGCAAATTTCCAAATTTCACTTTTTCTACTTTTAAACTATAGTAATACCTCCAAAAATAGTTATCACTTTACGTTCCCCATATGTCTACATCATGTTTGGATTATTTTGAAAATGACATTTTATTTTTTTGGGATGTTAGAAGGCTTAGAAGTTTAGAAGCAAAAGAAAATTTCCAAAACCCACTTTTTAAGGACCAGTTCAGGTCTGAAGTCACTTTGTGAGGCTTACAAAATAGATACCACCGAAAAATGACCTCATTTTAGAAACTACACCCTTAAAGGTATTCAAAACTGATTTTACAAACCTTGTTAACCCTTTAGGTGTTCCACAAGAATTAAAGGAAAATGTAGACGAAATTTCAGAATTTCACTTTTTTGGCAGATTTTCCATTTGAATCCATTTTTTCCATTAACAAAGCAAGGGTTAACAGCCAAACAAAACTCAATATTTATTACCCTGATTCTGCAGTTTACAGAAACACCCCACATGTGGTGGTAAACTGCTGTATGAGCACATGGCAGGGTACAGAAGGAAAGGAATGCTATATGGTTTTTGGAGAGCAGATTTCACTGGGAAAATTTTAAGTTGTCATGTCACATTTGAAGACCCCCTGATGCATCCCTAGAGTAGAAACTCCAAAAAAGAGACCCCATTGGAAACTACAGGATAAGGTGGCAGTTTTGTTGGTACTATTTTAGGGTACATATAATTTTTGGTTGCTCTATATTACACTTTTTCTGAGGCAAGGGACAAAAAATAGCTGTTTTGGCACCATTTTTATTTTTTGTTATTCACAACATTCATCTGACAGGTTAGATCATGTGCTATTTTTATAGAGCAGGTCATTGCGTACATGACAATACCTAATATGTACACTTTTTTATTTAAGTTTTACACAATAATATTTTTGAAACAAAAAAAAAATCATGTTTTAGTGTCTCCATAGTCTGCGAGCCATAGTTTTTTTTTTTTTTTTGGGCGATTATCTCAGGTAGAGGCTTATGTTTTGCGGGATGAGATGACGGTTAGATTAGTACTATTTTGGGGTGTGTATAACTTTTTGATCGCTTGTTATTACACTTTTTGTGATGTAAGGTGACAAAAAATTGCTTTTTTGACACCGTTTTTATATTTTGTTTACTGAGTTCACCTGAGGGATTATCATGTGATATTTTTGTGGAGAAGGTTGTTACAGATGTGGCGGTACCTAACATGTGTACTTATTTTTATTTATTTAAGTTTTACACAATATTATCATTTTTGAAACAAAAAAAAATCATGTTTTAGTGTCTCCATAGTCTGAAAACTGTAGTTTTTTTAAATTTTTTTGGCGATTGTCTCAAGTTGGGGTTTATTTTTTGCAGGATGAGATGACGGTTATATTGGTACTATTTCCGGGTGCGTATGACCTTTTGATCGCTTGTTATTAGAGATGAGTGAATCGATTCGTCGATTCGTATCAAATCTTGGGATTTTTTAGCTGCGAAGCGAATCTGAATATTAGGTGATTCACTTCGGCTTTGTACGCATTCGCTACGTAGTTTGTCCTATAAAGTATATGCTATTGCTACGGATAAGTTACTGTATACGCTGTTGCGTACGATTTCAATTCATTTGCGAACATTTACTGTTAGTTCGTTTATCGTGTGCAAAAGCCCGGGAAGAAAGCGGTCACCTGACCTAATGGGCAGGTCTTGCTCTGATTGGCTCAGGCTCGGTAAGCCAGTGATCCATCACTTCTGCTGCGACTGCTGAGACGAGCAGAAGCACTGTATGTGAAATTCTGAGACTCTGAGACCTGTTTTGTGAAAATTGGGGTGTAATTGCTCTGGGAATCCATACTACAGATATCAGGGATACTGCAGGGCAAGTGCAGGGCAAGGGAGAGAGAGACAGGGAGAGATAGGGAGAGACAGGAAGAGAAAGTGAGATACAGGGACAAAGACCAGCTGCAGGGCCACAGAATTAAAAAATGTCTGGAATGGATAAGCAAAAGGGGTCCAGTTCCAGCCAGACTTTGAGCTTTAAAAAAAGGAGAAGGTGGCACAGGGACAGTGCCAAAAGACCTGTAGCCGGAGCATCTACTATTAGTTTTCGCAATACTTGGCCGTTGTTCCACCAGGCTAACCCACCGAGGCGTAAAATTGTAGTGGAGGAGAAAGTAGATGAGGTAGTGGAGTGGATGGCACGCTCATCTCAGTCTCATCCGGATGATCTGCTGTCATCTGCTGATACAGTATCCATATGTAGCCAGGAGTCAGACTCGTCCTGCTCCACCATTCCACTCAAGCAAACCCCTTCATTTTCTGCCACCTCTCGGGATTCAGTGCTCCCTCCTAGTGGTGTCCCTTCTGCAATTTCTAAAAAAAAGAAGCCACCGAAACCCACCTTATAATCCGGCGGTTATAGAGGACAGCCTTCCTGAGGATTTCTTAGAGGGCAGTCAGAGTTTGGACTGCCCAGAATAGTAAGTTGGTGGGGAACAGCTTAATTTGCATTCCCAAAAATGTGTTGTGGAGGAGTCTGATGATGAATCTGATGTGTTAGACCAGAGGACCTGGGAAGCGGATCGGGATGGTGAGGAGGATTTGAGCTCAGAGGAGGAGGAGGGTGGTACTAGTAGTGGCAGCAACAGAGGGCAGAGGCGAGTTAGGCCTAGGACTAGTGCTTCCCTGGGAACTAGTGAGACCCCAAATATAATGGGGCCGGCACCAGGGTGTAAGCGTGCAAGGGCTACAAGCTTGGCCAGCTGTGGAGGGCGCACGTCGGGTGTGTGGAAGTATTTTACCACTCTGCCGTGGAATAGCAGTATGGCTATGTGTAATTTGTGTAAACAGAAATTGAGCCGTGGGAAAGCCACAAATGTTGGGACCACTGCTCTGTGGAACCATTTGAAGCAGCGTCATGCCGGCAATTTAGAGCAGCCCATTAATACTAAAGAGCCGGTTACTTCTCCCTGGGTCCCTTCTGTCAGTCAGGCTGCATCCAGGGCCATAGCTCAGCCCACATCCCGGTGTGTAACTAGTACATCGTCTAGTGCGTGCATTTCTCCACCTCCTCTCATTCGGCAGCCATCCATTGCCGAGTGCGTGACCAGGAAGCAGTTTTACGCCACAGCTGGTTGACTGCCCAGCTTTTAGGGAGCTAATGGCTTGCGCTCAGCCATGCTGTCAGGTCCCTAGCCGGCATTACTTCTCCAACAAAGCTATCCCCGCCCTTTACTCCCATGTAGCTGATAATATTGGACGCTCCCTGCAGCTGTCTCTCTGCATCACGTGCACGTTACGGTGGACACCTGGAGCAGTGCTTATGGCCAGGGAGAATACATGTCCTTTACTGCCCACTGGCTGAATGTTTTTAGTGGCAGCGAGACAGGAACCCCCCAGCAACCCGGTCAATTTCTGTTGGCACCTCCACGTGCTTTCAAGCCAGGATTGCAGCAGACCACCCAACAACTATCCACTTCCACCTCCACGGGCAGTCCGCCTGCTGGAGCATTAGGGCAGCGAGTTACCCCTGCTCCTTCATATCACATGTGCCAGCTGAAACGCTACCATGCAGTGTTAGACTTAGTTTGTCTTGGCAGTAGCAGCCACACAGGCCAGTGCTTGCTGCATTACATGAAGCAGCAAATAGCGTGCTGGCTGACTCCACGGCAGCTGGAAGTGGGCAAGGTAGTTAGTGACAATGGGACAAATATAGTGGCAGCGCTGAACCTGGGTCAATTCTCGCATGCTCCCTGTATGGCACATGTCCTAAATCTAGTGGTGCAAAGATTTCTAAAAACATTCACTGGCCTGCGCACAGTGCTGGCAAAGTCGCGGAAGCTTTGCACTCATTTCAGCCATTCATATGTATCTCGCCACGCTCTGGTGGAACTGCAGCGTCAAAACGGTCTTCCGCCACACCGCTTAATAGGTGACGTGGCGACCCGGTGGAATTCCACTCTTCATATGTTGCAGCGACTCCTAGAGCATCATAGAGCAGTGGGCGATTTTGTCTAGCAGAAGCCAGAATCTTCCAGCATAGGGAGCAGGTGCGGCTTTGATTTCCGGCAGTGGAGGCTGGTCCGAGATGCCTGCACTGTTCTAAGGCCCTTAGAAGAAGCCACCAAATTGGTCAGCCGGGACAGCTGCGGTGTGAACTACATAATTTCAATAATATTTGTGCTGGAAAAGACACTCACGCTCATGCAGCAGGGTGCAATGGGGGAAGGAAATCCTGGCCATTTGTCTACCCGCCATGCTGTCACTGTAGGTGAACCCCAACGTCAAAGTTCCCTTGTGGAGCAGGAGGAGGATGAGGAGCTTCAGTTAGAGGAGGGGGAAGAGGAGGAGGATTTTATTGAGGGTGATGATGACCAGGAGGAGGAGACACAGTTGGAGGATGAGAATGATGAGACTTTCAGGGACACAGCAGTTTCTCAGAGAGAGGCTGAGATGGAAAGAAGTGGCCTCTCAGGCACGCTGGGCAGGATGGCGAGCTGTATGCTCACATGCTTACGCACTGACAGGGGTATCCTAAACATAAGGCAGACTGACGAATACTGGCTGGCGATGCTTCTGCACCCGCGGTATCAATCCAACATGGGGGATTGTTTTCCTCCCCAGGAAAGGGAAGAGAAATTAGAATCATTGCGGGAGAAGCTATGTAGTAACTTGGCCACAGCTTTTAGCCAGCCCCAGCCTGCTGCCAGAATGTCTGAGAAGGAGTCGAGTAATCCACCTTCTGCCACAACCAGCAGCAGCCAGTTAAGCCTAATTAGTATGATGCAGGAATTTTTCTCTGCAGGCTCTCAACAGCTACAGCCAAGTGAGCAGGCCCAGATCAACCTGCTCAATGAGCAGGTTCAGGTGTACCTGCAGTCTAGCTCACAAAGCCTCTTCTCAGACCCCCTGGACTTCTGGGCAGGCAGATTACAACAGTGGCCGGAACTGTCCCACTATGCACTAGGGCTTCTTTCCTGCCCAGCCTCAAGTGTCATGTCAGAAAGGGTTTTTACTGCTGCTGGGGGGTGGTGACACCAAAAAGAAAAAAAATGTCACCGGGCAGTGTTCAAAAAAATACCTTTATAAAAATGAATAAAGGCAGGATTACATCCAAATTTCATACTTCTCTTGCTAATGCTGGTGGTGATTAGATCAGGCCTTGCAGGGCAGAATAGTCTGAGTGTCTTCCCACTGTTGCTGTCAGCCGGGCCATAATTTTACAGCCAAATGTCTTGTGTCATGTAATAGGCTATGCGAACCCGAAGTCTCCAAAACCCTATTTCAAAACCAAACACTGTTGTCTACCTAGTTCTATTTAGTATTGTTAAGTTTGTTTTGGAGCCTCAGCCTTTAGTCCCCCCCCTCCAAAAAAACCAAACAAATATATATATATATATATATATATATATATATATATAGTACAGATATATACAGTACAGTACAAAGTTTGGACACTCCTTCTCATTCAAAGAGTTTTCTGTATTTTCATGACTTTGAAAATTGTAGATTCACACTGAAGGCATCAAAACTATGAATTAACACATGTGGAATTATATACTTAACAAAAAAGTGTGAAACAACTGAAAATATGTCTTATATTCTAGGTTCTTCAAAGTAGCCACCTTTTGCTTTGATTACTGCTTTGCACACTCTTGGCATTCTCTTGATGAGCTTCAAGAGGTAGTCACCTGAAATGGTTTTCACTTCACAGGTGTGTCCTTTCAGGTTCAATAAGTGGTATTTTTTGCCTTATGAATAGGGTCGGGACCATGAGCTGTGTTGGGCAGAAGTCAGGTGGATAGACAGCTGATAGTCCTACTGAATAGACTGTTAGAATTTGTATTATGGCAAGAAAAAAGCAGCTAAGTAAAGAAATACGAGTGGCCATCATTACTTTAAGAAATGAAGGTCAGTCAGTCCGAAAAATTGGGAAAACTTTGAAAGTGTCCCCAAGTGCAAAAACCATCAAGCATTACAAAGAAACTGGCTCACATGAGGACCGCCCCAGGAAAGGAAGACCAAGAGTCACCTCTGCTGCGGAGGATAAGTTCATCCGAGTCACCAGCCTCAGAAATCGCAGGTTAACAGCAGCTTAGATTAGAGACCAGGTCAATGCCACACAGAGTTCTAGCAGCAGACACATCTCTACAACAACTGTTAAGAGGAGACTGTGTGCAGCAGGCCTTCATGGTAAAATAGCTGCTAGAAAACCACTGCTAAGGACAGGCAACAAACAGAAGACACTTGTTTGGGCTAAAGAACACAAGGAATGGACATTAGACCAGTGGAAATCTGTGCTTTGGTCTGATGAGTCCAAATTTGAGATCTTTGGTTCCAACCACCGTGTCTTTGTGCGACGCAGAAAAGGTGAACGGATGGACTCTACAGGGCTGGTTCCCACCGTGAAGCATGGAGGAGGAGGTGTGATGGTGTGGGGGTGCTTTGCTGGTGACACTGTTGGGGATTTATTCAAAATGCTACTGAACCAGCATGGCTACCACAGCATCTTGCAGCTGTTCCATCTGGATTGCATTTAGTTGGACCATCATTTATTTATCAACAGGACAATGACCTCAAACACACCTCCAGGCTGTGTAAGGGCTATTTGACCAAGAAGGAGAGTGATGGGGTGCTACGCCAGATGACCTGGCCTCCAAAGTCACCAGACCTGAACCCAATCGAGATGGTTTGGGTTGAGCTGGACCGCAGAGTGAAGGCAAAAGGGCCAACAAGTGCTAAGCATCTCTGGAAACTCCTTCAAGACTGTTGGAATACTATTTCAGGTGACTACCTCATGAAGCTCATCAAGAGAATGCCAAGAGTGTGCAAAGCAGTAATCAAAGCAAAAGGTGGCTACTTTGAAGAGCCTAGAATATAAGACATATTTTCAGTTGTTTCACACTTTTTTGTTAAGTATGTAATTCCACATGTGTTAATTCATAGTTTCGATGCCTTCAGTGTGAATCTACAATTTTCATAGTCATGAAAATACAGAAAACTCTTAGAATGAAAAGGTGTGTCCAAACTTTTGGTCTGTACTATACTTAAAAAAAAAAAAAAAAAATTACACTGCCTCTGCCTCCCGTACAAGTTATATTAGCGGACATTGTTATGCACCACTGCAGTCTGTTGTATTTATTTTACCAATCACTCTATGCTGATATACCCCATCCCCTACTACTACTGGCCGGGGCAGCCATAAAAAGCTCATATATAATTTTCACTGCCTATGTTAAGGTAGAATGTACAGGCTTTTTGCCCAAACAAGCCAAGCCTTTTTTATTTTTCTGTCTGTCAATTGTAATCAGTGAACAGGAGTGTGTGTAATGTAGTAATACTTCGGCCGGCAGACACCGCTGTGTTCATTAATATGGGAAAATGGCCGTGGGAAAAAAACTCTGTCTTCTTCACACTATGTCAGGATCAGGAAGGTGTTAAAGGTTTAACAAAACACTCAAAACACAGGTTTTTCAAGAATATTTTAGTAATAAATAAAAACTTCTTTTTAACAAATAAATAATATAATAAACAAAAGAAAGGAACCAAAAAATAAGATTACGCCGGCCTTTGCCGAAGTCGGGCCATTATGTCCTGCAGCTCTTGCAGCTCCAGCTGCAGGCCACGAATGAGACGGGAGGCAGCGTGGAGCCTGGAGCCAAGGCGCCGTAATCCAGCCTCCACTTCGAAGTCAGTGGGGATGTCTGTAGGGGTGGAAACAGTTATGTACTTAGTTTGTATGATCGAGTTACAGTGGTTGTCCCACAAAAAAAATCTAAACTTTAATGTACTGGAGCAACTTATTCTGTGACATGTATTCTGTACTGACTGAGCCTTTTGTAGTAATTACTGGACACCCATACGGCGTGGTCTTCCCATGGTCCAGAGGAAAACTGCTCTCTGTCGGTTGGAGCTACCAAAGATAAAACATACATTTAGCTCATATTTTGAAGATAGAAGGTCCAACCATTACACCTACCTTCTACCTCTGGTAGCTGGGCTGGTGGTGTTGGAGGGGCAGGTGGGGTCCTCTCTTGCTGGGGTGGAGGACGGTGAGAGCGGCTCCTCTGTGGTGTAGCACCTGTCAAAAATCATGAAATAATGGCCTAAGGCTACTTCTACACTAGTGGCAGCCCAGATCCTGCGGGTGAAGGGTCCCTGTGGATCCGCGCTGCTGCAGGTACACTTGTGGGGCCGGAACGGCGCTCCGGCTCAAATTAACTGTAATGGGGGCGAGCCGCGAATACGGCCTCAGCATGTTAACCCCTGCTGAGAGGCAGCCGAAGCGAAAACACAACAGTTACATGTTGTATTTTCGCTCCGGCTGCCTCTCAGCAGGGGTTAACGTGATGAGGCCGGATTCGCGGCCCACCCCAATTACAGTGAATTTGGGCCAGAGCGCGGTTTCGGCCCCACACGTGTACCTGCGGCAGCACGGATCCGGAGGGACCCTTCACCCATTGGATCCGGGCTGCCGCTAGTGTAGAAGTAGCCTTACATCCAACTCTAATGAACAGTTGTAGCTACATAGGAGTAGTTTGGGGCTGGAGGATCCCATTCCTAACCACTAGTGCTCTTACTGCAGGTTCACTCCCACGTAGCTTGGATGAAAAATAAATTAAATATGTTTTACACTTACTAGAGGCTACAGGTACTTCAGGGGCCGTCCTTTGACCGTGCTCTGCAACATAAAAATGTACACAATTGTTAGATGATGACTCTTTTTAATACTAACACATACTATTATTAAGATATTATGGGTGTGAGAGGGGGGCCACATCATATTTTTTTCTTCTAAAAAGGTATTTATGGCAATAGATAACGTTATCGTCTCAATAACTTTCTTTATATCGTTAACACTGTGCTGTAGGAATACTTTGGATATCGCCCACTGATAGTAGCTGCAGCATGGGCACGTCTTTGAGTATGTGTGTAGGAGGAGGAAGCGCTAACTATGAAGGGGCATATAAGGGTACTTTCTTTCAAACTAGTGCATTTGCATGACACAAATGGGAGAACGGCCAGCACCATTAACAATAATGACTAGAATCAATTTTACTGCAGCGCACTACGCAGGACCACGTTGTCCTTCTATACTTTTTTTCATTATTCGCAGTGACTGCTGGTATATATACAATACAGTACACTAATTTTTTTACATGTTTTTACTTATCAAATATTTTGTTACTCACCCTGCCGTATCTCTGCGCGTATCTCATTAAGCCACTCTGGGCATTTGAATTTCAGATCGGACCATTTCCGCTGGATCTGGACCGGGGTCCGCACGGTGTGGAAACGATGGCGCAGTCCTTGGATCACCTGCTGGATCACCTCCTTCTTATGCTGGTTTGGATAGCGGTGTGTGCCATCGTAATCCTCTCTGTCCATCAGCCGGATCAGGAATTTCAGCTCTTCAGAGCTAAATGATGAGGATCGCCTGGATGCCATTTTCGAATATTCGGTCTGCCTCAGAGGAGTGCACGCCGCAGCCTCTCATTGTGCCTGCGTATTACGTAATCGCGTAGACAATAGTACGCTGAGTATTCGTACGCTATTTGCGTACATCTTCTAAGAAGTTGCCTACACTTTTTAAATGAACAATCGTTATTAGTGCGCAAATGTTCGCTAATAGCACATAATAACGTATATTTTGTACGCAAATACAACGAATCTATTTTTCGAATATACGAATCTTAGGAAAACTTCGGTGAATGTTCGGTGAATTATTTTTTGAATGATTCGCTCATCTCTACTTGTTATTACACTTTTTGTGATGCAAGGTGGCAAAAAATGGCTTTTTTGACACTTTTTTTTTTTTTTACTGTTTTCACCTGAGGAGTTAGCTCATGAGATATTTTTGTAGAGCAGGTTGTTACAGACGAGGCGATACCTAACATGCGTACTTATTTTTATTTATTTAAGTTTTACAATAATATCAATTTTTGAAACAAAAAAAAATCATGTTTTAGTGTCTCCATAGTGTGAGAGCCATAGTTTTTTTATTTTTTTGTTCGATTGTCTCAGGTAGGGGCTTAGTTTTTGCGGGATGAGGTGACGATTAGATTGGTACTATTTGGGGGGCATACACCTTTTTTATCGCTTTTTTATAGAGCCGGTCTTTACGAACGTGGCAATAGCAAATATGTCTGTTTTACTTTTTCTTATGTGTTTTATTTTGGGAAAGGGGCGTGTTTTTTACGTGAAACTTTATTTTATTATGGAAACCACTCTTTTTACTTTTTTTTTTACTTTTTTTTGTCCCACTCTGGGACTTCAACTTCTGGGGGTCTGATCCCTTCTGCAATGTATTACAATACATCGTGTATTGTAATACATTGGCTAATAGCTTTGATGCTTACAGCCTGCCTGTGAGATGCAGCCTCAGTTGCTGGATCTCACAGGCTTCCGTAAAAGGCAGCCCCAATGCCTATGGAAGGCATCAGGGCTGCCTTCTGTGACATTGGGTCCATGTCACCGCAGCACGGGGACCAGATGGAGATGCAGAGGGCACCCGTACCCTCCGCAAACCCCGTGCATGCTGCGGTCAGCTTTGACTGCGGCATACAAGGGGTTAGTACGCCCGCATCTGTGTTTTTGGACTCTGACCCCTATGAACTACGTAAATCTGAATTCAAAGAACTAATAGAATAAGCCACACATATTCTAGATAAGAAAGAAAAATAATTTATTCTAATCACAGATCCATCCTTAGCACTGTTTTACCACCTTTCTAAAATTCAGTAAGGACAGTAAGAACCCACCCGGTCGTCCCATCATCTCAGCAGTCTCCTCGCTTACCAGCAACTTATCCGAATATGTGGACATCCTCCTGCAGAGGTATGTAATCAAGTTACCTTCATCTCTCAGGGATTCAACATCTTTAATACAATCACTCAGGGATATCGAATGGAAGGACACTTATTGATGGGTCACCTTGGACGTTACAGCCCTATACTCGAATATTGCACATTAAATGGGTATTGACTGCGTCAAATAGTACCTTGACAATGATTCAGAAATGCCAGCAGAACAGAACTCCTTCTTTCAAAATAGTATCAGATTTATACTAACACATAATGTGTTTACATTCGGGCATAAAATTTACCTGCAAACAAGAGGGACCGCTATGGGGACGAAATTTGCGCCGAGTCTGGCTAATCTTTTTATGGGCCATTTTGAGGAGGAACTGATTTATAACTCAAGTTGCTGGCTGAACAAAAATATCATCTTCTATAACAGATATATTGATGACTTAATCTTTATTTGGGACGGTGATGATTCCCTCGTCACCTGGACTTACTTTAAAAAGGTCGATTGCAACAGTTATCTGGACTATTCTAGCAAACACTACAAAAAATGGAAAGTGAATGTCCTTTTTGGTCAGTTTAAACGGGTGAGACGCAACTGCTCATTGGAAAATGAATTTATATCCCAAAGTGAGATCATACGAGAGTGGTTTTTACAGAAGGGTTATCCTCCCAAAATTGTGGAAGCAGCCTTTGAGAAGGCAAGAGACCTCTTCCAGGAGGACTGCCTTGGAAAACCCCAAAAAGCTAAGAATCCCCCCAAAAGGTGCCACGGCATAAATTTTATTACCACATACAGCTGTAATCATAGCAAGATTCGAAAAGCATTGGCACTAGGGATGAGCGAACTTTTGAAAAGTTCGGTTCGGCGAAATTGAAGATGCTGGACTACTGGAGCAGTCCATGTCATGCTAGAGCACCAAAAACACACGGTAGATCGTGGCACCAGCCCAAGAATAGGCTGCGTTGAAGTCGATGCGGTTTCAGTGACATCACAGGTCAGAAGACAGACAGGCATATCATTTAATTAGACCTTGTGCACCCCTGAACAGGTACACATTAGCCAAGGTGTAAGTGATTACACGGGACATAGGACACAAAGTGCAAGTTGGCAACACCGGCAGCATTGCCTTGGACCCAGTAGGGTGGAAAACAGACATTTGACAGTGGAACCAGCAGCAGTAATAGTACTGTATTGGACCCAGTATGGTTGAGAACAGACAATTGACAGAGGAGGAGGAGGCAGCACTTGATAGCACCCAGGCCAGTATGGTTGAGAACAGACAATTGACGGAGGAGGAGGAGGCAGCAGCACTTGATAGCACCCAGGCCAGTATGGTTGAGAACAGACAATTGACGGAGGAGTAGGAGGCAACACTTGATAGCACCCAGGCCAGTATGGTTGAGAATAGACAATTGACGGAGGAGGAGGCAGCAGCACTTGATAGCACCCAGGCCAGTATGGTTGAGAACAGACAATTGACGGAGGAGGAGGCAGCAGCACTTGATAGCACCCAGGCAAGTATGGTTGAGAACAGACAATTGACGGAGGAGGAGGAGGCAGCACTTGATAGCACCCAGGCCAGTATGGTTGAGAACAGACAATTGACGGAGGAGGAGGAGGCAGCAGCACTTGATAGCACCCAGGCCAGTATGGTTGAGAACAGACAATTGACGGAGGAGTAGGCGGCAGCAGCACTTGATAGCACCCAGGCCAGTATGGTTGAGAACAGACAATTGACGGAGAAGGAGGCGGCAGCACTTGATAGCACCCAGGCCAGTATGGTTGAGAACAGACAATTGGTGGAGGAGGAAGAGGCAGCACTTGATAGCACCTAGGCCAGTATGGTTGAGAACAGACAATTGACGGAGGAGGAGGAGGCAGCAGCACTTGATAGCACCCAGGCCAGTATGGTTGAGAACAGACAATTGACGGAGGAGGAGGAGGCGGCAGCACTTGATAGCACCCTGGCCAGTATGGTTGAGAAGAGACAAGTTGAGGAGGCAGCTTCAGCAGCTCTTGATTGCACCCAGTATGTTTCCAAATAGACAATTGGCGGTGGGGGCATTAGTAGGAGCAGTATTCTTTTGGACCCAGAAGGGCCTAGTACAGAGAACTGAAGTTGGAAGCTAAGAATATGCGCGCTTGTAAAAATCAGTTTTTATACATGACAAAATGTTGATGTAGAGTTCAGCACAGGACAGTCAACGTTAAAAAAACCCTCTAACATTACAGCTAGTCTAGTGGGATGCGGATAAGGTTAAATAGACAGACAACCTCACCCACAGAATCCATGAGGTGAAGAAAGGACATTTAAAAAGGCACAGATTCAAGAAAGCTTTACGTCAGTTCCATTATCCAAAAATACGTGTTCAATTTTCATGAAATAGACACCTCACTGGCACTCGCTTTACAAATTGACGCAACTACTCTGGTGTCAAACCTGTTGAATCTGGGCCTATGGCTGTTGGCGAGACATATATATATATATATCATTGTTACACCAGTTTGATGTCCTAACCGAGTGCAGCGCCCAACCCAATGGATGTATGCTTTTGTGTTTTTTTAGTGCTGTCACCAGCTGGCTTAAAGGGAACCTGTCATCTCGGAACCCCCCCCCAACTAGAGTAAGCGTTGTATAGTGTAAGTGATGCTGAATCCGAATATGTAAGCTTTATCTTCATACTCACTTCCATTCTGATGCTGTGCTCCCACAAACCTGCAGTAAAATGCACTCAGTGGACTCTTCTTTCAGTCCTCTCCATTATGTGAGTGAGCACCGGAGTCCACAGAGTGCATTTTACTGCAGGTTTGAGGGAGCACAGCGTCGGAATGGAAGTAAGTATGAAGATAAAACGTACATATTCGGAATCAGCATCACTTACACTATACAACAATTACTCTAGTTCAGGGGGTGTTTTGGAGATGACAGGTTCCCTTTAAAGGATAAGTCCGGGCAATTTATAAGTTTGTGGGTCAAGTAAGGGCACAGAAAGTTATTAATTGCCTGGACTTATTTTTTAAAGTGGGTAGGGGAAAAACCCCTGATGGGGTATGGGAGTGACCTTCCCGCCCTCTCTTTGGTCACTCCCAAAAAACCTCACCCTATGGGTACCTTCACATGTGGTTGCGGGTCTGCTGAGTAAAATCTACAGGGCATTTTTATACCGTTCACCAAACGGCGTTCAGTACTATGGTGCCGTCCGGACATACGCAGTTCTGCGCTGAACTGGGTATTTGCGTCCAGCCCCATAGTACTGAAGGTGGCAAAAAATCAGCCAACGATGCGCTGTGGATTTTAGGCAGCAGAGAACCCCAAAAAAGCATCCCATTGTAAAGGTACCCGTAAATAAGGCAAGTTAACCTGCCTTTCAGCAACTGTTTGTTGCTGTAACTAACTGTGGAGGTTTTTTATATCACAGTTGAAGGACAGCAGCCTCCGTGATATATACCCCATAGACAGCCTTATTCCACGCGTGACTGCATGAGAGACGTGAAATCATTCGCACAGAGAAGAACATCATCGGGATTTGCGGTGCGAGATTTTACTACTCTCATGATATCAACAAAATACCTCAAGAACAGTTAGTACCCGCTCACAAAACGGTGAGTAGTGTTCCTTGGCACGGGTGCCAGGGATAGAACCCCACGGCTATAGTTCACAAAAGGTGAAATCCCCACTTTGTGAAGCATAGTCGTGGGGATTATTTTAGGGATGGTACTGTTCTTGGGGTATGGGTTGGACGGTGCATTGGTGTGAGGCATTAAGCTGGTGTGGAGATGTTAAATGGCCAACACACCATGAGCATTAAATTTGGAGATGGGGTTCTGTTTATTCAAATGTATCCGAATCAAGTAAGGAATTTTTAAGGTGATTTTGTTTAATTTGGGGTCTAAGGGGGGAACATTACTTAATAAGTTAAATTACGGATTTTTACGTTGGGCACAAATTTAGGATATTAAGGACAGTTTCTTGGACACACGGATTGCCATGCAAGACGGGTGACTGATGACTTAGTCATTCACATCAGGCAGGGGGGTGGTATAATCCGATGTAATCCAGGCACGATTCATCTTTAGAAAAGTCAGCATCTCAACACGGTGGCAAGAGAGCCTCGTTCTTTGCAGTGTTACGATGTTACCCGCCACACTGAACACCCTCTCTGACGCAACACTACTGGCTGGGCAGGACAGCAGAGCCAAAGAAAACTCTGCCAGTTGAGGCCAAATGTCCAGTTTCTCTGCCCAGTACTGGACGGGGTCGGTGACACTTTGGGGCAGGGTACAATCCAGGTAGGCAGTGACCTGGTGGGTGAGCTCATGCTAGTCCACGCCATGAGTCCGGTGCTGCGTCCCCTCTTCAGCAGCTGGCTGCATGAAATCGCTCTCAGCGATTGGAGGCTGTATCGACTTCTCACGCCTCCACTAATGGTGGTGGTAGTGGAGCGCGCTGGTCCCCCCCGAGAGGATGTTGTCTGGGAACCCGGCTGGTCTCGCTGGTAAGTTGAGACCAACTGACTGGTGAGTAGGTCCCGGTAGTACACCAGTTTTGCCTCCCTCTCTGATGGCGGAAAAATTTCAGCCATTTTGCGGCGGAAGCGAGGGTCCACCAGGGTGGCCAGCCAGTATTGGTCCCTCTGGCGGATGTCCACAATCCGGCTGTCATTCCTGAGACACTCCTGCAGGCACCTTGCCATCTGCACCAAGGACAATGAGCGCCTCTCCTCTCCACTGTCCTCGGTATAGTTCCAGGGTCTGCTGGGGTCTTCCTCCTCTTCCTCTACCACCTCATCCTCCATCTCCTCCTGTGATTGAGAGGCATAGAAGCCAGGTGGCGGTGTGTGGAATGGCTGGGCATAGACATCTTCCTCCTCCTCACCCTCCATCTGCACTTCATCCATCTCTGGGCTCAAGGCGATGTTCAGCCTTGGAGTGGTGGCCTGGGAATCCTCGCTGATGATGCTTTTCAGCGCACATTCCAGAACATGGACGAGTGGGATGATGTCGTTGATCCCATAGTCATGCCTGCTCACAAACAGAGTCGCGTCCTCAAAAGGGATCAACAATTGGCAGACTTCACGCATCATCTGCCAGTGTGTGACTTGGAAGTCGCAGTGTGGCGTGAAGCTGCCTGATTGCCCCATGAGGTAGTCTGTAATGGCTGACCTTTGCTCGTACAGGCGGTCCAGCATATAGAGGGCAGAATTCCAGTGTGTTGGCATGTCACAGATTAGCCGATGTTGGGGCAGACTGAGCTGTCTCTGGATCCTGAGCAGGGTGTTCCTTGCAGTGTAGGAGTGGCTGAGGTGTTTGCACACTCTGCGTGACATCCTCATAAGGTCTTGTAGTGCAGGAAATGATCGAAGAAACCTGTGCACTATGAGGTTTATCACATGTGCCATACAAGGTGTATGACTCAGCCCTCCCTGCTGCACTGCAGAGACAATGTTCCTCCCATTGTCTGCTACAACACTTCCCACCGTTAGTTGACGTGGGGTCAGCCATTCATCTATCTCCTCCCTGAAGGTCAGGAGGAGCTCCTGCTTACTGTGGCTCCGTTCACCCAGGCTCACCAAATGGAGGACAGCCTGAGAGCGCCGGGCCTGACATCGGTGGTAAGACACCAGGGCAGGTTGGACTGCAGTCAAAGCGGTGGATGGTTGCAATGTGGTGGAGGCAGAACTTGTGCTTTCCGCTGCTGGCCCCCTAAAGCACCGTGGAGGTGACAGTGGCAAGAATGGGCCAACTTCCTGATGGTCTTCTGGGAGGATGTTGACCCAATGGGCAGTAACAGACATGTACTGCCCTTGCCCATAATTTGAGGACCAAACATCAGCACTCAGATGCACGGTCTTGGACACCGAGAGTCCCAATGAGTCGCCAACCTTTTTCTGCACATAACTGTGCAGTGATGGGATAGCTTTGCCAGAGATATAGTGGCGGCTGGGTACTCGCCATCTGTGGTGTGCACATGCCATGAAATCCCTGAAAGGCTGGGAGTCCACGAGGTTGAAGGGCAGGGACTGAAGCACCAGAAGCTTAACCAGGTGTCCGGTCAGTTTCTGGGCCATGGGATGGCTGCTGGAATACACCTGACGTCTGCCCATGGACTCAGTCACGGATTGCTGCCTCATTAGCGGTGTAGATGGCAGTGACACTGTGCTGGTGCTGGCACCTGAGGCTGACAAGCCCTGAGTTCCACTGAGAGGATGCTGCATGATGGGATCTGCAGTGTATGGTGCATCCTGACAGGAGGTGGTATTGGGGTCACGGTTCTTCCAGGCCTGTTGGTGTTGCCTTTCCATATGCTTTCGCATCAATGTTGTCCCGAGATTATCACCCCTACCACGACTGACCCTCTCATTGCACAGCAGGCACAAAGCGATGTGCTTATCTTTCCCCAGGCAGAAGAACTGCCAGACGACAGAGGACCATGGTTTGCTGACAGCCACGGGGGGTCTTGCTGGCTGTTGACTGCCACTGCTGCCTGAGGGTGCCCTTTCAGAACCAAGGCTTTGAGAGGGTGATCCCTGCCTGGTAGCTTCTCTTCTACCCCTCCCTCTTGTGCCTCGTTTCCTTGCAACAGTGGGATGTTGCTGCGTCGATGGCACCTCTATTTCCTCCCCTGATGATGAGGATGATGCTGCTTGAGTGCGCCACGTCCGATCAGCGACATCATCATCAAACTCTGCACCACTGCTACTTTCCTCCGGTGGCTGGGACAGGATATCAGGTGCGGCACTGGATGCCCCTCTCTGGCTCTGTTGACTGCTTACAGCCAACACCTCCTCTGGAGTCTCAGTACGTTCCACCCGCTGACTTTGGTGGACTTCCTCCTCCTCCTCCTCCTCCTCATCACTAAAAAGTGGTAGAGACTCCAAGGGCAGATCAAGGTTTGCCAAGAGTTCCCTGGCAGAAGGTGCCCCAAAGGTGAGTGGCATTCTAATAACAGCGGACGGGGCAGAGGACTCTCGCTGACCGTCCCATGTTAGGGTGGTGTCGGATGATCCAGCCGATACTTGACTCCTCGTTCGGGAGCTTTGGGCGGTGGAACTGGTGGATTGGGTAAGCCAATCTAGAACTGCTGGCTGTGTGGTTCTTACATGACCAGTGGGCATCAGGGGTAGCTGCACCCTGCTGCCACGTCTGTTACCCCGGCTTTCACCGGGCCTGGTGCTGCCACTTCTACCCTCACCGCCTGCTGTTGCACTCCTTGCCCGGGAAGTGCTGGAAGTAGGACGCTTGGACATATTTTTATTTGGGTGGGGGAAAATTTAATGATGTCTTTTTTTTATACTTTTTTAAACTTTATATTTTTTTTATAAATTTTTTTAATGTTTTTTTTTTAAACTTTTTTTATAATTTTTTTTTTTTTACTTTTTTTTAACTTTGTTTGTTGTGGCTAAACGGGGTTGACGGCACCCAGCAGAGCTGCAACATGTAGCGTGTACTATCGGTCACGGGACAGGAATGCTACCTGTCCTGACTCTTTTCTCACTTTTCTCTCCCTATTTCTTTTTTTTATCTCCCTATCTCTCCCTAGATCTCACAATTTTTTTTATTTAGATGCCTATCTCTCCCTATCTCTACCTATCTCTTGATTTCTCAGCCTCTTTCCCTATTTATCACCTTATCTTCTATATCTAGCTTTCTCTTCCTCTCTCCTGCGTCTCTCACTAACCCTTTCTATTCCTTCTCTATCTCTCCCTGTATCTATCTACTTGTTTAGCTATCTATCTATCTATATCTTTTCTCTCTCTATCTGATATGGAGCTGCTCTCTCTCTGATGTCTGGCGACGCACTGACAAGATTTCGGCGCGCTCAGGCACTTCAGGGGCTGTGGGTTTGACGTCACACATCTTGTTTTTCACAGAAAACCAGGATACAAGGGATTATAGGAGTAATAATCCCTTGTATCCTGGTCTATTCTGTGAAAAAAGTACAGTTTTGCGTCGCCGTTTTTTTTTTTTACCAGATCCGTTACGAACTTTTTCAAAGTTCGGTTCGTTGACGAACCGAACTTTTGGCAAAGTTCGTAACGAATCTGGTTCGTTACGGTTCGGTTTGCTCATCCCTAATTGGCACATTTTGAAAAGTGACCCTCATCTAAGGGAGTCTCTACCAACATGACCCCCACTAACTTTTAGAAGAGCTAAGACCCTGAAGAATATCAGCTCCTAGCTCCTAATAAATTGAGATCATTCTCACAGTCTATGAATACCCGATCTATGGGGTCACAAACATCTAAACCCCCAGGGAGTTTTAAATGTAACCTCTCTAGGTGCCTCTGCTGTAACATCATAAACGTCTCCTCCACTTTTTTCAGATAAAGACCATCTTGACTGTGGCTCTAAAAACATCATATACTGAACCTACTAGAGTGCCTATGTGGGCTACAGTATGTTGGCCACACCATCCAAACCTTAAGTAACAGGCTCAATAAGCATAGGTCCAACGTCCGCAAAAAATTTCTGCAACACAGCATGTCCCGCCATGCGAGTGAGTGGCACGAGGGCTCCTTCGAGGGTTTTAAAGTGATGCCCACTGAAAAAATTGTGGATGACTGTAGAAATGTGATCCAAACAATAAGGAGACAAGAAATGTTTTGGATCTTCCAATTGAACTGTCTTAATTCTAAAGGCCTTAACGAGGCCTTTGAAATTAATCTATGATGCTACAGCCAATCCACCATCAGAGATGTTATTGCCAGTTGCCATTTTAATTCAATTTAAGTAAATTATGACTTAAGAATTTTTACTGTCTATTGTATTTATATTTATATTTGTATTTATATTGATATTAGATTTACTTATTTATTTTATGAATATTTTATGTATATATTTTTATATTTATATAAATACATGTCACTTATGTCTGTATTCGCTTTTGTATGCAATCCCAAAAATATATTATCCCCATTTATTTATTTAATTATTTATACATATTAATTGTCCCCTTAATATTTTATATCCAATATTTTATATCCCGTATGAATTTGCCTTTGTACGCAATCCCGTATATTTATTATCCTCATTACTTATACATATTAATTGTCCCCTTAATATTTTACAGCATATATCCCCATTATTTATTGATTTATTTATACATATCAACTGTCCCCCTAATATATTATTTATTATATCATAATTAGAGATGAGCGAGCATGCTCATCCGAGCTTGGTGCTCGTTCGAGTATTACGGTACTCGTAAGTGCTCACTGCTCGCACGAGTATCTCGCCATGCTCGAGGAAATGGCATCTCCCGCATTTTGAATTTTTGGCGCCTATAAACTCAGCCAATCACAAGCCAGGAGACTCTGTGGTACACCCAGCATCACGTGGGGCCCTTACATGTCGATAGCAGAGGTTGGCTGGCCTGATCAGGTGACCCTGGAATATACTAGTGACTGCCCGCGGTGCTCGGCTCAGATGCTGTCTGGATGTCGTTAGGAACAGAGCTGCTGCGTTTCAGGGAGAGTGTTAGGGCCTGGATTTAGTTCTCTGTTAGGCAGGAGTGATCTCAAAAGAACCCAACAGCCCTTCTAAGGGCTACAAGACTTTTTTTTTGTCTCCTGGCTAGGCTGGCTGGCACTAGTAGTGCAGGTATCGCCATATATAACACTTTTTTTTTTATTGTTTTAACTCAGTGATACAAATCCATTTCATACCGCAGTGTGGAACTATTCTGTGTGTCACAGTTCAGCTGTCCACTCACCACAAACCACAATCCGTATTTTCTGTCCAGGTGACGCATACTGTACGTCACATAATCAAATACGGTCTTTTGCTTTCACTAAAACAGCTACATTACAAAAATCTCTGTGCGACATTTGTCTGGGTTGCAGTCAAAATAGCCACAGTCAGCAGGGGCGGAGTTTGCTCTCTTATAGTTTCTGCACGTCACGTTAAAAAAATATATATATATAAAAATAAAATAAAAAAAATATATAAAAAATAGTTTTTTTGTTGTTTTATCTCAGTGATACAAATCCATTTCATACAGCTGTGTGGAACCATTCTGTGTGTCACAGTTCAGCTCTCCACTCACCACAAACCACACTCCGTATTTTCTGTCCAGGTGACACATTCTGTACGTCACTTAATTAAAAAAGGTCTTTTGCTCTCACTGATACAGCTACATTACAAAAATCTCTGTGCGACATTTGTCTGGGTTGCAGTCAAAATAGCCACAGTCAGCAGGGGCTGAGTTTGCTCTCTGATAGTTTCTGCACGTCACGTTAAAAAAAAAAAAAAAAATACAAAAAAAAAATAAAAAAATAGTTTTTTTGTTGTTTTATCTCAGTGATACAAATCCATTTCATACAGCTGTGTGGAACCATTCTGTGTGTCACAGTTCAGCTGTCCAGTCACCACAAACCACAATCCGTATTATCTGTCCAGGTGACACATTCTGTACGTCACTTAATTAAAAAAGGTCTTTTGCTCTCACTGAAACAGCTACATTACAAAAATCTCTGTGCGACATTTGTCTGGGTTGCACTTAAGCAGACCAAGTCTGCCTAATCTAATAGTTTCAGTGTAATTGCTCCATATTGAACGGTACGTAATAACATACGTAATTTTGCTCTAACTTATCCACCTATATACAAAGCACAATCTGCATTTTCTGTCCAGGTGACACATTCTATACGTCACTTAATTAAAAAAGGTCTTTTGCTCTCACTGAGACAGCTACATTAGAAAAATCTCTGTGCGACATTTGTCTGGGTTGCACTTAAGCAGACCAAGTCTGCCTAATCTAATAGTTTCCGTGTAATAGCTCCATTTTGCATGGTACGTAATAACATACGTAATTTTGCTCTAATTTATCCACCTATATATTTTCTTGTTCAGATTGAACAAGTTTGTGGCTTTCAGTACAGCAGGCCCATTTATTTATTTTTTTTATATAATACACTTATATACAGAAAATGTTGAACCCCAGGGCTAAGGGTCGAGGACGAGGGCGTGGGCGTGGGCATTCAATTACTGCAGGGGGCAGAGGCAGTGGTCCTGGGCAGGGTGAGACAGTACCTGCTGATGAGGGAGCAGGGGAACGCCGCAGAGCTACACTCCCTAACTTCATGTCTCAACTTACAGGGACACGTGGTAGAGGACTGTTGAAACCACATGTCGTGGATTGCGGACAATGCTTCAAGTAATTTGTCCACCAGTCAGTCTTCCACGCAGTCCACCCACGTTACCCAAGGGAGCACTCCTCTGGCTCCTCCACCTCAACCTCCTTCCTCCCAGTCTGCCCCCTCCCAGGAAAATTTGGAATGCGATCCGGCATACTCTGAGGAACTGTTTTCTGGACCCTTCCCAGAGTCACAAACCACTTCTCAGGTTGCTGCTGACCTCTTTCCCGATGCCCAAGTTTTCCAACTGTCGCAGTCTGTGGGTGATGATGATGACAATGTTGACTTAGTGAAAGAAGTGTGTAAAGAGGTGTCGGACGATGAGAAGACACGGTGGTCAGACAGTGGTGAACTTGTTGTCAGGGAAGGAAGTCCGAGGGGCGAGCAGACTGAGGAATCGGAGGATGATGAGGTGACTGACCCAAGCTTGGTTGATAAGCCGAGTGAAGACAGTGCTTCTGAGGCGGAGGCGAGTGCTGCACCAGAACAGGTTGGAAGAGGCAGTGGTGTGGCCAGAGCGAGAAGCAGGGCCAGAGCTGGTGCATCAGCAGCAACTGTTTCACGTAGTGAAGCTCCCCTGGCGAGGACTAGATGTTCGCAAGTCTGGAGGTTCTTTAAAGACAGTGAGGATGACCGACGGACTGTGGTGTGCAACCTGTGTCACACCAGGATCAGCTGGGGTGCCACCACTACTAGCCTAACCACCACCAGCGAGTGCTAAATACCCCACTCAATGGAACCAAGGCCGTTCACCTCCTGCGGGTCACACCACTGCTCCTTCACCTGTGTCACTCGCTGCCTCTGCTAGTCAACCCAGGACCCCGGCACGAGCGCCTCCCGCCGGAAAACCACACCTTCGCCTCCACGATCCTTCACAGCATCCACCAATGTGTCCCAACACAGCGTTCAGCTGTCTTTACAGCAGACGCTGGAGCGCAAGAGGAAATACAGTTCCACCCACCCACATGCCCAAGCCCTCAACGTCCACATCTCCAAATTGCTGAGCCTGGAGATGCTGCCCTATAGGCTGGTAGAGACCGAGGCCTTTCGCAATCTCATGGCGGTGGCTACCCCTCGGTATTCGGTCCCCAGCCGCCACTATTTTTCCTGATGTGCCATCCCAGCCCTACACCAGCACATGTCACAGAACATCATCCGTGCCCTGACCAATGCTGTTTCTGAGAATGTCCACCTAACCATGGACACGTGGACAAGTGCTGCCGGGCAGGGACACTATATCTCACTGATGGCACATTGGGTTAAATTGGTGGAGGCTGGGACCGAGACTGACCCTGGGGCCGCTCATGTACTGCCCACGCCGAGGATTGCAGGGCCTACCTCGGTCACGGTCTCTCAGACGTACTATGCCTCCTCCTCTGACCCCTCCTCCTCCTCCACCTCCTCCTTTGAATTAACATCCGTGGGCACGGCGCCTTCAGTTGCTAGCTCTAGGCGCAGCAGAAGTGCCGTAGGTAAGTGCCAGCAGGCGGTGCTCAAACTGCTGAGCTTAGGTGACAAAAGGCACACCGCCCAAGAGCTGTTACAGGGTATCACGGCGCAGACCGATCTGTGGCTGGCACCGCTGAACCTCAAGCCAGGCATGGTTGTGTGTGACAATGGGCGTAACCTGGTGGCAGCTCTGCAACTCGGCAGACTGACACATGTGCCATGCCTGGCCTACGTGTTCAATCTAATAGTTCAGCGGTTCCTCAAGACATACCCCAATCTGTCTGATTTGCTCACCAAGGTGCGCCGCATCTGTGCGCATTTCCGCAAGTCGACCACAGATGCTGCCACTCTCAGGGCAGCGCAGCGCCGCCTACAACTGCCCGCTCACCGACTGTTGTGCGACGTGCCCACAAGATGGAATTCGACATTAAACATGTTATCCAGAGGTTACCAGCAGCGCAGAGCGATTGTAGACTGCCAGATGTCAACTTCCACCAGAACTGGTAGTCAGTTCACTCAGATTCTTCAAGTCTACAATGTGGAGTGGACGTGGATGTCTGATATCTGCCAGGTGTTGAGCAACTTTGAGGAGTCAACACAGATTGTCAGCGGCGATGCCGCCATTATCAGCCTCACCATTCCGCTGCTTTGCCTGTTGAAAAACCACTGCTCAGCATGAATTCGGATGCTATGCGCTTGTTACAAGAGACGGTGGAGGAAGATACGTCGCTTGATAGCCAGAGCACCCTCCGGTCTGTTTCTCAGCGCGTCTCGGAGGAGGGGGATGAGGAGGAAGAGGAGGAGAATGTCGGCGAGACAGAAGAGGGTACCAGTGCTCAGTCCTTCTTAACTCTTGAGCGTGTATGGGCTGAAGAGGAGGACTTGGAGGAGGAGGAAATGGAGAGTCAGGCCAGTGAGGAGAGGAAATTCTTGCGTGTTGGGACTCTGGCGCACATGGCAGACTTTATGTTAGGCTGCCTATCCCGTGACCCTTGCGTTAGAAGCATTTTTTCAAATACCGATTACTGGGTGTTCACTCTCCTGGACCCACGGTACAAGCAGAACCTTTCAACTCTCATCCCTGTAGAGGAAAGGAGTATGAGAGTGAATCAATATCAACAGGCCCTGGTGTACAAGCTGAAACAATCCTTCCCATCTGAGGCCGCTAGCGGCAGAGGGCATGGTTCTGTGGGCAAAGTAGCGGGGGAGAGGAGGCGAGCAGGCAGCTTGTCCAGCACTGGCAGGGGAACGCTCTCCAAGGCCTTTGTCAGTTTTATGTCACCCCAGCAAGACACTGTCACCTGTCCCCAGTCTAGGCAGAGTAGGGGGGAGCTGTACAGAAAGATGGTGAGGGAGTACCTAGCTGACCATACCAACATCCATAGCGATCACTCTGCTCCATACAACTACTGGGTTTCAAAGCTGGACATGTGGCCTGAACTGGCGCTGTACGCCTTGGAGGTGCTGGCCTGCCCTGCCGCTAGCGTGCTGTCAGAGCGGGTATTCAGTGCAGCTGGTGGCGTCATCACCGATAAGCGTACACGCCTGTCAACTGATAGCGCTGACAGGCTGACGCTTATTAAAATGAACAAAGTCTGGATTTCACCGGAATTCATATCTCCTCCGGAGGAAAGCAGCTAAAGATTAATATTACTCATGTATCCGATTCCTCTTCTCTACACCTCCTACTCCTCCTACTCCTTGTCGTCTTTGCCTAACGCTGACCCAAAAACCGCTATTTTTTAGAGGTCCAACTGGCACTCTTTTACCACAATTTTTTCCGGAGGTCCACCCACAGGCCCTCTCTCTAAACAATTTTTCGGAGGTCCACCTACAGGCTCTCTCTCCAAACAATTTTTCCGGAGGTACACCTACAGGCCCTCTCTCTAAACAATTTTTCTGGAGGTCCACCTACAGGCCTTCTCTCTAAACAATTTTTCTGGAGGTCCACCTACAGGCCCTCTCTCTGAACAATTTTTCCGGAGGTCCACCTACAGGCCCACTCTCTGAACATTTTTTCTGGAGGGCCCCCTACAGGCCCTCTTTCCAAACAATTTTTCCGGAGGTCCACCTACAGGCCCTGTCTCTAAACAATTTTTCCGGAGGGCCCCCTACAGGCCCTCTCTCCAAGCAATTTTTCCGCAGTGTCAACTACAGACAGTGTAAAACAATGTTTCAAGAGCGTCAAACAGACAGTCCAAAACAATTTTTCAGGAGGCGCAAGTACTGACATTTAAAAAAAAAAATTTTTGCTGAGGGTAGACTGTATGTACTCCGAAAAGAAAAAAATTTTTGGAGGGTCAACAAAAGCCATTTCACTGCATTCTCAGTCAGACAAAGTCATTGGTGGTGTGACCGCCATGCTGTGTCAGGCTAAATTTTTGGGTGCTTCACCAGCTACCGCATACTAACTCAGTCACTCTGTTGTCACCGCCGCCATACAGGGCCACGAAAAATGTTTATGTGGTTCGCCTGCTACCGCAGTGTCACTCGCTCACTCTGTTGTCACCACCATAGTGGTTTGCACTATAGCAGCCCAAGTCTGCACATTCCCCTTTTTATTTCCAAGTGATCTATACTGCACATCACGTAAAAAATACGTTCTTTTGCTCTCAGTGATACAAATCCATTTCATAAAATCCTTTCTTTCTCTTTAACTGATCTATACTGAACTTCACTTTTAAAAATACGTCTTTTTCCTCTCTTTCTCTTTCTCCAAACTATTTTTACGGATAGGTGCCGTATACGGTATTAAACTGAGAAGAATGCATACAACACATGCCCCACTTGACAAATTTCAGAGTTGACAACCGTACCGGTTGATGCTAAATTTTTAAGTTGGGGTCCTGCGTCGTCATTCGAACTCCATCCGGCTGTTGTCACCACCACACACGCTAGCCAAGGGGGCACTCCTCTGGCTCTTCCAGCTCAACCTCCTTCCCCCCAGCCTGCCTCCCACCTACATGCCCTCTCTCCAAACAATTTACCCGGATAGGGGACGTATTAGATATTATACTGATTTTTTTTGGTTCTTCTTTTAATTGGCTCCTGACCTGTGATAGGCAGAGCATGGACACGTCCCCTTAGCTGCAGTAGAAAAGACACTCCCCTGGCCAGAGCAAGCTCTTTTTCCTTTTCTGTGTTTGAAAAATTAATGAAATATATCGTCCCAAGATAGTGGACGTATACGATTTTAAACTGAGAAGAATCGATACCACACATGCCCCACTAGTTCAAGCTCAATGTTGACAGCCGTACCAGTTGATGCCAAATTTTTAAGTGGGGGTTCCACCACTACCAGCCTATCCACCTCCAGCATGCGCAGGTATACGAGTGCTAAACACTATGGAACCAAGGACGTCCTTTCCCCTCATGCGGGTCCCACCACTGCTCCTTCCCCTGTGTCACTCGCTGCCTCTGCGAGTCAACCCCCAGCCCAGGACCCCGGCACGAGCGCCTACCGCCGGAAAACCACCCCTTCGCCTCCATGATCCTCCACATTGTCCACCAATGTGTCCCTACGCAACGTTCAGCTGTCATTACAGCAAACGTTGGAGCGCAAGCAGAAAAAAAGTTCAGCCCACCTTCATGCATAAGCCCTCAACGTCCACATACAGGGCCACACTAAATTTTTTATGTGCTCTACCTGCTACCGTCGTGTAGCTCGGTCACTCTGACCGAGTCTAACCCTGGGGCCGCTCATGTACTGCCGACTTGGAGGATTGCGGGGCCTACCTCGGTCACGGTTTCTCAGACTTACTATGCCTCTTCCTCAAACCCCTCCTCCTCCTCCTTCGAATTACCCTCCGTGCTTCACCTCCTGCTACCTCAGTCTAACTCGGTCACTCTATTGTCACCACCATGCTGCCTCAGGCTAAATTTTTGGGTGGCTCACCTGCTACCTCATCTAACTTGGTCACTTGTTGGTGTCACCGCCATGCTGTGTCAGGCTTATGCCTGCATCGTGTTGCTGGGGATAGGAGAGCAGTGCCAGCATGGGCATGGGTGATGGACCTGCGTTGCACCTAGTTGGGTGCTTCCCTAACATGTGATGGGCATGTGCCTCGCCTTTCTTGGTCTGGGTGAGCACAATTGCCATGAGGGTAACCAGCAGGCTGTTGCAGGAGAATTTGGGGTAATGGTGGGATTAGGCAGCCTCAGAGGCATCCATGCATGCTGCCCCTGCTGTTTCCTGTCCATTTCCGTGGTGTTTCCATCATTTTCTGAGGTTTCCAGGTTTTCACCCAGCCTTCCCTAGGCAGAGCCTTGGTCCTCTACATTTATATTTTTTTTATATACATGTACAATATTCCTATATATTGCTCCTTAATACTCTCCTTCTTCTCTCCCCTCCCCTATCTTTCCCATAGAGCTGCAGCATGTGTTTGCTCTTCACCGAGTGCTCCAGCATCCGGTTACCAAGCAACTCCAGTCACGTGACTGCCCCCGCCTCTTAATTATGCAGGCAAGCTGGAGCATCGGGTTTCCTAGCAACGGGGACCTGCGTGACCGCAGGGGAACCAAGTGACACTTCCTCCCTGCAGTCATGTGACCTCCTCCTCACAGGTCCCGATAGTTTTAATGTTTTGGCCATCGCGCTAACTGTGCTCCTTTATTAAACCTAATAATCACTCTGCTCTTACACTGTATTATACCTATGTGGCTCCTATCCTCCTCCAACTATTATGCATCTATTTTGTGTTATATTTGACCGTGGGACAACTTTTGAAAATTTGGAGCCCCCTAGGGGTTAAGTGGTTAGTATATATATATATATATATATATATATATATATATATATATATATCCATGTGTGTTTGGTGTTTGTTATACAGCCTTTTTTACCTGAAGAAGAGGAACTCATACCCCGGAAACGCGTTGTATGTATGCTGAAAGAAATAAATGTTTGAAGCAACATTTGTAACTGGCCGTTTTTTTGCGTCAAGGGATACTCTACCTATTACTTGGCATTTTCTCGTGAGGATCCAGGCGTACTCACCTGAGGACATATATCTGTGGCTGCAGACCGACCGTGAACTACTGGGGAGTAAATATTCCCTTTCTGATAAGCCTGCAATAGCGTTGTGCCTGTTGTGTTCCAATTGGGTTGTGCCTGTTGTGTTTCAATAGCACAACTCTCTAAGGTGAGCCTACAATTAGGAGACATTTCTGTGGTTCTAAATGTTATCACCCTATTGTGCGCCCTTTTCTGTTTCTTTGCTAAACAGCGCCTGAAAACCGATTTAAGTAACAACTGTGACACAGCCACTTTTAGCACCAATGAAAGTCTAAGGGGCTAACACCATAACAAATCAAACTATAATGTACTTTCTTTAAAATGAAATGAAAAACGTAATAAAAGCTATTGAAACAGAAAGTCTAGGGGGCTATTCATATGGGTGTTTTTTTAACATCCAGTGAATAGTGGCCATCTAAAAATAGGACACGTCCTATTTTTGGCAGTTTTCATGGCCAGAAGGACCCCATTAAAAGTAAAGGGACCATTTTAACGCTAGAACAATATGGTCTGTTAGGGGTTAAAAAATAGATCATCCACCTGCACGAACAGATGCAGTAGTTCCTCTATTTATTGAAAAAGACCTGATGAAGGACCTGCACTGGGCGCTCATGCTGGGAGTGCAGGTCCTTTTCATGCCTCTGCACAAGCAACTATGGGAGACACTGTTACAAAAGAGGACCACTTTGAGCGACATTATTACCGTTGGGGGCCATTATGGGGGACATTATGTGTAGTGAGGGCACTGCAGGGGTTGTTGTTAGAGATAAGCGAATTATTCAAAAATTTGATTTTGCTGCTTCACCAAATTTTACAAAAAAATTTCTTTGTGATTAATTATTTTGTCACAAAACACATTTCTTTGTAAATAGTGGGTACAATGACAGGGAGAGGCAATTGCGTCGCTTCCCATCATTGTGCCCTCAGATGTCGCGTTCATTCTTTCGATTAAAAAAAAATCATACTTACTTGATCCATTTGCTCACGACAAGGCGGCCACCTCTATCTTAATTGAAGATATTGCACGAAGTCTCGAGTGGCCCGTGATCACATCATCACACCGGCCGGCGTTATGATGTCATACGTCACCGTGCACGGGATTTTGTGTGAGATCTTCTAGCAAGATGGCGGTGGCCAGCCCATTGCGAGCAAATGGATCAGGTAAGTATGATTTTTAATTTTGTTTTTGCTTTTTACACTATTTCAGTTTAAATCTATTTGTTACCACAAAGCACGAAAAAATTCGGCTTTGCGGAAAATCAAATTTATCCTGAAATTAGCATGGAAGTCCAACATTGTTGGAATCTTTATTAAAGAAAAGCCAATGAAATTCATCAGTTTTTCATGAAAACTTGATGAAAAATACCGATTAAAAATGGAAAGACTGACAGAAAATGGAGGCGCAAATGGTTGAAAAATGGCCATGAAAAACTGACAGTGGGTCTGTTTTTAATAGATGTTTTTTTTTTTTCAAAGTCGTGTGCATGTAACCTAAATATATAATTCAAATAATAAGATTAATAAAAAGACAGTCCTAACCCGCCACTATCAATTTGTATAGTTGTTTTTATATATGAGTATATTAGAAGAGTTTTCTCTTAGGTCTGATACTAATATAAATTGCTTGTGTAGAGGGTTTGCCACTAGTATATTCTGTTCATACACCTCTAAGGTTCTTAAATGAAGCCATACTAGACTGTCAGCTCGACAGTTATGTTCTGGGATCACGAAAGTGACTAGGACTCTATTTAATGTATCTATCCAGAATACTCTGTTACCACTGCCATACATTCAGCAACCTCGTATTTGATAGTAGAGATGATATTACCCCACTATAAAACAGCTGTTGATTTTGCCATACAAGTACATATACCCTGAACTAAACTGCTGAATTCCATGCGACAAAGTATCTTGCTTAAATAGTATAGAGATGGTGGTAACGTACCCTGACAGCAGCTATTTTATCTCTTTCAAGGTACCTTCTATAAGCAGATAAATGGTACTGCTATGGGGAAGCCATGTTCCCCTAGTTATGCAAACCTCTTTCTAGGGTGGTGGGAGAATCATGTGGTATTTACAGAAAAGATGTCTACCTACACAAGTTGCATCTTATACTGGGGTAGGGGCATTGATGATATTTTACTGTTTTGAGAAGGGGACACAGACAAATTCCTTGGATTTGTGCACTCTCTTAACAAAAACGATATAGGGGTGAAGTTCAGTCATGAGATCCATGAAAATGAAATATTTTTTCTGGATATCAAATATGACAAAAATTAAAAATGGTCATCTAGAAACGGATATATATTGAAAACTAATGGCAACAGTTATTTACATTGGACCAGCTGGCACTACCCTCCAATGAAAAATAGGATTCCGGTAGGTCAGTATTTGAGAGCACATAGAAATGGCGGAACCAATGCCTCTTTTCTGAGGGAAACTAACAAATTATATAGCAGATTCAAAGCCAGAGTATATCCTTCAAACCTCCTCAAAAAAAGCTTATAGTGATAGTGAAGACAACTATAACTACATGAGAGCAGCTCCTGGGGACAACTCCCATCAACAATAATAAGATCATAAGATGCATTGATACCTTTGATGGATACTCAACAGAGATGTATAATATCCTGGTGGGACACGGACCTGTAAAATGTTCAGGGAGAAAGTATTACTCACCGCAGGGGACCTAATTAAAAAGATAAACTAGTACACAGTTTCTTACAGGAAAAGACCCTTATCACCAAAACATCTAAAAATATTATCACAGGCTCATCACCATGTAGAAACTGTTCCTTCTGCACATTTATACCCAGAATACATGAATTTACAAATCCAAAAATGATATCAGATTAAACAACACATTACCTGCAACACCCAGGGTGTAGTGTATGCCCATGCCCCAGGCATTATGCTGGTAAAATGATTCAAGAGCTACGACGACAGATATCTGGCAATTTCAGTGCTATACATACAGATAAAGAGACTTCTTTAGCAAGACCTATCAAATATGCACATCAGAATAATGGATATGTTTTATGTTTTGGGTGATAGAAAGACTCTTTTTGGAACCAAGAGGAGGAGATTTGGACTAAATATAACTCCAGGAAGTGGCCCGATGGATTTACTGATTAAATACTATGAGCTCTAATGGCCTTAATGAAGGTTTTTCTTTTTCAGCCTTCATACAATTAAGAAATAGCGGACATCTTAACAAAAGACTTGTTCTGTCTTAAGTAACAAATACAAAAATAAATCAACGAACGTAGAGAAACTAAATATCGCCAGGAAAGGAAGAATGTAATGATTGGATGATAACACTAATGAGATCCCTTTTATTAATAAAAGACTTAGACTTCCATTTGCTCCGCAACCCCTGATGAAGCCAGTGCTATGGCAAAACATGTCAGGGGAGCAAAGCCGTTTATTATTTTAAACGCAGTTCTCTCTGCTCGATATTAATGCAGTGCGGTACTGCAGATGCAGTGTTAATGCATACGAAGGACCAGAGCCACCCACTGGTTGAATACCAGATAGGGTGCCGTCAGTGACTGGTGCGATATCCACTGCGACAGAATGCGCGCAGCTACAGTGGGATACGTTACATCTAGTGATGACCAAATCAAAGTCCAAAAAGATTCATCACAAAGCTGAATTTCCTCCTGCTTTGCGGTAGTGAATCGATTTAACCTGAAGTAGTGCAAAAAAACAAAAAAAATACTTACTTGATCCACTTTCTCGTGAAGGGCTGTCAGCCACTATCTTGATTGAAGATCTTGGCTGAAATCCCGCGTGGAAACATGTGACGTCACCATGCCGATCAGCATGATGATGTCATCTTGGGCCATGCGAGATCTTGTGCAAGACCTTGAATCAAGATGGCGGCGGACAGCCCTTCACGAGCAAATTGATCAAGTAAGTATTATTATTACAGTATTATTAATATTTTTATATATTTTTTTATTTTTTATTTTACACTTTGTAATTTATATCAGATGCCGCAATCATGTATGAATGCGGCATCTGAGGGGTACAATGATGGGGAGAGGCACAATTGCCGCTCCCTGTCATTGCAACCACTACTTACAAAGAAATATGCCTAGTGATGAAGCTGATTTTTTTTTTAATTTGGCAAATCGAATTTAAAAAAACTTTGTTCATCTCTAGTTACCACCATCTCTATACAATTTAGGATAGATACTTTTTCACAGGGTATTCAGTAGTTTAGTTCAGGGTATATATACTTGTACTGTGGTTTTATAGTGGGGTATTATCTTGTCTACTATCAAATACCAGGTTGCTCAATGTTTGGCATCTTTATTTAAGAAATCTGCCAGCTTTTTACTGACATTTAAGACTCCTAATTACTTTAGTGATCCCAGAACATATCTGTCGAGCTGACAGTCTAGCATGGCTTAATTTGATAACCTTAAAGGTGTATGAACAGAATAAGCTAGGAGCAAACCCTCTACATAAGTGATTTATATCAGTACCAGATCTAACGGAAAACCCTTCTAATATTCTCATATATAAAAACATCTACACAAATAGATAGTAGCGGCTTAGGACTGTCTTTTTAATAATCCTATCTAGGGCACATTTGTATTCATATAACAAATAAATGCTAAGTTTTAAATGCAGGTCAAAACAGGGTCTTTATAGCCCTTGGCTATTTGAATTATATATATACCTCTTTCAATACACCCTGGATCAATATTTTTTGGATCATTTGTATACATGTAGCCTAAAGGCTCAATGCAGAGGTGTGATGGTGTTTAATGATCATTGTAGTGCAATGCAATACAAATGTATGTTTTGTTCCATTTATAATACAGTTTGTGGACCCTTAATCTTGCACTAAAGTAGAGACAATTATGTTACACTGTAATTTTGTAAATAAGAAAGAGAAATGTTTTATGTGATAATTAGATAAAGCACATTTTCATTTACAATATTAAATAATGCAATGACTAGTGGTGAGCGAAGTTTTGAAAAATCTGATTCGGCAACTTTGCCAAAGCTCACCAAGAAATTCAATTTGTTCCGAATTAATTAATCACAAATCGCTATGAATCAGGTATACCCAGGCCACTCTGCCTCAGGGTACAGCCACACGAAGCAGCCGTGCTGCGAGCGGGATGCAGCCATGACGCAGGTGCCTTTCATTTAATAATGAAAGCGGCACTGCATAATCCTTCATTGTTAATGGCCGCATAACTCCTTTAATGCATCTTTAAACAGGGGCTGTTGCTGGTGTGGGGTTTGACTGGTTAGGTGGGGGCACAATATGTATATTATTGCTGCTCTTGCCTGTAATTTCCTGCCAGTAAACACAGAATATTAATCAGCTACATTCCCACTGCTCCAAACCCAATGCTCTCCTGCCCCACAGGTTTAAGCCTTTCTTCTGCCATCTGCGTTTCCTCCTTTTTTACATCATCCAATATCAATGAGAATACATCATCAGGAACATCCAGCTCCTCCTGTCTCCACATCTTGCTGACTTTTCTAGGATATGGAGACTTTAAAAGATGATTTGGAAGAAGTAAAGCTTGCAAAAGATGAGGATGCTCATCATTAAGATCTGCCCCCCCCCAAGGAGTGCAGACTGGATGGTATTGGTTGGCACGCTGGCAGAGAAGTAATGTCTATCTTATTGGTACTGAGTACTGTTGAGCGAATCAACGCTAACGTGGAATTCCATCTTATTGGTATTGAATTACATATTTTAGTTTACAGCTGATGTAGGAATAAGTAAATGTAGGAATAAATAAATTAAACTGGTACAGCATAAGTCTCCCTGCACTGTCCCTGCACTGTCCCTGCATTCTCCCTGCACTCTCCCTGAACTGTCCCTGAACTATCCATACACTGTACCTGCACTCTCTCTCTCCAATATTCTTCTATTAATTATTTTCGGGAACACTGTCCCTAGTAAAGAGTGCTTGCCACATCTCTCCCTATGCTTAGCTCACAGGACAATGGTGGAGACTCTGCAAGATGAGGATTTTATAGGGCTATGACATCACAGGGAATGACTATCTGCAGATTGGCTGGCTGTCTGGCATTATGGGTAACCACATTTAGTTTCACTTTTTAACATGTGCAGCCGCTATTTTAGGGAAAATAATTTGTTACCGAGAAGTCCATAGAAATTCAGATTTACTTAGAATCTAAGTGTTTCTAAACCTCTGTCCAAATTCCACTTCAACGCTTCACTTTACTCAACGCTAGTAGAGATGAGCGAATCATCTAAAATTCGCTTTGCCGAATGTTCGTCAAATTTTTTAAAGATTCATACTTAATATGAAGCTATCCAGTCAAAGCTGCGTACAGATCATTTGTTATTCTGTTGTGTTCTGTGTACAAAGTGCATACAAAGCTTTAGCGTATTATTGTCTAGGTCCGCACAAAGAACGAATATACAGTAAAAGTACGCTACTTAACTGAATATGTATGCATTAGAGTACAAATTAACAGATGTGTAGCATTAGTGTACAAATTATATGATGCGTCTGTAGCGTTAGCGTACAAAGATTTCAGAAGAATCATCCGAAGCGAATCTATCTGAAAATATTCAGATTCGCTTCGGTGTAAAAAATTTCAAAGATTCGTATCGAATCTACGGAGTGGCGAATATATTCGCTCATTTCTAAACACTAGTGATGACTATATTTTACTAATGGCATCATTTTCATTTATTTAGCATCATATGAACAGTACGGACAAGAGGATAGGTGATTTGTTTCAACATACTGTAAATGATCTTAAGAAGTGAAAAAATTGATCCTAATGCTAAAACCAGAAAACAGTGCTGCTGTGATTAAAAAAAAATTGGAATTAGAGATAAACAACTTAATATATGTAAAGAAAAATTGGACTGGTGCTTAGCTTTGTTTTTTTCTCTATTTAGGACTAATGTATCTCAGAAGCAATACATTACTCATGTAATTATCAAGCACTCTACCCCGTAAATAATGAACAAGAATAAAGATGCATTTTACACAAATAAAGCAACTTACTGGAAATATACATTGTGTTACCAGGGAAACCATGAATTTCTACAGCAAAACCACAGGGTTAAGAAGAATGTTGAACACATCATTCACATCCTTGCTTTGGACTCCATGATCAATTAAAAGCTTATAGGTAGACAAATATTGTGCTACTAATAGTTTTATATGATGTGTATAAAAAGAACCGTGCAGATGGAAAATACAAAGCTGTGGGATATGTGGCGCACACATTGAAAATTCACATAATGTCACAACATTTCACCTTATTTGTCTGCCAGTTGTTTTAAAAAGAAAACACATAAGCTAGCTGATGCAATAGATTTGCATTTAAATTATAGCTGAACGTTTTCACATACAGTAAATATATTTCGCAGTCAGAAGAATGTGCGTGGTATAGGTGTCTACTTCCTTAGGGAACTAGATTATGGTGCAATAGGTTGGGCAGTAATAAAATGCAATACGGATCTCCAGTTATGCATTTTAAATACGAACACATTATGAAGGGGGCACCAAACTCATTATAAGGAGTAATGCAGCAAAAATACTATTCAAATGTGACCATGATGGTTGTACACAAGACTGGAGAAAAAAAGGCCACAAAAATGGCAAGAGTCTGTAATAACATAGTAACATAGTAACTTTTAATAATTCATCTGGTTAAAAAGGGTAGCGCCAAACCTGAAAAGGTACATAACAATAGTCACATAGAACTCATAAAAAATGGAACAGTCTTACCGTATTCATGGTATGAATACGAGGCATGCTGGGGTGGTGTTAAGATGATGAAGAAGAGCTTGAGCTTGATATACTGGAGCTCTGGCCAGATAGGAGTGGACAGCAAACCCTATTACAACCCTATATTCTTGGTAGGAGGGGGACCAGCGCTGCGCCTATCTATCTACACAGAGCACCCGCCCGAAAGGGGCGACCCCGAATGGATACCTGTCCCTAAGGACGGCCAATTCCCTAAATTAGAACAATACGTGTCCACTCCCAACGTGGCACGTTTATGTTAAATAACTCATCAGGGAAGTACTCAAAATATGTAAAAAAAATTTGAAATAGCTGGAGACTGGTCAATTAGCCAGTACAAGATGATTGGATAAGAAACTGACTGAGTCCTGATAAAAACGCAAATATCAATATATCAAAAAGTAGGAAATAGCTTGAAACAGGTCAACTAACCAGTACAAAACTGTTGGATATAGAACTGGCACAGGCCTGATAAAATACAATACAATACAACTATTCAATTGGGGACCAATAGGACCCCATTGGGTAGTACAAAAATGGGACCTGGTAAGGGACATATATAAAAAGAGGCTGTTCCAATGGGAACCGAAGTCCAATTACATATTACTGACTTGGACATAACAAAATGCCTAAATGAATAAGCACTGCTCCATAAGGACACAACCAGTGTTCCAGTGGGAACAAGAAGCCTTATCAATTCTCCAGTGGGAGAAGAGGGAAGCAGTACATGCCAAACCCATGAATATGGGAAAGAAAAATGCCCTAATGTAGGACACTCAGAGCATCCATAACGTGGGGGGCCAGGTGTACGCACAAGATGCACCTGAGATCCATACAGCCGCGCCATCCCGCCCATCCACCTCCGGTTACATGAAACATGGCCCCATGGTCGGAACCTGACCACATGACCGATGCAGGCGGTCTCATGGTCCGTAGGGGAGGCGTATCCAGGGGAGGGCAGGAAGAAGTGCACTCCTATAGCTACAATGCAGCCAATCTGATGCGCCCCATACTAACAGTGGCGTTCTTAGCAACGGCCTAATAGTTAGGCCAGATGGTAAAAAAGAGAGAAGGGGTATTTAATGGCACATCTCCTAACTCAGATAAAGAAGTAGAGAAAGAGATACATATGAAGTACTAGGACCAGAGTGAAAAACAAAAAACAAAACTTGAGTTGCAAAATAATATGTTACAATAATGATTACATGCAAAAATAATTATAATTCATTGAAGGTAGTATCAAGGCTCAAAAAGAGCTTTCCAATGACTTTATTGGGAATGATATCTGCCATAATCAAATTCATACCACTGGAGCATACATGGGTGCAAAGATGTAAATTAAAACCCACATAAAGGCAAAGTCATCATGCTCAATATGAATAGTGGATTCTCTCACTGGGGGGGTACATGATAAAATGCCAGACCAAAATGCTACATCTGTCAGGATATAGAAATCCTCATACAAATTGAGGACTACCATAACCCGACAGCTATGGCCTTGAGTACATTGGCGAAACCAGAAGAGAATTACGTAGAAGGGTGGGTGAACATCTTAATGACATCCTTCACAAGAAGGACACCCCAATTGCCAAACACATTCACCAACACCATAATGGACACTCGAGAGTTAAATTTATGGGTATTGATGTTGTGAAGCCACCAATTAGAGGTGGCGATTGAGATAGATTGCGTCTTCAACTGGAAGCAAAATGGATTTTTGACCTTAAGACCTCGGTCCCCTATGGTCTGAACAAACGCTTGACTTTCAGTTGTTTTGTCTAGCTGTCGGGTTATGGTAGTCCTCAATTTGTATGAGGATTTCTATATCCTGACAGATGTAGCATTTTTGCTTGTACTGCTTCCCTCTTCTCCCACTGGAGAATTGATAAGGCTTCTTGTTCCCACTGGAACACTGGTTGTGTCCTTATGGAGCAGTGCTTTTTCATTTAGGCATTTTGTTATGTCCAAGTCAGTAACATGTAATTGGACTTTGGTTCCCATTTGAACAGCCTCTTTTTATATATGTCCCTCACCAAGTCCCATTTGTGTACTACCCAATGGGGTCCTATTGGTCCCCAATTGAATAGTTGTATTGTATTGTATTTCATCAGGCCTCTGCCAGTTCTATATCCAACAGTTTTGTACTGGTTAGTTGACCTGTTTCAAGCTATTTCCTGCTTTTTGATATATTGATATTTGCATTTTTATCAGGTCTCAGTTTCATATCCAATCATCTTGTACTGGCTAATTGACCTGTCTCCAGCTATTTCCCATTTTTTGACATATTTTGAGCACTCCCCTGATGAGTTATTTAACATTCCATTCGGGGTCGCCCCTTTCGGGCGGGTGCTCTGTGTAGATAGATAGGTGCAGCGCGGGTCCCCCTCCTACCAAGAATATAGGGTTGTAATAGGGTTTGCTGTCCACTCCTATCTGGCCAGAGCTCCAGTATATCAAGCTCAAGCTCTTCTTCATTATCTTGACACCGCCCCAGCATGCCTCGTATTCATGGGTACCATGAATACGGTAAGACTGTTCCATTTTTTTATGAGTTCTATGTGACTATTGTTGTGTATCTTTTCAGGTTTGGTGCTACCCTTTTTAACCAGATGAATTATTAAAAGTTACTTTTTAGGTCTTGTTATTATACACTCTTCCCATTTTTGTGGCCGTTTTTCTTTATTTAATTAAGGATTGTTGGCCGAGGAATCTTTGCACCTTAATCCTATTTGCCTTTTTTCTATAGTTGATTTTGTACACAAGACTGCAGAACTGGACTTCACCTCTAATAGACACCTTTCCCTCTTCCTGTCTGGGACTCTTGGAACTCCGTTACCACTGTACGGTCAGGGGCATAATTAGAAAAGGCTGGGCCTCATAACGCATTTTTGAATAGCCCCCTGCCCCCCCCAAGCAACTGCATTTGGCAGAAGGAGCAGACAAGAGTTTTATTTACAGTATTCTGCCAGGGCCCTGTATGCCCTTTAATTCCCGACACAGTAGTTATTCGCCATTAGTCTCCCCTTCAGAGTATTGATGCCTTTTTAGTTCCCCAGACAGTAGAATGCCCCCTTAGTGCCCCTATATACTAGTTATGCCCCTTTAGTGTTCCCACACAGTAGTTATGTAAAAAGTAAAGGGGTACATCTTCTGAAAAAATTATATCCTTTATTCGATGCAGTAATATCCATACAAAACAAGATAGATAATAAGGATCATTAACTTGAGATCTGAAACATGTCGATTTTGCATCTGTCTTGTTTTGTATGGATTTTACTGCATCAAATAAAGGATATTGTTTTATTGGAAGCGGCACCCCTCTACTGTTTACCCAGTTTATGTCGGCTTTGTCCTGGCCACACCCATGCCTCCAATACGATACCCAGGTGAGGGCTGCAATTTGATCTTCTATACACAGTAGTTATGCCCCCATAGTTCCTTTACACAGTAGTCATGTCCTCTTAATGTGCCCCCATAGTAACCATGCCCCCTATGTGCCCCAAAAAAGTAGTCATTTACTCTTAGTGCACTTACACAGTAGAATGCATCTTCAATATCCCCACTCCTCACACAGTAGTTATACCGCTTGAGTGACCCCGAAAAATAGTAATAACGCCCTGAGGTGTTAATAAAATAATGAAGTAATAATCACCTAGCCATGTTCCCCAGATGAATGGAGCACATCAACCTCTCACCAGCAGCAGGTGCAATGCCGTGTTGTCATGGCACCTCCTCAGGAGAGCAGGAGATCCTACAGAATAATCCTGCAATGCACAGTTCGGGGAATGAGGCCTGCGCCATAATGGATAATAGACACAGTTGCCAGACTCATCCATTTTGGCCAAAACCTTACCTGCTAGTAAAGACACACACAGTAATGACTAATGATAAAAATATCACTAACCCAAAATTACTACCTGGCGCACTCATACAGTATGCCCTTTACAAATAAAATGTATTACAAAATGTAGTAAGGGTTTTCCTCTTGCACAAGAGCCTTTAAAATAATAATAGCTGTTATTTAGTACTTTATTTCTTTTACCTTTATTGCTCTCGTCTTCCATTGTGAGTTGTGGTCACATGACCATGTCCATGTAGCTCTTTATTATTACGCATGTTTTTCCCCTTGTGATAGGGTCTATGTAAATAGCTGTGTATGTAAATAGCTGTGTGGGAGGAGCTATAAACTAGGTGGTCATTGTTAGGGGTGGTGCTGTAGCTTTGGCAGAGGAAGGAGAAGTGCATCATGGGCTTGGTTGGATACAGGAACAGGAAGTGCTACATACAGGATGGAAAAAAACAGAGTGATTTGCGTACTTGGTGAAAACGAGTCAGAAGAGTCTAAATGAAGAAGATGTACATGAAGTAGGCACCTAAATCAGCTTATGTAATCCTGGAAAAAACCCTTTAAGTTGAGCAGTTTACCATATTTTTTGCAACTATACAGAAATGGAACTTCTACGCCTAGAGACTCTAAACTTTACTAACTCAGTGTTGATTTTTCAGCTAAATACTGTAGCTGGGCAGCAGATACTGCAATATAAATTCAGCAGCTTAACATATTTCTTAGAGCAAACAATGCTTTCAATCTAAGGTGATTGCTTGCAGGGAAGGGAATAGTCAGCCATGCACAGTGGTGGAGCTGTCGTTTCGATAGAATGCATAATGTGAAATTAAGTTAAAACAAGTAGAATATTTTTCAAATTCTGCACATGTGCTATCACTGTCTATGAAGAACGCTTTTTCTTTAAGACATCATTAGGCTTCACTGGCGATATATGTTTTTAATGCCCATGAACCACTGTTTTTTAGTATCAATGATACGGAAATCTATATTATTTGTACACAGTTACAAGTGGATTATAATTTATTGATAATTCGCCTAGTTCAAATCACAGTGACATATGGTGGAATACTCTTGGTGTATTCCCTAAACTTAACACAATAAAAAGAAGCTGGCAGAGATACAGTAAAAAGCATGGCAGACTGCTAAGCTCTGAAATGTGCCCTGGCATAACATCTGCCTCAGACAATGCTTGTGACAGCTGCCAGAACTTTATAATTCACATGGTACAAAACCTCCTCTCTTTCTGCATTTCATAGTACAAATTTACAAGAAGGGGTTTGATGACTGAAGTTTGCAAAGGCTTATTTAGAACAAAGCTATCTAAACAGCGTAAGTATTTTGGGCCAAGATATATAATGTTGGCACTAGTCCTGTTTATTATGGTTGAATTTATTATCACATTGGTCGGATTTGACTTTAATTAAGGGTGATTTTCCCCTGTTCTATCACAGTTAATGTGTTAGAGGTAATTTTTGATGAGCAAATATTGCCAAAGTGCAATGCCAAATTCTCTTTGGGGATTTCCTGTGTCGATTTTTATACAAGTTTGACGAAATGTGTATAATTTAAAAAGGGAAAAGGAAAAGCAAGATGAGTGGATCTAAATCTCATAGCAATGTATTCCCATCAAGACATGTATGGCATATTAACAGGTTATGACAAAGATGTCCAAAAGGTGAAGATTCCCCCTGTATCTCAAGAACGTATAAAAAGAACAAGTCACATATACATGGATTTCTCTATCCAATGCTATGGGACTTCCAAAAATAGCCAAACACTGGCTTGACTACTTATGGGAGTTCTATAGAAGTGAATGGAGAGAACTCTACCCATCCCTTAATTTACAACTATAGAACTTCTAAAAACAGCCAAGCCAGTGCTCAACTATTTTGAAAGTCCCATTGCAGTGCTTTTCATTCATGGCAGAGCCCCTTTCTTAAGATAGGAGCAGATCCAAGAAGTGGGATCCACACATATCAAACATATAATCAAACCCCCCCCCCTTTTATCAACCATTAAATTCATTTTTGCATTTGCCTACCTGCATTCTTTTAGCCATAACTTCTTTTTTTCTCTTATCTTCACTTTGCATTTCAGGCCTTGTTTTTGTGGGCCTGTGAGTAGATTTTTAGGGTAATTCCACTATTTTTTTAGGAATTTTAGGAATATGAGGATATCATAAATGTGTAGTGTTATTTTTACTTTTATTCTATAATGATGTTCTTGTGCATTTTTTTTTCAAATTTTGTCATGTAAATTGGATTTGTGTATTTTAAGATTAAAGTTTAACCCTTTCAGCCCCGAAGGGTTTTTTTTCCCTGTTTTTGTTGTTGCGCTCCCTGCCTTCATACAACCATAACTTTTTTATTTTTCTGTTCACATAGCTGTATAAGGGCTTGTTTTTTTCGGGACAAGTTGTTCTTTGCAACGTCGCCATTTAATATTGCATATGGTGTAGTGGGAAGCTTGAAAAAAAATTCCAAATCGGGTGAAATTCCAAAAAAAAATAAAAATGTCGCTACAGTTTTACGGGTTTTTTATTTACGGCATTCGATGTTCATTAAAACTGACCAGTTAGTTTCATTCTACTGGTCAGTACAAATCCGGTGATACCTAATATAGTTTTTCGTGCGTTTTGATAGTGATAAAATAATTATAAAGTTGGAATTTTATTATTTTTTTTTTTTTGTCGCATCTTGACCCCTATAACTTTTTGGTATTTATGTGTATGGAGATGTATGGGGGCTCATTTTTTGCAGGGTGATCTGAAATTTTAATTGATACCATTCTGAGGTGTGTATGACTTTTTGATCTCTTTTTATTTAAATGGCGAATTGGCCATTTTCATGCTTTTTTCCGTTTTGCTGTTTTCCATACGGGAAATAAATTTATATATTTTTATAGTATGAGCGTTTTTGCACGCGGCAATATCCATGATGTGTATTTTTTTTATTTTTTTTGCTACTTTTATTTTTATTTTGGGAAAAGGGGGGTGATTTAAACTTTTATGTGTTTTTTTTTAAATCTTTTAAACTTTATTTTATTTTTTTACACTTTTTATAGTTCCCATAGGGAACTACTACAAGCAATCACCTGATTGCTTATATCATAGATTCCAATGCATTAGCACTGGAGTCTATGATGGGGAGGTGGTCAAAAAAAAGTTTGAAAGCAAAAAGATGCAACCTTGATATAATTGTTTGCTACAATGAATGGTTTCTGATCTGATAGTTTAAAGAATGTGTGTAATTAGAGCTTTTACAGTACTACTCTATGAGATTGGAAATTGTTAACAGGTAGAGGGAGGCCTGCATGCCAACATGTATGTTTGTGCTCCACAATAGAGCATTGAAAAATGTATCTGTATCACTTGGACCTGGGATGTATTAGGATCTGATAAGGCATCATAGCAAAACTTATTAAGGGTCCCTGGCCCTGTTGTTTTACAGTAGTAGAACAATTTCTAAACTTCCATATTGGGAAAAAGGAAAAACTGGAACGGTTGTTTTATAAATATGGCACTCATTCTGACAAAAATATTTCTTAATGTATTATACAAGACAACAGGCATAAACACATTGATAAATCCCCCCCTCTACTGCTCTAAACATCTGCATTTTTGCTGGATCCACCGGGGATCAGCAAAAGCGCATTAGATAAATAATATAACTGTCTACTTGCGTTCAATGAACAGGACAGATCCGGCACTAATATCATTGTACGGTAAGTCAATGGGCATTGTATATGCTTTTTTTGTCCAAAAAATAGGATCCAGCACCATCTTGCTCAGTATCCCATGACACAGACAAGGCAGGATCATGATGTCATCACGAACTGCGCAAGATTTCACTTAGGATCTTCAATCAAGATGGCCATGGGGGCCTCTTTACTCTCTTTACTCTCAAATGGATAAGGTTTTTTTTTTTTTTTCTTAATTTGATTAACTCCTGAAAGCACTCATTTTTCATCTCAAATGCAGCATCTGAGGGGGTTCAATGATGGGAGGCTACTTACAAAGAAATGCACTTTGTGACGAAGTAATTAGTCACAAAACAAATTTCTTTGTTAAATTTGGCGAAGCAGTCAAATCTAATTTTTGCAAACTTCTCTCATCACTACATACATATAATAAACATATTATAAAACTGGCTGCCTGCAGCCACCACTAGAGGGTGCTCTGTGCTTTTCCATCAGGAAGCAAGAGCAGCAGATCAGCCTAGGCCTCCTTTCACCCCATGCTCCATAGCAGTCTCATGATCTGCCTCTATGGTAAGTATAAGATTATTTGGTCCTGTCTTCCAAACGTCAAGGCGTTCTCAGTAAGAAGGGACCCAAATAAAGTACAAAAATTGCCTTGACGTTTGGCAGACGGGCCCAAATAATTTTGTACAAAATATATTTGCCAAGAATCTCTAATTTACTGAATAAGCGTAGCATTGGCACCAGAATATTTTCTATTACTATGGCATTTTTGTACTTTATTTGGTTTGCAGAGTGCTGTTACATTGTATTTTTTTCCTTTGTGTATCTAGCCATGTCAGCGTGCACCTGCACACTGGGATGTGCTGACTGACCCCCCTTTTTCTCTGCAGTTTGTATTGGAGGTGTGGCTACTACATTTAGTTGTGCACTCCTGACCAGCCTGTCTGCCCCATAGGTTGATTTTAATTAGTGTAAGTATAAAGCTGTAGTCTGTTCTCCCTGCACTCACTGGAAGCCTTTTGGCACCAGGAGAGGTATAGAGTGGGACTCTCATTGAATTCAGTGGTAGCCATCTGGCACCAGCTGAGGTATAGAGTGGGCCCAGCATGCATGTTGGTACCTGCATTCACTGGATTTAATGGATGCCATTTTGGCACCAAAAATGATAAAAAGCAGAGTGGACCCAGCAAGCATGTGGACCCTGCACTCCCTGAATTTAATGGTGGCCGTCCTGGCACATAACAGGTAGGAATTAGTGTTAGGGTCCCATCTTATTGTGATCGCCTTGACATTTGGCAGACGGGCCCAAATAATTTTGTACAAAATATATTTGCCAAGAATCTCAAATTTGCTGAATAGCGTAGCATTAGCACCAGAATATTTTCTATTACTATGGCATTTTTGTACTTTATTTGGTTTGCAGTGTGCTGTTGCATTGTATTTTTTCCTTTGTGTATCTAGCCATGGCAGCGTGCACCTGCACACTGGGATGTGCTGACTGACCCCCCTTTTTCTATGGTAAGTATACTACTGCCTTGGATTGCTATATTGAAGCAAAAAAAAAAAAAAAACACATGACACCTAAAGTGAGAAACAACTTTATAATTTACAATTTTCAATTGTATGGCTACTTTCAAATCTACAGCGTGCATTCTCCAGATCCAGCACTGCTGGATGAAACCAAAATGCCTGTTCCCCTTCATTAACCGTAATGGAGTCCGGCGAAGATTTGGCCCACTCCGGCATAAAATCAGCAAAATGTCCAAACATAAATCGCTGTATGCTATGGTTTGTGTCTGGGTGACTCCTGGCATTCTCAGCCAGAACAGGAGGTCGGATCTCCATGCGGCAGGTGTGAAAGTAGCCTAAGTACTGTTAAGGGGGACACAATCTGTCCTCTTAGGGGTCAGGTCACTTGTCCAAATTAGAAGAACGTGTGTGCACACGGTAAGATCTCAAGATGGACACAAATGTCAGTTTGGAGTCTCCCAACACATTCAGGTGCTGAGGTATTCTGGGCTGACTCCGTTTATTACCAAAGCATATACACACAGTAGAAAAGGTGGGGAGTTTTGTTTCCCCAGCAAGCTGATAAGCATTAAACACACATTCTTTTGTTCTTCTAGTCACATGTCATGATTAGTCCACCGAAGGGTCCTAGAGAGAAGGGTCGAACCTGTACCAGAATGTACCAGGATATAAAGTCCATCTTAGATACGCTGCACAGCTGCATAAGCTGATATATATATTTGTAAGGGAAAATAGCATTGAATACATGTATATACAAATGACATCATACTGTGAGGGGAAAATTCAGTATTTCAGCCGGTCTACCTTCACAGTACTGTTGGGGACAAAATCTGTAAGTCAAAGAATTCTAGACTATAATATTACTTTAACAAAGTGCCCTGATTTATACACATACAGTACAAAATGTTACAGTCTATTCAGAATATGGAACCTGAAGATAAAATATGTCATCCTAGACAGCATGATAAAGTAATTTTTTGTTCTTTTCACCATGTTCACTTTGGTCATTTCCATATATTTATATTTGTCTATGACAAGATCTCAGATAATAGTGAGTATTGCAAAGTGATCTGTACCCTTTTCCTGACAGCTGTCTAACAAAATATGCACAAACCAGCTGAAAGATTCCCGGGCTGCTGACTGCTTGATTAATTATATATTAAGGTCATGTAGCACGTATCTTTAGACTTAAAACTGCTAGAATTTATAGTGTCAACTAAAAAGGCGAGTAAATCCAACAGTTCTGATTTTGTCAAATTCTATCTGAAGCTCGGCAGTAAAATATAAAGTTGAATTTATCTTTCCCCACGCCAGGTTTTTCTGGCATTACAAAGTTGCAAACACAGTTTGTGACTTTTTTTTAAACCCACTTGTGCAAATATTTTTGCACAAATGTAATTTCTCTGCTGTTCTCGGCACTTTCCTAAAAAGAAGGGAGTATGGTGAGATCAGGAAGTGGGCGGGACTAGTTCCCCTGGCATATTTATCTTCTTTTACATCAGTTTTATGATATAAAGGAAGACTGAAATCTACAACAGCTAGAGGCTGGCGTAGATTTTAGTTTATGAATTTAAAGGAGAATGCACACCTCTGTCGTTTTTTTAAATCGAGGTGCTGTGATCTACAAGAACTTAATCTCCTGTAATCAATAAAATATCGAAAATCACGCACTCTCTCTGTAAGTAATATGCAATTAAAGTTTATTCAACATAGGGTCCCTTAGGACGTATTTCAAAGTTTGAATACAGCTCTTAATGGGTTCATCTGTCTAAAAGATGACTGTGTATCGTTGCGTAGTAGAGACGTTTCGGTCGAATGGACCTTTATCAATCGATACGCTGTAATAGAATGGAGAGCAGTAAATAAATAGCTCCTAACAACATGTAACTCATGCTGAGCTCTAATGTTCTAGTTCTAGACGTTACTCTAATTGAAGGATCCGAATAAAGGTCTCGGACAAACAGAGATGATATACTCTAACATATAAACAAGTATGATTTGTGCAATATATATCTGACAAATAAATATGAGGGCTAAGGTCACGTGGACCCAGGAGGCTGGTCACGCCAAAAGGAACATACAGTCAATAGTAGAACTACATGGGAAAACATAGTATACCTTGAGAAGTATAATATAATGCAGAGTAAAGTGAGGCAAAGCAGAAGCGAAAAGAAGGATGAACAACACTCACCAAATATGCAGGGTAGCAAAGTATGTATAAATAATTGCAGAGCTGTGTAGGTCACTAAGCGGAAGCGTCTTAAATAGTGCACTGTCTTACCTGAATGGCCCTCCGCGTCCGAGACCGGAATCATGGCGGCGGCCATCTTGGAAAAGGGCGCGCATGCGCAGATGTGTAAAAATTGTCAGCGGCCATATTGGATTAGGGCACGCATGTGAGAATTGAATTATGGATATCAGCGCCATCTTAACTAAGGTGGCGCATGCGCAATTGAGAGTAACAGAAAAAGGAGGCCATCTTAAATAGGGGAAAAATATAAATGTTTATGGGGCTGATGTATTAAATTAAAAAGTGTAAAGAATGTAACATAATAATGTTGAAAGAGAAGTTAAATGATTGCAGATAAATGAAGTGTGTGACAACGAATGTGTATATGTATAGTGAATGTAATGCAAGGAGGGGGAAGTAATATATGTATATGTGGGATGTAGTGAAGTGACTGCAGTAATGTGAGATGTGTAATAGTAATTGGATATATGTATACATGTCAGATTCATGTTAGTGTTGTGAAATGTTACCTCTGTTAGTATAATGTGTGTAACAATGGTTGGATGTATATATGTATGTGTAGTAAATGTGAAAGGAGGAGGTAGAGGTGAAGGACAAAAAGAAATAATAAGAAGTAAGAAAAAGTAAGGAAAAATAAATAAGAAAAAGTAGTAGAAAAGAAGGGGGCATGACCAGGGACCTGATACTACCTGATGGAAATGGAGAATTCAACGAGTCTGAAAAGAAAGGGAGAACAATATAGCATTAATAATATAGAAAAAATAGAAAAAATAGAAAAAAAATAGACAAAAATAGAAAAAATAGAAAAAAATCAGGACAAGCATGATGAGTACAATAATGACCATCTATATTAAGTGGGAAATACTTCGTACTCCCGGTTAAGTCCGTTAGGATGAAGGGTGCCCAACGTGTGAATCCAGTAGGATTCTCGCTTTTTCAGTAGTCCTATGTGGTTACCCGCCTCTGCGTGGTCTTTCCACTTGCTCGATCACTTGAAATTTAAGTTGGGCCAAATTATGGCCCGCTCTTTTGAAATGTTCTGGTAAGGGTAACCATACCTTCTCACATCTGATTGTGGATTATGGTGGATTATGCGATCACGGATCGTCTGTGTTGTTTCCCCCACGTAGAGAAGTCCGCATGGGCATTTGATTAAATAAACCACAAATTTGGATTCACATGTAAAGAAATTTTTGATGTGATATGTTCTATGATATGTTGACTTCTTGAGGGTATCCTCCCAAGAATTACGCACTAGAGATCTAGAACGTGAATCTAAGAAGCTTGTCGCACAGGAACTACATAGTGCAACATTAGCTGAATATCACAGATTGGGAAGGATTCCACGTGGATTAAGATGTCACTTAAGACCTACCCTATTCTCTGATGATGCTGATTTTAGAACTCGTTTCCAACAGATTCTCAACAAATTGCTCTTTAGATCTGATACTACTGAACTTGGAATTTTTACAGAAATCCATTACCAAAACTAGAGAACAGATATCAACCATCGAACAACAACTAACTACGATTATACCTACTGAGGAATTTTCCACACTTAAGATTAAGATCGACCAAGTCTTGACGGAACACAGGCAATCACTTCAGGAGAAAAAGAGAACTAAATTTCAAAGGGACGCCGACGATTACACCAACAATAGGGTGTACAGATGGGTGGAACATCCCTCCTACGAGTATTCCAGACCAACAAGACGATTCCACTACGACACCTCCAGCTCAGAAAGCGAGCGTTCTTTTGGCCGACATCAACCACCTCCCCCTTTTTTAGGCGGTCAGAGAAGAAGAGGCAATACACGGGGAAACCCACGCGGCGTTCCCAGCGGACAAGAACCACAGACTCGACCAATACAGACCAGATCTCAGGTAAGACACCTGATTTAGTTGTAAATATCTCTTCACATACCTTGACACCCGCGGGAACTTGAACTATTACAGAAGGGACTATCATTTTGTCCAGTTCCCCACCTGAACTCATTCACCTTTGACCAAGAACTCAATAGGTTCTACCGAACATTGAGACTTAAAACTTTTTTTCAAGAGAAATCCCGCTGTTCCACAAATCCACAAAACACCATAATACCTCAACTATCCATAGACACCCTGGGCCTTCGTACCCAGAGTCACTTTAGTCCACCTAAAACGGACCATGGAGTAGAAACCTACATTTCCTTAATAGACAGAGATATCAAACAATGTATGATGGACATTAACATGGGCCGATACCCCACACAACACAATATGAATAGAGAGGAATCAGCAGCCTTACAACATCTCAAAACTAACCTTGATATTATTCTTAAACCTGCTGATAAAGGCGGGGCCATTGTCATTATGGACAAAAAGGATTACTTGGCGGAGGTGCATAGACAGTTGTCTGACACTAATACCTATGCAAAACTTGATTCAGATCCCACCCCCAGAATACGCCAACAAATCATTCAGATTCTTGACAATTACTTGGGGAACAAAATTATCGATAAAAAAACCCATGAATACCTCATCAATCCACACCCTATCACTCCTGTCTTCTATATCCTCCCTAAAATCCACAAGTCACTCATTAATCCACCTGGGAGACCGATCGTTGCCTCCACAGATTCAATTCTATCCCCACTATCCAAATTTCTTGAAAAGATTCTCACACCGATCACACGACAAACCAAATCTTTTCTACTGGACACAGGTCATTTCCTACGTACACTCCAGACACTATCCTCTATACCACCTAATAGTCTCTTGGTCACACTTGATGTCAATAGCCTTTACACCTCCATCACTCATAACTTAGGCATTGAAGCTGTACATCAACATCTCTTTTCCAACAACACACTATCACCTGATTCCATAGAATTTTGTATTCAACTACTTAGGACTGTTCTCACTGAGAATTTTTTCCTATTTGGAGACACATTCTACGCACAAAAATGTGGTACTGCAATGGGGTCCCACGTGGCCCCACCTTATGCAAATTTATACATGGATCATTTTGAGACAAACCATGTGTACACTAATACTCTTTTCCGTCAACATGCCCTTTGTTGGCATCGCTACATAGACGACATCTTCTGTATTTGGACAGGCCCCATCTTCACACTCATGTCATTCGTTGAGCACATTAATCAGATACGCCCGGAACTCCAATTTACTTTACAGTTTGACCATTACTCCATCAGCTTTTTAGATACCCTGGTACAACTAAATTCAGATTGCACCCTATCTACGGACTTATTCTCCAAACCCACCGACAAAAACGGCCTTCTACACTTTACCAGTTGTCATCCCAGAAATACCAAAAAAGCCTTACCGAAATCTCAATTCACCCGTATCCAACGTATCGTATCTGACCCACAGAGAAAAGACCAACAACTATCCACAATGAGAGACAAATTCCGCATGAGGGGTTATCCTGAACACATCCTATCACCTGACATTAATCCTAGAACCACATCCACCATCAAGCCCAACAGGATACCTTTTGTACATACTTATCACCCAGTCATTTACAAAATCCAACAAATCATACGAAAACACTGGCCTTTACTTAATAAAGCTTATCCCCAGATTCCGGAATTTCACAATCCAGTCCTTATGTGTCTCAAAAGACCCAGAAATCTTAGAGATCATCTCATCAAAGCAGATATAGGTAGTCAGAGAAAAATTCCACACCAGACTTTCCTCAGTTCCAAACGTACCGGTACATTCCCCTGCTTACATTGTTCATTGCTGCAGCAATGTGACCAAAGGCAACTTCATATACCACCCTCATTCAGGTAGAACATATCACATCAAAAATTTCTTTACATGTGAATCCAAATTTGTGGTTTATTTAATCAAATGCCCATGCGGACTTCTCTACGTGGGGGAAACAACACAGACGATCCGTGATCGCATAATCCACCATAAATCCACAATCAGATGTGAGAAGGTATGGTTACCCTTACCAGAACATTTCAAAAGAGCGGGCCATAATTTGGCCCAACTTAATTTCAAGTGATCGAGCAAGTGGAAAGACCACGCAGAGGCGGTAACCACATAGGACTACTGAAAAAGCGAGAATCCTACTGGATTCACACGTTGGGCACCCTTCATCCTAATGGACTGAACCGGGAATACGAAGTATTTCCCACTTAATTAGATGGTCATTACTGTACTCATCATGCTTGTCCTGATTTTTTCTATTTTTTTCTATTTTTTTCTATTTTGTCTATTTTTTTTCTATTTTTTCTATTTTTCTATATTATTAATGCTATATTGTTCTCCCTTTCTTTTCAGACTCGTTGAATTCTCCATTTCCATCAGGTAGTATCAGGTCCCTGGTCATGCCCCCTTCTTTTCTACTACTTTTTCTTATTATTTATTAATTTTCCTTACTTTTTCTTACTTCTTATTATTTCTTTTTTTCTTTTTGTTCTTCACCTCTACCTCTTCCTTTCACATTTATTACACATACATATATACATCTAACCATTGTTACACACAGTATACAAACAGAGGTAACATTTCACAACACAAACATGAATCTGACATGTATACATATATCCAATTATTATCACACATCTCACATTACTGCAGTCACTTCACCACATCCCACATATACATATATTACTTCCACCTCCTTTAATTATATTCACTATACATATACACATTCGTTGTCACACACTTCATTCAACATTTCTCTTTCAACATTATTATGTCACATTTTTACACTTTTTAATTGAATACATTAGCCCCATAAACATTTATATTTTTTCCCTATTTAAGATGGCCTCCTTTTTCTGTTACTCTCAATTGCGCATGCGCCACCTTAGTTAAGATGGCGCTGATATTCATATCACAGGCGTGCCCTAATCCAATATGGCCGCCGACAATTTTTACACATCTGCGCATGCGCGCCCTTTTCCAAGATGGCCGCCGCCATGATTCCGGTCTCGGACGCGGCGGGCCATTCAGGTAAGACAGTGCACTATTTAAGACGCTTCCGCTTAGCGACCTACACAGCTCTGCAATTATTTATACATACCTTGCTACCCTGCATATTTGGTGAGTGTTGTTCATCCCTTTTTCCGCTTCTGCTTTGCCTCACTTTACTCTGCATTATATTATACTTCTCAAGGTATACTATGTTTTCCCATGTAGTTCTACTATTGACTGTATGTTCCTTTTGGCGTGACCAGCCTCCTGGGTCCACGTGACCTTAGCCCTCATATGTATTTGTCAGATATATATTGCACAAATCATACTTGTTTATATGTTAGAGTATATCATCTCTGTTTGTCCGAGACCTTTATTCGGATCCTTCAATTAGAGTAACGTCTAGAACTAGAACATTAGAGCTCAGCATGAGTTACATGTTGTTAGGAGCTATTTATTTACTGCTCTCCATTCTATTACAGCGTATCGATTGATAAAGGTCCATTTGACCGAAACGTCTCTACTACGCGACGATACACAGTCATCTTTTAGACAGATGAACCCATTAAGAGCTGTATTCAAACTTTGAAATACGTCCTAAGGGACCCTATGTTGAATAAACTTTAATTGCATATTACTTACAGAGAAGTGCGTGATTTTCGATATTTTGTAGATTTTAGTTTAGGCACACAGACTGCAGGATCTGCACCTAAAACGTAAAATGTTGGTGTATGACAAATTATCCCCCAAAGAATTCAATCAAATAAAGGCCAGAAACAAAAGTTGCTTCTCTAATGAGAATAGACTTCAAATATGGCTGTATACTGAATGTATACAGAGATGGGTAGATGGTTGGATGCTAGAGCAGTATGCTATTTTTTGGAGATAGAAGGGCATAGAAATTCTTAGCCCCTTATAGGGGCTTTCCATAATGTTTTTCTAATTAGGGTAAACTGCTGAGAGCCTAATATAATAATTAGAGATGAGCGAGTAGTGTTCGATCGAGCCGGTATTCGATCGAATACTACGCTATTCGGCATACTCGATTTCGATCGAGTATAACAGCGATGGCGCACTTAGAATTTGTTTCCCCTCCCACCTTCCCTGGCGCTTTTTTTCCACCAATCACCATGCAGGGGGGGTATGACAGGCCCGCGGAGCACGCTGGCAGCGCGAAAACGGCGTCTACATGGATTGGCTGGAAAAACCACGTGACCTCGAATCATAAAAACTCAGCTCTTCCTGCTCGTTCACATATGCTGCGTGAACTTAGTCAGGGACAGAGGCTGGAGAAGGGAGAGATGTTTTAGCTGTTGGACAGGCAGGAGCGTGATTAAAAGCCCTTATCAGGGCTACTATAGTGCAGTACAGTGATAGCTTTACTACCATATACACTCTGCAGAGAACGGCTGCTGTATTCAGGGATAGCTGCTGGAGTAGGGACAGAGAGAGGCATTAGTGTGTATTAGGTGCTCTGCTACATACCAAACTATATTTGGCACTACTTGTTCTGCGTTCTTTTGGCTGCAAACACTGTTATAATACCAAGTGTGTATATGCACCATCTGATCTCTGGCAGTAATAATGGCTGTGTACATTTTTTTTTTTAAATACAGTTTCCTTTGGCTCTAGTGTTCTGGGTTCTGTGTGCCTGCAATACCCCTTTGTATAACCAGGTGTAAATACCCACGCGTCTGACCTGTTAGTACACGGCTGTGTACTAGAAATATTAAAAAAAAGGCATTTTATTTGGCACCAGTACTGTGCGTTCTGCGTGCTTGCAAAAATCTTGTATATACGTGGTGTTAATACACACCGTCTGACCGGTTTAGTACACGGCTGTGTACCTAGAAAATATAAAAAAAAGGCCTTTATTTGGCACCTGTACTGTGCGTTCTGCGAGCCTGCAAAAATCTTGTATATACGTGGTGTTAATACACACCGTCTGACCTGTTAGTACAAGGCTGTGTACCTAAGAAATATATAAAAAAAAGGCATTTTATTTGGCACCTTACTGTGCGTTCTGCGTGCCTGCAAAAATTTGTATATACGTGGTGTTAATACACATACCGTCTGACCTGTTAGTACAAGGCTGTGTACCTAGAAATATTAAAAAAAGGCCTTTTATTTGGCACCTGTACTGTGCGTTCTGCGTGCTTGCAAAATTATTTATATACGTGGTGTTAATACACACCGTCTGACCTGTTAGTACACGGCTGTGTACCTAGAAATATAAAAAAAAGGCCTTTTATTGGCACCTGTACTGTGCGTTCTGCGTGGCAAAAATTTGACACACCGTCTGACCTGTTAGTACAAGGCTGTGGTACCT